>JZKD02S1793505.1:642278-657831 GCA_000966675.3 Picea glauca | reverse complement strand
GCGCAACACGTTCTTATCCCGCGCATACGTGCGCACCCTACTGTTGTGAAGTGTCCTTCACTTTATGGTTATTTTGTATAGTTTTTGACTCTTCTAGAATGCTGTGAACTTAATTGTGTGCCATGAATGACTTCATTGTTGTTTTGATGATGTGGAGTTCTTGTCGCCATGTGTAGACGAAATTTCAGTGATAACACCAACTTCATTCCCATCATGTGGAGAGAGGAGTCATTGTACACAAACCATGCTTCAATGTCCTCATACACTATACTACCAAGACAATCCATAAGAGAGAATTCCTTCTCGAACTTCTCAGCAAAATCATTAACCTTAGCTGATGTTACTACTTGTCTCTTTGCAGGTTCCTTTACAACTTCCTTGAACCACTTCAGATGAAGTTGTGGATGAAGTTTCCAACACTTCTCCATCCAGTGTCCACTCATATTACAATGAGTGTAATAATTATTTCCCATTCTCTTGGACAACGATCCCTTCTTTCCATGTGGACTTGGAAGGTATTATTCATGTATTACCTCCTTTTCAATGGACATGATCAACTTCATCTTCAAATATTTCCTCTTTCTATACTTGGCCACACAATGGTTAGGTGATCGACAAAAAGTGCAAGGGTACATATTTCACAAAGTTTGAATTGCATGATTATTCTTCTTATAATCAAAGTAAGATTTTAAGTCATCATGACCTGTATACCTTTCATGGTTGTATTTAGTGTAGAATTGATGAGGATAACTTGAATTAGCTTGTCCTTCAAAATTATCATCTCTCTTTGGAGATGACTTGCAATCACTGTCACCATCATGGTGTGATCCACTACCAACTTGTGAGTGTTCTTTCTGCACTAAATTAGACTCGTCACTTGAAGAATTTATTGCCTTCATTGTTTTGGAGAATTCTCCAACTTCCTCTTTACCATAATCCAATCCTTCATAATGAGGTCATTCTACCACTTCTATGGGATTAACTATACCTTAGCCATTAACTCCAAGGCCTTTTCCTTCATATCCCATTTTCATTAGAACTTTCAACCCAACACCTTTAGTGTGCCTTTCAAATGAACCAAAAGAATTATCTTGATGAGAAGAATGTGAAATTGAAGAATTACTTCTACTGTATACCTCATAAACAATGTCTGAATCTGGTGTGAAGGATGGTTTCTTTAATCCTTCCACACTCTAAAACTTTACCAAAGCCTCTTATGTGGCTTGTAACTGAATTTGCAACTTTTACTTCTCATCTTCCGATATGTGTAACAACCTTCTCAACTCAATATTCTCTTCCTGAATATTCTGGTTGATCTCTTCCATCTCTTGAATCCGATCTCACTTTGATGCTTTTCCCATGGTTGTCCTTTTACAACCAAGATATGCACTTTCAAACTGAAATTCTTCAAGCATGCCTTCACCTTGCTTGGATTCACTCACAAATACTTGTGAGACTTGCTTTGATACCACTTGATCCGAAAATACTTAGATGCCAATTTAAATCATAAACATACATTAACATCCAACCTAATTCGGGAATTATGACCATTACTTACTATTTGCATCTATCATGTGAATCCACGTACTTAACTGAACTTCATTAATTTGCACAGTAAACTTGTAGAATTAAAATGATGAAATGAAGTGAAGTAATAACAACAAGTCAAATGTCACATTACACAAGTTGTTAACATAGTTCACCAAATATTTTGGCTACGTCTCCGGGATCTCTTAATCCATGCACCAGTTCTATAATTCTTCTTTGCAAAGACTTCATTCTCCCAACCTGGGACCAGTCTACAAGGGGAAAAAGGATCTCACATAAAGTGGCTATCCTCCTTCTCAAAGAGATTTCACAACATGTGGCTCATTTTCCCATCCCGATACTTACAAGGCTCTCTTAATAAAGACCTTCTGATTTTCTACAGAGAACTCAAGTGTGGATGTCATTATCAGCTTTGCCTCGGAAAATCGAAACTTTTGACAAAAACTCTATAGTTCCATAGATGATTAATCACACTACATTACAGATTGACCCATCATGGGACTGACTTTCTATTCTACTGCACAACCTCATGTGTAACTATCACCATCATCTCAACCTCAAAACACTAAGACTTTTGACTATAAACACCCTATGACTCCCATGGATGCCCAATGGCACTGATTTAAAACACAAAAAAATACCACATTTGTAAGAAAACTCCTTTCTTACTCTCTCTCAATGGGATTAGAAATACTCTCTACAAAATTATCTCAAGGATCTCTAAGAACTCCTCTAAAAAAGATCCTAAAAAAACTTCAGCAAAAATCTCCCATTAGAGAGATTATACAAAATGATTTACAAAAATGCATAGAATAGACCCTGCATAAAACAATTGTTGTTGTCTTCTATGCACATAGCCCATGTGTGTTGCAATGACAAAGGAATTGGCATTTTATAGTGGAGGTCGGAGGTTCAAACCCACCCGACCACCATTATATTTCTATTTGGGGCATTAACCAAAACTCAAATGAAAAATTCTTTGGCGGTCTTTACAAATTAATGGCTTGGTGCAGTGGTTAGTTCATTGGTTTGTTGAGCCAGAGGTTGTGGGGTCGAATCACATTCCCATCGAAATTTTGAACCATTCAAAATAATATAAACTTAAATATAATTTGATCTATTTATCATAATAATTCACATTGTTAGCGCAAAATTCTAGCATGTTGGTTTAAACCGTTCAGTTTGTTCTCGATGATTTCAAGGGTTCAATTCCCTTTGGAGACAATTTTGAAAGGATAAGGCCTTTTTATCCCAATGTAGGGTGCCACGTGGCACATTCTGATTGGGCCATGTGTAACCTTCTGATTCGACCACTTGGAGCATATTCAACATATAGTCACCTGCCATGTCAACACACAATCAATACCATCTCAACACCATGCCAGCATGTTGTACTGCCACCTATGATTCCACATCATCTTGTTGTATTGATGCATCATCCTATTGTACTACCATGTCATCGTCCATACGGTCCAGTCAAAACTACCACATTAGCATCTATATTTCTACTTCACCCATCCATATAGTCCACATCAACATTCATATAGTCTGCATGTCCTTCTGTACAGTTCCACATGTCATCCTTCCACTGATGCCACGTGTCATCTATCCTTTTTCCATTTTTACATGTTTTCCCAAAACTTCAGAAGACCATATCTTTCTCATATGACATCCATTTGTGTCCATTAAAGTTGTGTTGGAAATATCTCGTCAATATCTACACAATGGAGTCATTTCCATCAACATTTGAGACTATCAATTTTTTAGCATTCTTAGATCCACTTGGATCAACAAGTAAGTTAATTCCTTCATCTTTGAAGTAAGTTACTCAACATATGCTACTTCTTATTTCTGTAATCCTAATTCATGTATCTTTACTTTTATTAGCTAATGGCTGCAAGTAGTGGTGTTTATCTATGTGTTTATATTTACTGAAATTTGTGTTATGAGATATGGTATCATATCATAGTTTCAACCCTCAAGGCTTATGGATCTACCGAAATAGGAAATTGTTTTTTGTAGATCTGATAATAGATGGAAAATAATAAATATATAAGTATTCTTACATGGAAATTCATTGTATTTTAGGAATTTGATCCTTAAAAATATAGATATGGTAGCGCTTACCTAGAGTTCTTGAGGATATATCTACATTTTTAAACTAGGTTCGGTACATATCAAACAATGTGCATCGTGGACTTATAATTATCATCAGATCAAGACTTGGGCGATGTGTACAAGGTCATCTTAATGCCCTTTTCAAATAAAAAACCTCAACAAATCTATCGGGTTTGGTTAATCTACAAATCCTAATCTTCATAGATAGTTAAGGAAATCAAGTTAATTCTATCCCAAGATAGCATCTATAATGATCCAACATGATCCATTCATTCTATGTATTATTTGGAACTAATAATCATAATCAATTGGATGAATTCCTCATTTTCTTCCTTAAGCCGATTCCAGGTCAACTTTGTCATTCAATAAATCTAAAAAACAACCTTGGCTACTCAAACATGGGCCTGGCATAATCATACTAGTTGAACCATTTTCTTTGGTGAATTCATTAATGCATATGGATAGATATGAATGTACCATAATTCACATGTAAGAACCTTTCAATAGGTAGTCAACCGATTGATGGACCAATTCAACCATTTCAGTTTGACTGATCTAGATCTAGTGATTTCAAAATATTTTTTTTTCTTTATATGGTGGATAGTTTGTGGATCTATTAGATATTTCAATGAACTTATACTAGTGTGATCTATTTTGATGGAGAAACCTTCACAATTTATGAATTTTCACTTTATAGAGAAGTCATGCCTAACCTATTTGTTGTGCCCTCTATGATTATTTGATTAAACCCTATGCAATTACATATTAATCTCATATGCTATCTCTAGTCACCTTATTCAGATGTCGATGTCATTTATAGATTGTAACATCCCTATTTTTAAACCCCAAACTAGTGATGTATATTGTAAATGTAATGTATGGCTAAGGGCCAAGCGATGTAATATGTAAATGATGAAAATTGAATATAATAAATAAAAAAATTCACCATCTGCAGATGGAAACATGCCAAGATTTTCGGGCTTCGTTTTCACAAGAGAGTGAAGGGGTCCAAGGGGGAGAGTTTACCCATATCTATTAAACCCAAACCCATATCTTTCCAAATTATCCTTACTTTGAACCTTCTAATATATGTTGAGTGTTCTAGATCCCAATCATTGAATTCATGTAAGAGGGTAGTTAAGAAAAGTCACATCCCATATTTATTGAGAGCATGGGGGGATTGAGTGCAATAATCTTGGAGAAGAGTGTAAGTCAAGAAATAAAGAGAAAGAGAGAAATTTGTATGGGTAGAGGGGCAAAATTACACAATTTAAATTTTTGCATGCAAATCAACAATTTTTACATGAAGTTTTCTAGACAACAAGAGAGTTTGGAGTGATAAAGTATGGAGGAAGCCATACTAGGAATGTATGGTATATTTTTTGAGCTATGATTTCATGGGAAGAGAGGATGTGGGCCTATGAGAAATATCCTTTTTCAATTTTTTCAAGAGAAGCAAGAATTTTTTTGCTAGGTGAATTCATGTTGTAGCTATATAATTCCTAAGGTCCCAACAGAGATATTTCCTATCCAATCTGTGTTGGAATCCCTGGAAAGAAGTGGGACTTGCAGATGGACTGTTATAAGTGAAGGGAGATCCCATACCTTGGTTTGTGAAGGTTGTGGGGAAGCGAGCTAGTGGATCGGAATTAGTTTTGGGAATTGACTATCGAGAGGGGCACTTTAGCTAGCCTTAAAGACCGTTCCCTCTTTTGGATTCATTGCCCCAGCTTGTGGGTCACTTTCTGTTGAGAAATGAAACAACAAGTCTACAGTTGGGAGGAATTTCCATCCCCTACAACAAGTTGCATATTTTCATAAGATAAGTGTTCTTATTTGTTGTGTTTATATATGTTAAATGATGATATAATTGCTTTGCGTTTTACTCTAAGTTTTTTTTGTTAATACTACTTGTTGTGAATAGAATGATGCATTTAGATCTCTGTTTCTATGGTTGAATGATGTTTTATGCATTTAATTGTTGCTATGCACAATTGAGCAATCACATTTACATTTTTAATTAGCATGGACCCTTGTATAAGATTGAATGTTGTTTAGTGTGTTTTATTTATGCATTTAAAATTGGTATAAAAAAATTTATTGTTTTTTTAAGTAGTAGCATGACCCAAATTTGGTCTAGGGTGTGTTATAGAGTGGTATCATAGATTAATTTCAGCACTCGACCCATATGGGCCAATAAGTAGTGCAAATTTGGGAAAAATTCATTGTTATAAATTTCGATCTGTGATGAATTTGGGGAAAAACAGTGAAAAATCAGAGTGAAATCCCCAAAATGGTGGGAAAATTCGAGTTTCAAATTCCCCAAAATTTTTTGATAGGTTTATTGGCGTCAATTGACTGGGTCACAAAGTTAGATTTGACCTACAAGGTCAAAATTCACATTCTAATGGAGGCCAAAGGATATGGGAGAGTTAGATGAACCAATGACCAAGATTGTATTTGATTTTGAGATCAACAACCCATATTCATTATGAATTGAATTAAAAACTTATAAATTTGGCATTTTGCAAAAGGAGAAAAATTGACGGTATGGATTCATTTTCGGCCATTTGGAAAAAATAATAGATTGAAAGCCAGGATTCATTTTTTCATATGGGAGAAGTTGAAGAATCAATGATAGAGATTCATTTTCAACGTTTGGTAAATGGAGTATATTGACAATCGAGATTCATTAATAGAGTTGGGTGAAGTTTGGCGAATCAACCATGAAGATAATTTTGAATGGGAGATCGACGACCCAAATTCATTTTGGATTTGGTAGAAAATCTCTAAGTGTTGGATTTTTCCAAGAAAGATCATCGATGGACAATGATCAGATCAACAAGTTTGGTGAAGAGTTTTTATTTTTCCAAAATAAGTCGCCAATGGTCAATGGTCAGTTCGGAGAAATGAGAAAAGTGTTGGATTGACCAAAAGAAATATTCAATTGTTGATAGATGATTATCAAGGATCAAAAAAATTTGGCAAGAGGTTTGATGCATCCAAAGGAAATATCCAATCACCGATGGTCAATGATCGAGGATTGGAAGATTTAGTGAGGTGTTAAAGTCATCCAATAAAAATGGCCAATCACTGATATAGGAAAGGCAGACGGTGACATGTATTTCTACATCAACGTTCACATGTTATGCCATGTCAACATCCATGTGTCATTCCATGTAAGCTAGAGTTCCATGTCAGATCCATTTTTCATGCCACATCGACATCTATGTGTCATGCCATGTCAGTATAGTTTCTATGTCATCCAACTGATGGTCGATGATTGAGGTTAGGAATAATTTGTAACAAGTTAGTTTCTAAAGAAATTCTTTAATGGATGGTCATCGATGATCAGGGCTTGGTGATATTTGTGGGAAAAAATGGTTTTCCAAGAGAAACAACCGATAGTTGATGGTTGTTGATCAAGGTTGGGCCAAATCAATGAGTAATTTTGATTTACCAATGAAATATCTAATCACCAATCACCGATGTAGTGTTGGAAAAGTAATGGTCCAGATTGATTCGAACCGGAGATCGACATTGGAAATTTGTCCACGTGCTTGGGAAAGGTTTGACAAATCAACAATTGAGATTTCTCCCAATTTTAAGATCAACGGTACATATTGAAGGCCAATTACAATAGTAAAACAATCGATTTTCCATGAAATTTTATGGTTTTTGAAGGTCATAAACTTGCAAAGAGATTTTGAGGACATGAACGACATTTTTAGGTAGCAAAAAACATGACAATAGGGTGTACAAAGTGTACTAAGGTACACCTTGACTCTACAACTTAACTAAAAGAACTCAGAGAGAGTTTTCCAATGAGCTATTTTGAATGCAAAATAGAGCTCATATGAGAAACATACAACTGAAACAACTAAGGGTATATTTTTAGCACCATTTTACTTTCGAAGGGCATAACTCCTTGCTCATAGGTTTGTTTGGGACACAAGAGAAATATATGGAAATATTATGAACCATAGAAGATAGTTTTGGAGCCAGATTTGGAATTGGGTATGTGAATGTGTGCAGGAAGAGAAAGAAGACACATGTAACATACAAGGATAAAATAAAAAACCATTCTAAACTTCTAGAGACCACAAATTTTATCTAGGAGCTCATATTTGAGCAAGAGAATAGTCACTAGAAAGGTATTGAGGAGGATAATCCAGAATTTGGATTATTTCATTTTTTATCTTTATAATTTGAAATGAAGAATGCCCTGTAATCTAATTAATAAATATTTTTTAATGTTCTTAATTCTAACAACAATTATTGTATGAACATTCTTGCAGAATTAGAGGTACATGAAATAATACTTTAGTTACAATATGAAAACTATATATATGGAGGATGCACAAGAGCCTTGAAAACATGAAGAAGAAATCAAAGGTCTACATGACAACATGGGAAATGCTGAGACATAATCTAATGGAAGAAGAGATAGGAAGAAGCTTGTAACTATGAGAATCCTACAAAGAGAAATGCAAATCTATAGGGATGATAATGAAAATATCATGAAAACACACGAGGGGATATTACAGAGTTTGAATGTGTTGCAAAAGAAAGTTAATAAATATTCTTGCACACAACAAGAAGCTAGCGCAAGGAAAGCATAAGTATCTATATCTCATGATAGGAGGGATGATCATGGATGATCTAGACAATCAAGGAGTGTTAGCAGGCATCAACATCATCATTCCCCGGTGCATTTGACCAAAAGAGCATATGCACATTCAAGGTCGGAGAGCATTCCAAGTATGTCTCCTATCAGGCATCAGAGGAGGAGACATAGATCATATAGTTTTCAAGGGGAGATGAGGAAAAACAAGCCACCATCATTTGATGGAGAGAACGATAAAAGAGAATATGCAGAAGCATGGTTTCTGGGAATGAAGAAATATTTCTAGTTTCATGATTACTAATCAAATGTAGAAGCCTGAATTATAGCCTACCACCTTCAAGGAACGACATCTATGTGGTGGGATTTACTTAGG
Source organism: Picea glauca (assembly GCA_000966675.3). Lineage (NCBI taxonomy): Eukaryota > Viridiplantae > Streptophyta > Pinopsida > Pinales > Pinaceae > Picea > Picea glauca. The sequence goes on along the minus strand of JZKD02S1793505.1, from coordinate 649,165 downwards.
TATGCTAAGCACCTTGATGAGAAGAGAATTTATTGGAATCAGTTCAAGAAATATTTCCAGTAGTAGTACTTGCCAGAGCAATATTATGACAAGAAGATGCAAGAGTTCTTTGAACTCAAACTTGGGAAGATGACTATGGATTAATGAGAGGAAATTCTTGGAAATTCTCAAGTATGTGAGCTTCATCAAGGATGAGAAGGTAAAATTCCTAGGTTCCTGAGTGGAATTCCATCCTTATACAAGGATACGATTCAATTTGATGAGCCTAGGAATTAAGAAGAAGCCATAAGAAAGTATAAGTATTTATATGAGAAAGACAGAGGAAGGACAACTTTCCAAAAGGATTGGGATGAAAATAAGAAAGGAAAGATGGATTAGAGGAAGAAAGGATTCAAGACAATTTTCATAAGGAATAGTTTTTGAGCACATCAACAAGGGAATACATCTCAAGGTGATAAAAAATTGACATATTCCTTGGAAAAGAGACCAAGACAGTATCCCATAAAGTGTTGGGGTTGTGAAGGATATCACATGTATAAATATTGTCCTCACCGAGGATATAAGATGAGGACTGTGCATAGAATCAAATAGAAGATAGTAGATAACATGGGAAGAATCATGCCAAGTATCTATGCCACCTTGGACAATAGAAAAGGATACTATCAATCCCACATGATTGAAGTGGAAGGTAAGATTGATAATCATCCCATAGATATTTTGATTGATTCTATAGATAGTCATATCTATATAGATCCAAATCTAGTTGAAAGATTAAAATTGAAGAAATGTAAGAATGAAAAATATTGGTTAGTTCAACTAGCTATTGGAACCAAGAGAAGAATCAATGAGTTTGTTAACAATTTCCCAATAAACATGAATGGAGTCAACACTAAGGAAACTTTTAACATCATACTGCTTGGGTCTTTTGATTTCTTGATTGGTATGGATTGGTTAGAAAAAATTGTGTTGTTTTAGATTGTTATAACAAGGCTTTCACATGTCTTTATGAGGAAGGAAATTCAAGGAAAATGAAAGGTATTACATGGCATGTATCTATCTAAGAGATTTCAGTGTTATAGCTTAAACGAATTTTTAGAAATTGGTGTCAGATATATGAAACCCATATGGAAGAGATAATGAAGAATAAAGATCCAATTCTTGAATATTATCTAGTCTTGAAAGAGTATGGGGATGTATTTGGGGAGTTTCTAGTATTTCCACCAAAGAGGGATATAGATTTTGTTGATGCCCAAAAGTGCAACATGGAATCCCTGAATGCAAATTGGTTCAATGCCTTACTACTTATATATATTTAATAATATACTAAATAGGTGGGACCCCGTTATGTGAATAATAATGATGAAGGCTGACTCATATTTTTATGCGTTCATGTCTACTTTGCAAAATTACTCTACAGTGTTATTCAAAACTGCTTTCCAAGAAAAATGGGCAAATGATAGGTTTATTGGCGATTTAATTTAAACAGGAAAGGGAAAAGGTGTTGTTTTAATGAGCATATTGGTTTATACTATTGCATATATATTTTGAATGTTCAATTTAAACTGCAAGCATGGGTTTTATATGGTTATGGCATATTGCACTTATTAATTCTTGTTATTATCATGGACATTGGTTAATTTTGAAGGGTGGCAATGCTTCCCTAGCAATGAGTGTGGGACATACAATATACTTTGTGCAAAGTGTTAAGCACACACATAAAAATTAGGGGTTATGGAAGGTGGCATATCCGACTTTTTATTGAATTTTTATTTGGAAACTATAGTGGATTATGCATTGGAGGTGTTGGTGATCTCATATTGGGCTATGGTTGATGGAGTTAATGTATGATATGACACACAATTACTGCATGTCGCTCTAACACTACCTCGAGGTCACCACCCTCACTTGGTTTGCATTTGGTTGATTACTTTGGCTGGTGTTGCCTCTGTTTTCCTTGACCTTGGAAAAAATAGTCATGTTTATTTGGTTTTTGGCATTCTGCTTACAGGTATGATAGCTCTCACCTCTCCATTCATGAAATATAACTCCTCTAAGAATAAATTAATGAGGTTGGCTCTTTTATTTTCTTACAGATTTTGTTTTTCTGAAGTTTTAATGAATGCATGTGGGTATCAACTATGTAATGGCATTTATAGTGCAATTTCTCCCTGCTGGAATTTAAGTGTTCAAGATGATTAATGATTGAAATTTCCTTTCTGTTTAGATGGCATTTCGTCCAAAATATCTATTTCTTTGCTGCTATGCTTGTTAGCAAATAATTATGGAAAATATTTTCCTAGTTTCACTCATCTCTCGTCATTAAAATTCAAGGGTTTATATTCTCTCTGAAACAAGAAGTAGTTGTTTTCTTAGTACTATTACCCAGTCATGGGAGATTTGTAGCTCCTTCAAACTAAATTTAAAATGTTTGTAGATGTATGGTGTATTTTCCTTGTGGCCACCATGAGAGGTCTGTGAAGAGGTCTGTGGAAAGTGATGTGTTAAGAGATGGTTAAATGTTGTTTTTGGTATAGACCCTTTGTGAAGGTTTCACCTTTGTGTTCGCCCAGACCTCAGTTCTTCTATTTATGTATGGCAATTACGAGTTTCAAACTCTAGTTTTGATTTATGTTGTAAGAGAATAACCCGAGAGTGGGAAGATTTGTTAATTGCATTAAAAATAGGTTCATTTGTTGATTATCCATGGGGGTTTTTGGTTGATTTTGAAAACTGTAGAATGTTAAAATAAATGAACACCAGTTTCACATGGGTTTTGAACCCAATATGTTTACACAACAATTATTTAAGGTTGTGATACCAACATTGTATATTGAATAATTGTTGTCTTATGTTGTGCTCTCAGCCCCCATTGCATGCTCGATGCAATTAGTTTTAATGGTTGGAATGGCTCTGTTAACAATCTATTATAAAAAATCTACAAATAAAGGAAAAGAAAAAGGAAATAAAGGTTGTACAATTAATATTCTTGGAACTTTCTTGGGATTTTGAACAACTGTGTTTTGGATTTAAATTATGAAACACAGAAAAGTTTTGGAAATTCTTTTATTGACAGTGATAGTGTTTTTGGATATCATTGCATATAATAGAACAATAATCATTTCCCTCTTTCATTATACCATTTTTCACTCATTATATCTCCCTCACCTTCCCAAATAAATTTATAACATTCCTTGTTCTATGATTATGAAATTTAAAATCCTTTTACAAAGAAAAACGATTAATGACAAAAGAGAAAAGCTAGTTAATGACTAGTGTTTCAAGGTTGGATATGGATATAGTCACTATTACTCCTACATTGCTTGAACAATATTCGTTGTTTTTTCCCATCCATTCTACCATTTTTTATCACATTATAAATCCCTCATCTTCCCAATATCCCTATCACTCCCTGTTCAAATGGCGATTGATTGTTGAGTTTTAAAATGTTGATGGATGGATTGCATGTGGTTCTGTGGTAAATAATAGAGCCAACCTTTTGATTTTATTTAGGTAGATTATTAATGCATGGATTGTTAAGAGTTTTTCATGACATGTTGGAATATTAATTTAGGATGAGCTTCTTTAGCAGAAGTAGTAATGGCACATGCAATAGAGGCATAGGAAATTGTTAGAGGAGTCATAAAAGGCCTCAGTTTTCAATACATTTTATTGTTGATCCACAAGAATTAAACCAAATCTTTCAAGATGGATTCTTTAACATAGTTGGCCATGGGATCCTCCAACCCTAACTTGAGAAACTGCCCTTCCATCCACATAAATTTTTTTCTAGTATCCACGTTCCCCCTCATGTGTCTATGCAACCATAACCACCTACCAATGATGGTTGGCAAGAGATTTTCCATCAATCTATTGTTCATCACCACGGTTGGCCTATTGTGTCTTTGTCGTTACCCCCTTCTCCACCGCCAAAAAATAAAAATTATAAATATGATCATATTGTCTCACCTATGCAGTCCTCTCATGATAGTAAGAGGATAAAAATTGACGTTCCCAAGCTTGAGAAAGATAAAGGAAAATGAGTGGCCATTGCCTCCAAAACATCCAAAGACTCCTTTGAATATATTTCTTCACATCCTCATCTTAAATATGATTGTTATCACATTATCAGTGCAATCCAACCTCAAGGTTCCAATCAGCCTAAGGCTGCAACAAAAATATCAAAAGAGGACAACAGTGAAAAGAGGCCAAATGCCTCTCACGCTAAATATAGTTTTCAATGATGATTAATGTTATTTTCTATTTTGAGGACAGTCTTTCACTTTGACAATTTTTTGGACAACAAGCATATATTTAGGCAATTTTTTTGGACAACATGGATATAAGACTATTTTTGGTTATGGTCATATTATATTTTGTTGATATTTAAATATTTGATCATAAATAATGATTTACAAGGAGGATATTTGAATGAAATGATTGAGTTTTATATTTCATGTTTGATTATTATTAAAAGAAATAAATGGGAGTCATAAGGGGTCCCACCTATTCAATTATTATTTAATTAGACCCTTATTTATATATATTATTATTATTTGTCTCAAATAATAAGTTAAGCTAATTAGGATTAACTAAAGAAAGGTAGTTGAACTACCATAACTTATTGAGAAGGAATAAAAGCTCAATCAAATGAAGAGACAAAAGGAGAGAAAATAGAAGGAAAACTTCAACCATAATGTTTTCTCTATACTAGTGAGATACTTTGATATTTCATTCATTCTGATTTTACTAGAAGGCTTAACCATCCTGATGACATCAGGGTCTTATTGAAGGATACATGATTCAAAACTGAATCTTATATTTTAGTAGCTTGTTTTGAAGGTGTATGATTTATCTTTGGTAGTCAGTGTGTTGTTTGTTTATAAATTAAATTTTATGACTGATAACAAATATTTTGCAGAGTCAAGTGACAACATTTTGTGGCAAGATGATCTATATCTTTAACTTCAGTTTTCTTTTGTTGTCAGATTCTTTTTGTATGGTTCCCATCGGAGGATTCTAAATATGACTTTGGTCCCTACCCTTGCAAGGGTTTGTAAAGAGAATTCATTCTTGTATCTCATAATGAAATCAATACAAAAATCAAGTTTTTGATTTTGGTATCACATATGTATTTTGATGATCTGGTTCATTTTTTTCTTTTATATCCATGTACACACTCATGTAATTTATTTACACACTTATGTAAAAAAAAATTAAGTTTATTTTATTTTTTGCACAGTTACATATAATATATAAAACAAACCAGCCTTGGTCCTTTGTACTTAATACCTGTGAATTAAGTGATTTTTTTTCTTTGGATATAAACCCCAGGTGACATTCCCAACTATCTTGCCTTAGCCCAACAAGATCTGAAAATGCTTGAGTAAGGTTATCCATACCTTTTCCTCAAGATTTATTTGGCGACCATACTGGGGAGATCTTCCATATCTCTTTAGTTGATTGTATCATGATTATATTTCATTTTTCTAATATGTCTAAATACTCCTTGATTGATTTTTCCATGAAATTACCTATTACGAGACAACCCAATATTCGAAATGGACTTGATGACCAAACTAGCATTGCATTGACCTTATTCAACACTATTTTAGAAACTACCAGTACTTGTGATGAACTTGAACGCTCTTGGGAAGTAATTGAAAGGGACATAAGTATTTGTGAACATTGGGAAGCCAATAAAAGACAGCCCAGAAATCAAAAGTAACCTCCCCTTTACTACCTCTTTGGTCTTTCTTTTCATGTCCTCTAACCTTCGCATCTCTCAAAGGAGAAGAGGATTGTCCTCTGAAGCTACTCCTATTTTTGAAATAGGAAGGAGGAAAATTGTTTTATCAACATAATAAAGTTCTCTAAGGAGAACTTTATCTGATTCTTCCAATTCACCTTCATCACCCATACCTATCACCTTCAATATAACATATGCGGGTAGTGGTAGTGGAACTAGAGGTTCCTCCTCCTCACAAATTTCTGCTCCATCAATAATTGGTAGTGTTAACAACAATTATTGTCTTAGTCACAAGAATATTCAGGCCTGCAAGTTGCACGAGAAGCGCCCAAGAACAACACGGAAAAATCTTGTTTAAGGCTTCCAAGAAAGTAAACGGACGAAATTATGTTGTCAACGACCCAGATTCATTCATAGGAGTAGATCGGCGGTCGGCGGGAAATCACGGTTAGCGGAGTTGTGCTGGGATTAGTGTGATGGGTAGCATCTATATTGCATGCAAGAAAAGATATCAGTCGTCCATCCAAATGACGTGTGGTGCAAGATCTAGTCACGTCGGCATTTTGGCATTCGGGATTTTGAAGGGTGAGGGTTTCACGTTGTTCTACATGTAGAAACCCCGAACCTCGAAACACCGATAAGTGCCTTTGAAGTTAAGCCTGTGGTCCTAGCACCCGGTCACGTTAAGCGAGCCTAGTAATGGAGAAAGCCCTCTTATAACATCAAATACCATCTCAACCATTCTGCTGGAGGACACGCGACGTACATCTGTGCTTTCGTAGTTTGGTCAATTGAGATTTTGAGAAAAATTGCATCGTGAACCTCCGGTACCAGAAACCCTGGAAGGATCAGGACCGTCCATCTGAAGGACACACGACACAATAGCTGAGCCACGAGTGGGGCCCTTTAGGACTTTCATGTTGAAAGCGCTGAGGTCATCTTAGTCATTCATCCATCAGCGAGGCTTGGGCATATTTAATTTAAAGAGGGCGTAGATCTGGACGGTTGTGATACATGCACTCAAATTCATGGACGAGGTTCAATTCTGCACCCCCTCCATCATTCTGGCTTTAACGAGAGTGGGGGGTCTGAAATTGGCGATAATGCATGCATGCATCTGGACGACCCAAGTCTTGGCGCT
>JZKD02S1793505.1:595135-637725 GCA_000966675.3 Picea glauca | reverse complement strand
CACCTCACCTTCACCATACTGGCACCTACAACATCCTCATCAAGCATGCCACATCTTCCACCTCTCATCCCATGAACCGTTTGGCTAGTCCAGGTGGCCCCTCGAGAAGACCTCCACGTCCCCAAAAGGCAGAGTTGACCATAACTGTTCCTGATCTCAATAGGGCAGTTATTGCAGTTGTTGGAGGTGGTTAGACATCATCTCCATCATAAATGAAAAATTCCAGCAAAAGACTAAAGCTGGTCAATTCGTCTGCAGCAGGACAGTCCGAAATATGATAGCATCTGTCATAGGTGCACGATCGACCAGAGTCTACATGCGCAGACTATCAGAAGACATGCAGACACAATGTTTTTAATGCAGTGTCTTGTTTTTTTTTTTGTTGTTGTTTTGAGTATATGAAGGCATTTTCGCCATTTTTGTAAGGATCGATGGGAGAGCGAAGCTCCCAATTGTAAAGTTTTAACAGACACTCTAGTTCTCTGGTTATGCATCTGTATGTAAGATTTCTTTTTTAATGACAGACAGTTTTCCTACCCCATCTAGTTTTCATCTCATACTAAGGGATTTCATGATTGACTGATTCACATGAATTATTGCAATTATGTTACGATAAAGGATTTATTGTTGCATTGTTGTATTCTCCGGTTTTCTGCGTTTGAATGTAAGAAGATCTTGCGTTTAGATGTTTTCTCCTATAGTCTGTTAGAAACCCGATGTTTACGACAGACCTTTACATTTCTCTTATACAATTCTTCACCCTACTCACCCTTACTACAACTCACTGTCTGAAGTTTATCTAAGACCTCACTTGCCTATGCATGCCTGACCTAGTTTTGGAGTTAGAACAACATTGTTTTGAGTTAACTTCCATTCAATCACCCCTTTTTATAAAAAAATCATGACATAAACTGATGGGCGTTGGGATCTACTCCTGCTGCAATCCAAGAGTGACTTCCATTGCTAACAGGTAGTATATACAATCATCAAGTCCCTGTTCAATCCACTATCAATCCTACTGAAGTTATAAATAAATATGGGATTTTCCAATTCAAGGAAGATTCTATGACCACCCCATGGCACATATCTTCTCCCTTGAATCTGACACCTACTACTCACCCATTATCAAATTCCAAGGAGCATTTACCTAGATTTTCGAGAAATGATACTGTTACTACAAATGAACACCTGGTATCATTGTCTAATGCTTGTAATAATATAGGGGCTAATGATAATGACACTTGCATGCATTTTTTTGTCAACTCCCTCGAAGGGAAAGATGCAACATATTTTTTTGATCTCCCTCCTAAAATTTTTTCCACTTGGGAAGAGTTGGTTTATTGGTTCAAGTCCACTTATGGACAATACAAGAGTCTGATTGAGTAGTTAAGGGAATACAACAATATTTCCTATAAATATGGTGAAACCATTAAGTATTTTAACCTTCACTTCACCAAATTATATAATCAAATCCCTGAACTAATCCACCCTCAAAATTGGGCTGCTTTCATGCATTATTATAATGTATTACCTTCTCCTTATCATCATAGACTTGAAGAGAAGGCTATTGACAATATTGGTTCCACTCTTCATACTTGCCTAGAATATGAGGAGCTACTCGAAAGAACGAGTCTACTGACAGGAGACTTGGTCAAGAAAATAGATATGTTTTCCCTCCTACAACTCATGCAAGATATGAATAACAAGATGATAGCCTATGATAAAAAATGAAATGCCTCTTCCTATGCCCTTGGGGAATCTTCATCTTCCTTAGCGCCTTTTAGGAATACTAATGAAAATAATTTTCAGTCAAATTCCATTATGTCTCATATTTGGTGTAAATTTCGTGAAACAAATCATGAAGAAAGTACTTGCGAAGTTAAAAAAAATGCCAGAGATAAGATCTTTGGAAAAAGGCCCGATACCACAATCACTATTTTAGATTGGGTTGAACCAGAAGATGTTACGACAATAGATACCAGGAATAAATCTTACACTGCCAAGGGAAAATATGACCCTCCTCGTACTTCTTCCACCCCAAGCTCATCTTCTCAAAGTGATGATACACAATATGTCATAACTTTGGATAATCAAGGAGTGTCTTATCCTCTTCCCTCTTCTAAGTATAATATCCTTAATCAATTAGATAATATCAAAGATGATGCTACTATTTTGGACATGGTGGTCATCCTAGAACAACAAAAGCATCTCAAAAACTTTATGGAATGTAAAATTTCTACCATAGCCAATCTATTTGAAGAGTCAAAGGAAGAGGATTCAATTGTAAATAAGATAGGTGTAAATAATTTTAGTAACCCTATAAAAAATCCCCCTTTTTATATCTCTACAAATATTCTGGACAAAATAGCTCATTGTTTCCTAGTTGATGGCAGGTCTGGTCCAAGTGTAATGTCAAAAATTATCATGGAAGAGCTTGGCTTATCATGCACTAATGAAAATTCTAGAAGCATGCTCTCTTATAACAGTTTGCAACAATCAACTATAGGTGAAATTAAAGATGTAACTTTAGTTCTATGTGCACATCTTGAGATAAGAACAACCCTCAACATCCAAGTAATTGATACACCAGTGAGTAACTATTCAATTATTTTAGGGAGAGACTGGAAATCCTTAACGCGTGGATACCTTTCACTTGATGGAACACATTTATCCGTCCCTCGGAATGGAAAGAACAATATAGTCCTTAGGGAAGGAATAATTTCACCATATATAGAGAGCATTCCCCAACCTAACATAAATTATCTCGAAGAATATTTGGTAGTGTACTCTATCTTTGTTGATGAGGGTGAAAATATGCTTGAACCAATTGATTTTGATGATGGCATGTGGCACATGCATTTCGATGGCTCTTGCTCAAACAAAGGTAATGGGGACGACATCATTCTATATTCTCCTATAGGTAAAATCCACAATTTTTCTTATAGGTTAGAATTTGCTTGCACAGACAATGTCACGGAGTTTGAGGCATTATTGTTAGGAATAAAAAATGTCTATAACCTAGGTTGTGGCCACCTTACAACTTTTGGTGATTCTGAAATTATTGTGAACGTTGTATGTAAGATTGATTCTCCAAGAAATAAGTTTCTTAAATGCTATACCCAAGCGGTTAGAATGCTCATTTCAAATCTGTTATCATTTAACATCACTCATGTTAAGAGGGAACTTAATTTCATGGCTGATAGATTAGTTGTATTTGCAACATTTCCTACCCGACAAATTTTACCTCAAAGACCTGACTGTACGTTCCAATCTCTATATCACCCTCACATCCCTGATAATGTTTAATCATGGAAGGTTTTCTCGAGTGATGAAGGAATTTTCACTTTCATACAAAATGAACCATTTAAGCCTAAATAAATCATATCTATTGAATATGACAAATTTCCTAAAGGCTTGACTCCTCTCAAACGTTCATTTTCGTCGAGTGATGTAGGAAACAAAGAAACACATAAGGAAGAGGAGTAAGAAAATAAAGTGGTCGATACCATTTCCTTTAACATTGGGACACCCAAATCTCCAAAGATCATTAAATTAGGTGCCCAAAGTTTTGATGAAGAAAAATAGATATTCACCAAACTACTCTGTGAATTTCAAGATTTTTTTGCATGGTGATACAAGGATCTTCTTGGTTTTGATCCCTCTCTCATAAAACATGCCATTCCTATCAAGGAAGGTGTAAAAGCAGTTAGGAAAAAACAAATACCTATTAACCTTGCACTCAAAGATACTATTCGAAAAGAATTTGAAAATTTGTTAAAAGATAATATAATCTTTCCAGTTAAGTATTTCGAGTGGGTTTCAAATATGGTCCATGTTCAGAAGATTACTGACCATATCATCTCGTGTGTCAATTTCCATGCATTAAATAGAGTGAGTGTCAAAGATCAATTTCCTCTTCATAATGTGGAAATGATTTTACAACAGGTTGCAGGGTCACAAATGATGTCCTTACTTGATGGCTTTTCTGGGTATAATCAAATCAAGGTAAAAAGGATTGATAGGTTAAAAACCAAATTTACTACATGTTGGGGCAAATTTTCTTATGAACGCATGCCTTTTGGATTGTCTAATGCAGGTGCCACTTTTCAAAGAGCTATGCAGATAGCCTTTGATGATATGATCGGTAACATTATCCAAGTTTATCTTGATGATTTGACTATTTATTCGAATAACTGGTTGGATCATTTTGGTCATCTTAGAAAATTTATCATGCGTTGCAAAAAATTTGGCATTTCTTTAAATCATTCCAAATCTATTTCGGTGTCATAAAGGGAAAACTCCTCGATTATATTGTTTATGATTTAGGAAGTGATCTGAAAATAGAAGACTGACTTGTTATGCTATGCAAGCACCCTCTACTTCATTAAAAATAAACTTTACAGGACCTTGCTTCATGTGTATAAATATGCAAGATAAAATTATGTGTTAAGTTCATGCATCTTCTTGTAAATGTTTATGTGTGAGGAATTTTTCTTTTAGATGGTTAAATATGTACTTTAATCAAATACACATCAACACAACTTGCAGCAAATAAACCATCAAACTCACAACAAGAGCAAGCTGATAAAGGAGTTCACCCCCCTTCGGGCTACATCTCCTTGAGCCTCCATCAATGGACTTGGATCTCTGGGATTAATTTGTCAAAAGTTATTTTACAAGATACTGCTCAACTCCAATGGAAAAATATACTGTACCATTGGGATCAGAACACATTAAAACCCCAAAAATGACTAATAGAACTCTGAAAACGGATCATGGCTCATCTGGGCATGACCTCTTCTACATGTGGCCATAAGCTTCCCTGAGCTTCTGTTTGGAAAAAACACCTGTAAAAGTCCTCAAAAGCCTCTAAAACCTGTCCCAATGTGTTCATAGCATAACAATTAGCCAAAAATGATTATTCAATCACAGAAAACAAACATAGGCTCACCAAAACATGTCCTCCATCAATGAGGGCTTCAAGCTCCCTGGAGCTTGCTGAAACTTTAATGGTGAAAAACCTACAAAAGAAGTCTTCAAATGGCCTTGATAACAGTGCCAATGGATTCAGGACATCCAAAAAACCCTAGCTAGGATTTTACAGCACCTCAATCGGCCAAAAGATGAAGAAGATAGGCCTCCTACCATTTTCCTCCTTCAAGCTTGCTGAAACTGGTTCGCCAAAATGCACCTCTGTGTGCATGAACCAAGAAAACACTCCCAAAACGTGTTAAAAACCCAACACCACACACAAACGAATAACCGTGCAAATTGTAGGACGGTTAGGGCACCTCCAACCCCTAATCATCAAGCACTCGGGCATATGGGGTCATAATATGACCACACGCTCAAATAAAAAGGGCTGAGTTTACAATGGAAAATGGAATAAAGACAAGTGGCAGTGAACGGTTGGTGGAAAAACCATTTGAAAAACTGACCCAACTCCTGCGCTTTTAGTTGAGGTCACATGGCACAAAGGCACAAGACCACGGGCTCCATCCAAAACATAAAACCCCACGCGCTCTGTAATATATGTGGTCATATATAATAAACCCGCACACATAAGAACCAGGGGATATGTGTTAAACCCTGTGCCAATGGTTGGGTGTAATATAATAGAGCATGGACATATGCAAACGCAAATGACCACAGGTCGGGGATAAGCCCCGGCCCGTCCCCCCGCCAACGGTTACAATTTGCAAATTTAAATATATTAAAGTTCGCATACATTACAAGTAACATCGTGTGGCCTATTGGCACGGTGGACTTTGTTAAAGCACTTACCAAATGGGGAGGTCACCGGTTCAAATCCGGTTGGCTCCACAAAATTTTAAACAACAAACCAATGAACCATTAGTCAATAAAGGGGTGCCACGTGGCAACGCATGACTGGGCCACGTGGCACCATAACATTTGCCAAAAACATGCCACGTGTCGACAAATTATTCGACCACACCTGCCAACCAGAATCTACCACATCATCGTATGACCTCTGCCACGTCATCCTGTACAGACTATACGGACTACCCAGTCAGCGTCCATTTTTTTACCTGTTTGGCGATTCAAACAGATCGCGATATCTCTCGCTCCCGACATCCGTTTGAGATGAAATGAGTTGCATTGGATTTGTGACGACGAAGGCTATGCTCACGTTTGTTTTGAGGCAATTCCGAGAACGTTGATTTTTGAGCTAAAATTTGACCCCTGGTCCAGATTTTGATCAGGAAGTGATCCAGAAATGATTACTATGATTCTAAACCTTCCCACCCCCACCTCCATAAAATAAGTTAAAGATTTCATGGGAATTATTAATTTTTTCCGTAGGTTTGTTCTTGATTTTGATGTCATGGTTAAACCAATTCATAATCTTCTAACAAAATATTGTTCTTTTTCTTGGATAGATGACGTCAAGAATGCTTTCCTTAGGATTAAGAAAGCAATCAATTCTACACTAGTTTTGGCGAAACAAAATTTTGAGAAATATTTTATCATATATACCAATGCCACCAAGGAAGCATTTTCTATTATCCTCTTATAAAGTGATGACCAAAACAATGAAAAAGTTGTGGCTTACATGAGCCAAAGTTTATTAGATTTTGAAATCAATTACTCTTATATTGAGAAACATGCTTTTTATCTTGTCAACGCTATAGAAAAATTTCACCATTTTATTTTAGGAAAACATACACAGGTAAAAGTCCCTTTTCCCTCTATCAAGTTTCTGCTTTCACAAACTTATCTTTCAGGAAAGCTTGTACATTGGCTTGCCAAAATTCAAGATCATGGTTTGACGATCATGAATTCAAATACAATCAAGATAATCCTCTTTCAACTTTGTTTTATATTGAGAATCAAAATATTTCTATATTCTAACATCCTTGGTATAAAAACTTGGTGTATTATTCACAGTATCAAAAGTGTCCAGATGAGCTAGATCCTCACCAGAGAAGGAGACTCCACCTAGAAGCTTCCAAGTATATCATTTTAGGATACTTTTTGCTTAGGAGGTCTACAAATGGGTTGTTACTTCGATGTGTAAATGATGAAGAAGCATAAAAATTGTTACATCAAATTTATGGATCATCATTTTTGTCATTCACATCAGTGGCCATTTTTTTGCTAAGGATACTGCTTTTAAAATCATAAGAAATGGTTACTATTGGCCTTCGATATTCTATGATTCTTATAAACCAGCAAGATCTTGTGATAAGTGCCAAAAGTTCGTAGGTAAAGAACACCTTTCTGCCATGCCCTTACAACCTGTCCTCCTAGATTTCCCATTTTCTAAATGGGGCCTAGAATTTATTGGTCCTATCAATCCTCCTTCTTTCGCAGGGCATATCTTTATTTTGACATTCACTGATTACTTTAATAAGTGGACCAAGGTTGTCCCTCTTAGACATGCACAAGATGAGCATGTAATTTCTTTCCTAGAATCTAATATCTTTTCCAAATTCAGAATGCCATTAGAGATCATTAAGGACAATTTCCCAACCTTCATTTATGCAAAATTGACTCAATTCCTGGTTAAGTTGGGGGTTAAAATTTCAATTCATCTTCTTATTACCCTCAGGTAAATGGGAAATCATATTCTGGTAATACAAATCTGGTTAGGATCGTAAAGAAAATCATATAAGACAAACCTTGCCAGTGGAACACGCTTCTCACTTAAGCTCTCTGGGAAGATTGCACAAACATCAAAGAAAGTACATGATGTACTTCCTTTCAGCTCATATATGGTGAAAAGGATATTCTACCTACTGAGCTAGAACTTTCCTCCTTACGGTTGATGTTACAGATCGAAGAATTAAATTCTTCCAATGTTCTTGAAAGGATAAATGCATTGTTAGCCCTAGAAGAACAAAGAAAGTTTTCCTTGGAGAACATAAAAAGAACAGAGTATGAAAAATTATTTTAATAGATGAGAAAAATATGTTGAATTCAATATTGTTGACAAAGTCCTACTATGGAACTTAGACCATGATAAAAGAGAAAAACATTCTAAGTTCCAAAAATTATGGCTGGGTCCTTTCAAAATGGATTTTATCCTAGGCACGAACTCATACCTTCTAAAGGATATGGAAGAGCGATTTTTCTCTTACAGTACAAATGGTTCCCACTTGAAACATTATGTGGAACCAGCTTGATCGTTAATCTTGTATAAAAATGACTGTTGTATATAGTCTTTTGTTTTATTGTTTTCTTTTTCCTTTGGTTTGTTAAGTTTTTAATTTCTATTATTTTCTTCTCGTAATAATAGGAAATAAAGTCTAGATCAATTTTTCTAGAACAATGTCATTATGTAAATATTCTTGATCAATAAAAAATAAGATACACACAACTGTCATGATGTCCTCCTTTCAGACATCTTTGAAATTGATTTTTTCTTTCAATACTATTGTAGGATAGTTGACTTTGTCTTCTTCGTTGTTTCTATTATCCATTTCTTCCCTCCATCATGAGATTCAAGATGTTAAGAACCAAAGACTCAATACACAATCACCACAATATATATACAAGAAAAATATGCCAAATCTCTTTTATTATTATCAAACCCTTAGGGTAGGGAAACACCATAAAATGGATCATATTATGGAAGGGATCCTCTCCTGTTCACTTGCCTCTTTGAGGGGGAAACCTCCTAATGAGCTTCAACTCCAAATACAATACTTCTCTTCATGTCTCATTACATTGCATGGACCCATTTATATAGTGCAACCAACCACCTAAGAACATTCTATAGGAAGAACCTTCTAATAAGTTGTCTTACATTTATTATATCTAACTACCATAGTGGGCCTTATTTAATACTATAGTGGACCTAGTCCACCTTACATTGAATGGCCTCAACTATTATAACTATGGGACCTCTTCCCACCCACTACCTCTCTAGCTACCTAACATTCCATCCCCCTTATGAAAGCGTTGTCCTCAACACTTGATGTACACCCATATACCAGGGTCCCATGGATAAGTGTGGACCATAGTGCTAAAGTAGACTAGATAACCAGGGTCCCATGGAGAAATGAAAACCATCATACTGAAGTAGTCCAACTTCCATTATGAACCAGGGCACCATGTCCAAGTGCTCATGTGAAATCCACGTGGAAGACATCTGAAATCAAGACCCAACTAAAAATGATGCTCCAAAGATCTACATTGATCATGGGGATCCAAATATGTAGATCCATCCATACCCACAAAATCATTTGAATGACACACTAGTACTGAAGAATACTGAAAAATAGTGTTCATAGAAGGCATTGGACTTCTCTGCATAATGTGCTCTACATAAGGTGAAGGAGATTCATCAAATAGCAGATGAAAGTGGTTTTCATCCCAAAAATGACAATATCCATATACCAATCATCACAAATGTCTTCAAATCATACCATGCATATAATTCTTGACTATATTCATCCCCGATGTCCTGCATCATATATCTCTCTTGCATTATAAGGGTGTTTGTTTGAATATTTTGAACAATTGCATGAATATTTTGAAGATCTTGTTGAAGACATGTCTTCGAGGGATGAAAAATTATGTGGAAGTTCCATGAGAAATCTAATATCTATTGCAAATGCCACATATAATGTACCAAAATAAAGATATCAAAATTATCTAGCCAATTGCACTGATCTAGTAGAAATTTGAGCACACTATGAAAGATGATGAGCTTTGCAGTTCTGTCGTTGTCATGAAAACCCCCCCAAAATCACTCATTTTAAGTACCAAAGGCTGAATACAAAAGCACCATAGTAGATATATAAGAACAATATGCAAAATATCCTTTATTATTATCAAACCCTTAGGGTAGGGAAACATGATACAATGGATCCTATTATCGAAAGGATCCTCTCCTGATCACTTTCCTTTTCGAGGGGGATTCCTCCTATTGAGATATCAATCCAAATACAATACTTCTCTTCCTATCCCATTACATTGCTTGAACCCATTTATATAGTGCTACCAACCACCTAAGAACATTCTAGAGGAGGAATATTCTAGAAGTATAACCTTCTAGTAAGTCCTCTTACTTTAATTATATCTAATGACCATAGTGGGCCTTATTTAATACTATAGTGGACCTAGTCCACTTTACATTGAATGACATCCACTATTATCACTATGAGCCCTCTAGGCCCCTCACTACCTCTCTAAATACCTAACATTCCACCCCCCTTATGAAAGCGTTGTCCTAAACACTTACTATGAGGGTGTATAACCATATACCAAGGTCCCATGGATAAGTGTGGACCATAGTGTTGAAGTAGACTATATAACTAGGGTCCATTGTATAAATAAAATCCACTATACTGAAGTAGTCCAACCACCATTGTAAACTAGGGTCCCATGTCCAAATTCTCATCTGAACTCCACATGGAAGATATCTCAACTCAAGAACCAACTGAAAATGATGCTCCAAAGAGATACATTGATCATGGGGATCCAGATATGTAGATCCCTCCATATCCAAAAAAGCATCCGAATAACATACTAGTACCGGAGAATCCTGAAAAGTAGTATTCATAGAAGGCTCTGAATTTCTCTCCATAATGTGCTCTACATAAGGTGGAGTAGAGTCATCAAATAAAAGATTAAAGTAGTTATCATCCCAAAGATTACAATTGCCCATATACCAATCCTCACAATATTCCTTGTAATAAAACCAAGCATATATTTCTTGAGTATATTCTGATGTGATTTCAATGTACATGAGATTCCTAATATATCTCTCATGTTCTGCAAGCCTGATCTCTTCAATAGCTTCCATATTGTGCTAAAATTTTGCGTTGGAGGATTCCAGTTTGCATAGTAGGGCCATGAGGGATTGAAAGTGAATATCCATGGGAAACATCACATATAAGATACCAAAATAAATATATGAAAATCCTCTATAAAATGGAACTAATCTGGTAGCAATTTGATCACCCTATGAAAATTTATGAACTCTGCAGTTCCGTTGCCATCACGAAAACCCCCCAAAATGGCTTATTTTAAATCAATGATATCTTCAATTTAGGAGCTCTAATTTGGATGATTTTTTTTTTGAAATCAACTATTTTTGAAATAGGAACTCAGATATCTAATTTTGTTTTAGCAAATTTGGCCTCCAAATGCTACATAAATAAAAAAATCGTGCTGTCGTCCACGGAAAAAACCCTGAAAAATTACAGATTTTAAAATGTCGATATCTTGACTTCCCAGACTCCGTTTCGGATGATTTTTTTTTTAAAAATGGGTTTTTTCTAAGAGGAACTCAAATATAGAACCTGTTTCTACAATTTTTTCACCAAAATATACATAAATTGTCTGGAATGTCGTGACCCTATTTTTCTTCTCCAAAAATATCTGCAAAAAAAAATTAAAAAATCCCACACTTTTTGCCAAGGAAAGTGCTCTGATACCGCTTGTTAAGTACCAATACTTGCATACAGAAACAACACAAAGATTCAAATAACAATATAGAAGAACCATAATTTTAATATAGAAAACCCTTGAGGTAGTGAAACACCATACAATGGATCATATTATGGAAGGGATCCTCTCCTGTTCACTTGCCTCTTCAAGGGGGAAACCTCCTAATGAGCTTCAACTCCAAATACAATACTTGTCTTCATGTCTCATTACATTTCATGAAACCCTTTTATATAATTCAACCAAAAACCTAATAACATTCTAGAGGAGGAACCTTCTAAAAGTATAACCTTCTAATAAGTCCTCTTACATTTATTATATCTAACTACCATAGTGGGCCTTATTTAATACTATAATGGACCTAGTCCACCTTACATCAAATGGCCTCTACTATTATAACTATGGGCCCTCCGCCCCCCCCACTACCTCTCTAGCTACCTAACACAAGAGCATATCAGAAGCATTCTCCTTGAAAATCTAAGAAGCATTATTTGTTACATATTGTTTGAATTTTATGCATGCATGACCAAACCCCCTCATACGTATTACTTTCGATAAGTTATTCCCAAAGTATCGTCTCATTATTTACCTTAAACCATCTTTTTTCCCCCTGTTGCATAATTTTTCTTTTCAATTTTTTTTTTCTATCATTAACTTCTATTGGTCTGCGAAACCAAACATTCTTTGTTCAAAATCTGTTGGGAATAGATTACCCTGTGGATTCGCCAGTTTGTTGACGCCCAAAAGCATAACATGGAATCCCTACATGCAAATTGGTTGCAATGCCTTATTACTTATATATATTTAATAATATACTAAATAGGTGGGACCCCATTATGTGAATAATAATGATGAAGGATGACTTGTGTTTTTATGCACTCATGTCTATTCTGAAAAATGACTCTATAATTTTATTCAAAATCACTTTCCAAGAGAAATGGGCAAATGATAGGTTTATCGACGATTTATTTTAAATATGAAAGGGAAAAGGTGTTTTTTTAATGAGCATCTTGGTTTTTTTTGTTGCATATATATTTTGAATGGTTGATTTAAACTTCGAGCATGGGTTGTATATGGTTATGACATATTGCACTTATGAATTCTTGTTATTATCATGGACATTGGTTAATTTTGAAGGGTGGAAATGATTCCCTAGAAATGAATGTGGGACATATGATATACATTGTCCTAATTTTCAAGCACACATATAAAACTTAGGGGTTATGGAAGGTGACATATCCGACTTTATATTGAATTGTTATTTGGTAACTATAGTGGATTATGCACTGGAGGTGTTGGTGTGCTCGTACTAGGATATGGTTGATGGAGTTATTGTAAGATACGACGTGCAATTACTGCATGTTGCTCTGGCCCTACCTCAAGGTCTCTACCCTCACTTGGTTCTTATTTGGTTGATTTCTTTGGCTAGTGTTTCCTCCATTTTGCTCAACCTTGGAAAAAATAGTCCTGCTTATTTGGTTTTTGGCATTCTGCATACAGGTATGATAGCTCTCACCTCTCCATTCATGAAATATTATGCAGCCCCCCTACTCCCCCATAGGTCTGTGTAACCTCTCGATCTTTTATCTCCAGTTATCAAGTCAAAAGACTCTCTATAACCTTAAAGGTCACCCTCTGTATCTAAACACAAGCCCCCTCAGCTTCTTGGTGCAGGTCTAAAAACAACCCGCAACCTTCCCCTTTCGCTTTGTGTGAAAACTTAGAATGTCGGTGTTATCTCCCTTTTGGATAAACCCTCACTTGATATGACCTGGGGCTATGACCACATTATTGTGGGCATGGTCATAAGAGGTCTAAAGTTAAACCACTTTTGGGCCTGTAGTGCTCCTACAACCTCCACGCGTCCTCTTGTCTAAACCATGGTTCAAATTGCATCCCACCTTCGATTCCTTAACCTCCTCACAAATTTTGTCCATGAAATAACACAAGATCATCAATCTCATGATCTTAACGATAATGTCTAATCAATGCTTCAAATATGCACCCTCCTCATCCACGGACTAGATCAGCTCTCCTTGAATCAATGGTTGAGGTTCTCTTCACAATTCCAGACTCCGGGAGTTTGAAATCTCAAACTCAGCTCTCTTCCATACTCAAAACTTCTAGAACTAGTGATCTACAGACACTTGTCTCATAAATCAATGAACTTGCCTTTACTTGGGTTTTTGACCTTTCAACCTAGATCAACAATTCAATGACCCTCTTCTCGATCAACGATCGATATTTCCTCCAGGTCTTCAGACTTATGATATTTCAAATATCAAACCTCTTTCTTCCAATGTCTTTTACCTGGGGTCTAAAATCCACAAACGTGTGTCCCCCCCTGATCCAACGATCGAAGATTGCTTCAAGAATTTACCCAGAGTTAATAGATTTATGCCACGTCTCCTCCAAATCCAATATCTATGAATCACTTCAGGACTTTACCTAGAGTTCATAGATTCATGCCACATCTCCCTTCCTGGTCCGACAGCTCAGATTCACTTTGGGTAATCTGACAGCTCAAAGATACTTCAAATCTCCAAACTTCTGAGATCTCAAATATCAACATAGAGACTCAATACAAACTTCTTGGAGATTGCGATATAACGTCGCGTATCCATCTCTGTATCGATGACTCTCATCCCTTTCGGGACTCCGGCCTTCGGCAATTTCAAATATCAACAACCACAAGTCTCTGGAGTAAATCCTTCCAAAGTCCATGATCTGGTGACACATGTCCAACTCCAGATCAAAAACTATTGTCCACTTTGGTTGTTCGGGCTTCGACGATCCCGAATCTCAGACTTCTCCTTCACGTTCTCCCAGAGTCCACAATCTTTCGCCACATGCCCCTTCTGGATCTGACGGTCCAGAATATCTTCAGGTCTTCAGCGCTTCAGCTCTTTGGCTCTTTTGGCTTCATCTATTTCAGTTCTCAAAATTAAAACTCCAGCATAACATTCTCCAGAGCTCACGATCTAGTGACAAGTGTCCCCTCGCAGATTGATGACTCTCAGATCTTCGTCTCTTCGGACTTTGAGTGTTTCAATGATAAAAATTTTGTTTTCATCCTAGATATCCCAGCCCATTGACACATATCCCCTCTGGATCCAACAGTCCAGATACGTTCCGACCCTTCGTCTCTCTGTGCTTCGAAAATATCAAGTTTCAAACCTTGAGAGATTCTTTCCGCCATGCATACGAGCGTTAACACTCGTGCACCTTCCTCTGATCAGACTGTTGTCGGTCCTTCACACTCAAATCCAATGGATGGGATATGTTCTTTCCTTTGTTCTCCCTATGTTCATTGGACGTAGATCTAATGATCCAGGTTCTTCACTACAACTGATCAGACGATTGTTGTCGCTCCTCCTCCTAAGCTTCCACCTTCTCTCGACTTAGAATATTTTGTCAATGTTCGAAAGGTCTCAACCTTTGAACTTCCTTCCACGAACCCAAATCCTTTGGGTCTCTCTTACACTTCTGAAAGCATTATCTCTTCTAAGCTTATGGACTTAGAATAAGTCTGTCTCATACGCGCTTCTTTCATTATCCCTTCTGATCTTGATCTCCTCAAAGATTTCAACCTCCCATGCACACCTTGCATTCTTGGGATTTCATCAAACTCTGAGTCTGAAGGATTTCTTGAACAATAAATACTTCTCTCCCTCCTGGCGTTCTTTTGCTTGATGCACTCCTTCCAAATATTTTCCTCACAGAGTGTTCAGTAACTCTGTTTCTCCTGAACTCAACATGGATTTCTTCTATGCACACTTGCACTGACTCAATTCTCATTTGGCAGATCTCTACAGAGTTCTCAGTAACTACTCTTCTCTCTGAACTCGATAAAGAGTTCTTCCCATGCACTCCTTTCACTTATATTGATGAAGGTTAAACGATATCCCTCATGAGATTTCCCTTGAGGTTAAACCTCTATCAACGCATTCTTTGTGGACTATGTGCACTCCTTGCACTCGAAAACTCAAAGATGAGAAACAATTGAAACTCATGCAATACTTCACCAGTTACGCATTCAAACCATGAAAATGCATAAAAACATAAAATAGACACAAATACATAAACACACTATATGCAGGAAAAAATTATTTTCTATTATCTTTGTGTGTCTATACAGATGTTTACAAAAATTGGACTATAATATAGTCCCAGTTCTCTCAAGTGCACTCTCTCTCTCTCTCTCAGAACTATTCTACCTCTTGAGTCTCCTAAGACTCTCTATCATTCTCCCTCTATCATTCTTCTTCTGAAATCTGATACAAGATCTCCTTTACAAAAGAGGGGTTTTGCGAGCTCGTCCTCTCTCACCTAACCGCATATATTACATTGAAGTTTCATAAATGTTTTCCCAGACCTGACTACGATCTGGGCTTGCTACAAGAAACCCTTTAAGGAAATCCAACCACTACTTGTACAAAGTTATGGCTCGACATTAACAGCCTTACAACATGAAAATATGTATAGGATTATTTCAAATTTAAAAGAAAAATGGAAGGTTTAATGCCTCTTCCTTTCTCAATTGTGTATTTGTGTGTTGATGCATTTGGTGAAGTGGAGTGATGCTCCTACATAAAAATATAACTCCTCTCTGAATAAAGTCTTGAGGTTGGATCTTCTATTTGCTTACAGATTGTGTTTTTCCGAAGTTTTAATGAATGCATGTGGGTATCAACTGTGTAACGGAATTTAAAGTCGAGTTTCTCCCTGTTGGCATTTAAGTGTTCAACATGATTAATCGTTGAAATTTTCTTTCTGTTTGGATGGCATTGCATGCAGAATATGTGTTTCTCTGTTGCTATTCCAGTTAGCAAATAATTATGGAAAATATTGTTCGGGTTTCACTCATTTTTGGTAACTAAAATTAAAGGGTTTCTATTCTATATGAAACAAGAATTAGTTGTTTTCTTAGTACTATTACATAGTCATGGGATATTTGTAGCTCCTTCCAACTACCTTCCAAATGTTTGTAGATGTATCATGTATTTTCCTTGTGGAAACCATGAGAGGTCTGTGAATAGGTCTGTGGAAAGTGATGTGTTAAGAGATGGTTAATTTTTTTTTTTGGTACAAACCCTTTGTGAAGGTTTCACCTTTGCATTCACCCAGACCTCATTTATTTTTTTTTATGTATGGAAATTATGAGTTTTGAACTCTTGTTTTTATTTATGTTGTAAGAGAATAACCCGACAATGGGAAGATTTGTTAATTGAATTAAATATGGTTTCATTTGTTGATTATCCACGAGGGTTTTTGGTCGATTTTGAAAACTGTATAATGATAAAATAAATGAACACCAGTTTCACATGGGTTTCGGACCCAGTCTATTTAAACAACACTTATTTAAGGTTGTGATACCAGTGTTGTAGATTGAAGAATTGTTGTCTTGTGTTGTGCTTTCAGCCCCCATTGTGCGCTTGATGTAGTTGGTTTTAATGGTTGGAATGACTTTGTTAACAGTCTATTATAAAAACTTTATGAATAAATGAAATAAAGGTTGTACAACTAACATTCTTGGAAATTTCCTGGAGTTTTGAACAACTATGTTTTGGATTTAATTTATGAATTAAAGAAAAGTTTTGGCAATTCTTTTATTGATGGTGATAGAATTTTTTGATATCATTGCATATCATAGAACAATACTTGTTTTTCCCTTTCATTATGCCATTTTTCGCTCATTATATCCCCCTCACCTTCCCAAATACATTTATAACCTTCCATGTTCCATTATTATGAAATTTAAAATCTTTTTGGAAAGAAAAATGATTAATGACAAAAGAGAAAAGCTAGCTGATGACTGGTGTTTGAAGTTTGAATATGGATACAATCTATGTTACTTCTGCATTTCGTGAACACTATTCGTTGTTTTCTTCCATCCATGCTACCATTTTTTCGCACATTATAAATCCCTCATCTTCCTAATATCCCTATCTCTCCCTGTTCAAATAGCGTTTGATTGTCGAGTTTTAAAATGTTGATGGATGGATTGCATGTGCTTATGTGGTGAGTAATAGAGCCAACCTTTTCATTTTATTTAGGTAGAGTATTAATGCATGGATTATTAATAGTTTTTCATGACATGTTGAAATATTTCTTCAGGATGAGCTTATTTAGCAGAGGCAGTAATGGAAAAGGCAATAGAGGCAGAGGAAATTGGCAGAAGGGTCATAGAAGGCCTCGATTTTCAATACATTTTGATGTTGATACACACGAATTAAACCATCTCTTTCAAGATGGATTCTTTAATCTATTTGGTCGTGGGATCCTACAACCCTGACCTAAGAGAACGCCCTTCCAACCACATCAAAATTTTTCTAGGATCCACGTTCACCCTCATGTGTCTATGCAACCCGAACCAACTTACAATGATGGTTGGAAAGATATTTTCCATTAGCATGTTGTTCATCACCATGGTTGGCCTACTACGTCCTTTTCATTACCCCATCCTCCACCGCCAAAAAATCAAAATCCCAAAGTTGATCATGTTGTCTCACCTGTGCGGTCCTCTCATGCTAGTAAGAGGATTAAAATTGATGTTCCCAAGCCTGAGAAAGATAAAGGAAAAGGAGTGGCCACTGCCTCCAAATCATCTAAAGAGTCCTCCACATCTGTGTCTTCATGTCTTCATCTTAAAGATGATTGTTCTCATGTTATCAGTGTAGTCCAGCCTCAAGGTTTCAATCAGCCTAAGGATACAATACAAATATCAAAAGAGGACAACAGTGAAAAGAGGCCAAATACTTCTCACAGTAAATACAATTTTTAATGATGATTAATGTTATTTTCTATTTTGAGAACAATCTTTTACTTTGACAATTTTTTGGACAACAAGCATATATTTAGGCAGTTTTTTTGGACAACATGGATATAAAACTATTTTTGGTTATGGTCATATTATATTTTGTTGATATTTAAATATTTGATCATAAATATGGGAACGAGAGTTACAAGGAGGATATTTGAATCAAATAATTGAGTTTTATATTTCATTTTTGATGATTATTAAAATAAATAAATGGGAGTCACAAGGGGTCCCACCTATTTAGTTATTATTTAATTAGAACCTTATTTATATGTATTATTATTATTTGTCTCAACTAATAAGTTAAGCTAATTAGGATTAACTAAAGAAAGGTATTTAAACTACCATAACTTATTGAGAAGGAATAAAAGATCAATCAAATGAAGAGACAAACAAAGAGAAAATAGAAGGAGAACTTCAACCATAAGGTTTTCTCTATACTAGTGAGATACTTTCATCTTTAATTAATTCTGAGTTTACTAGAAGGCTTAACCAAATTGATGACATCATGGTCTTATTGAAGGAAGCATGATTCAAAACTAAATTATATATTTCAGCAGCTTCTTTTGAAGGTGTATGATTTATCTTTGGCAGTCTGTGTGTACTTGTTTGTTTATAAATTAAATTTTATCACTGATCAAGAATATTTTGCAGAGTCAAGTGACAACATTTTGTGGAAAGATGATCCATATCTTTAGCTTCAGTTTATTTTTATGTTAGATTCTTTTTGTATGGTTCCCATCGGAGGCTTCTAAATCTAAGTTTGGTCCCTACCCTCGTAGGGGTTTGTAAAGAGAATTTTGTCTTGTATCTCAAAATGAAATCGATACAAAAATCAGTTTTCTGATTTTGGTCTCACATATGTATTTCGATGATCTGGTTCATTTTTTTTTTTTATCTCCATGTACACACTCATGTAATTTTTGTACACACTTATGTAATTTCTGTTTAAGTTTATTTCTTTTTTGCACAATTACTTATAATATATAAAACAAACTAGCCTTGGCCCCTTGTAGTTAATACTTGTGGATTAGGTGATTGTTTTTCTTTGGCTATAAATGTCGGGTGACATTCACACCTATCTTTCCTTAGCCCGAAAAGATATGAAATTTCTTGAGTAAGGTTCTCCATACCTTTTCCTCAACATATTTTTCTATTGATTTAATTCTTGGAGTTTCAACAGTGTCCAAAAATCCCTACAAAATGAGCACACCAAAGCTAGAAGAATTGCAAATGCAACTAGAAGAGTTGTTGAAGAAGGGGTACATACACCCAAGTGTTTCTCCTTGGGGATCCCCAGTTATTTTTTTTAATAAAAGAGATGGAATGTTGAGGTTTTGTATTTACTTTAGACAACTAAACAAAGTTACAGTCAAGAACAAATATCATTTTCCAAGAATTGATGATCTTTTTGATCAACTGAAGGGAGCAAAGATATTCTCCAAGATTGACTTGAGATCAAAATATGATCAAGTGAGAATCAAAGAAGAATATACTAGCAAAATATCCTTTTGGACAAGTTATGGACACTATGAATTTGTGGTGGTTCCATTTGACTTGAAAAATGCACCGACTATATTTTTGTGCCTAATGAATAGAGTGTTCAAATATTTCCTTGACAATACCTTGAAGTTCTTATTTTCTTAGCACACCCATGGCACATATTTATAGAATCTATTCATGGAAAGATATAATTGGTTCATAGTGTGAACAAGGAGCCTTTTAGGGCACCTCCTATCCCTTGACCAACCTCTAAGCTAGATTTCTCTCAGATATGAGTTTCAAATCATGTTGGGGGTCAGACTAGAAGTGGTTGAGGGGATGAAAAGATTCATAAATGTTTCGTTCACAGGAGTGTGTGGATTTTCTCATAGACAATTGTGCATATTGCACAAAATGCGCATTAAGGCCTATGTTAGCCTGTGCATTTTGGGCGCTGTACGTGCACTCCCTTTGGTGAATTTGTGCACTTTGATTTTTGAACCAAGTATATAGTTTTTTGTCTTTTGATGGATTTTGGTGTTGTAGGTGGGATAATTGTTGCTAGCATTGATGTTTTTCTTCAACCATTGTGCGCAATGTTGCGGATGATTTTTCAGTAATAACAAATCCCCCCTTATGTGTAAGGTTAGGAACATACGTATAGCTGAAATACATCAATGTTTATTTTTCTAAGAGTGCCATTGTAAGGAAGAGTGAAGAGAGGAACTGCAAGAGTGATCCGCCAAAGGGAGAGGGAAAACTATGGGACCCAAACCTTTCTCTAGGGAGAAAAAATAAAATATGTGTACAAACAAGGCAGGCATGCCCCATTCTCGTGTCATGAAACAAAAATGTGGGACTATAACCGATGATGTATGTTGATGTAGATAACTGTGGTGCCCTTGGGGGCGGTTGATAATGACAAATGACAATTCTAAATGGTGAACGAGCTCTGAAGTGATTCAAGGATGACTGTCATAATTGTCGATGACTCATAGGCATTGATGGCCTAACAAATTCATAGGTCTTTGGATGGTATGAAGCAACTACAATAGTCGCATAGTAAGACCCATCGTAACATGGGAGTTTGTTGAATTCAAATGTTATGGGGGTCACCGAAATCAGAAAGAAATGATGATTTTTTCTGTTTTGTTCAAGACTCCTCATTGAAAAGGTAATGAGAGTCAAGATAGTGCTACCCTTCTGGAAACTATGTTGATGTTGACAAAAAGGGAGATGCAAAGCCAAGAAGCAAAGGGATTCTTGAAATCCATTGAGTAATAGGTGATATCAAGTACTGACGAGTAACATGAATGAAGTCAAGATGTTGTGGGACTCAAGACTACCCTTGGTTGGGGAATTTTGAAGGATGACTGGCAGCAACCAGAAAATTGGATCTAGTGTTAGGGGGATGACTAGATATGAGGTTAAATTGTGCCAAAGGATAACAAAGTGGGAAAACTTAGAGATCATGGGTACATGGAATTGGGATACTCGGGGTTTGTTAATTATGTGAATGTGAAAAAAGGGTGGATTCCCCAACCAAGAGTGACATGGGTTTCTTTTCCATGGAAAATAATGCAATCAAGGATGACGATGAAAAAGCTATGTATATGCTAGAAAAAAAGGCTTTATACAATTACCAAATAAGTAAAGAATAATTTGGGTTCAATTTATAGATAAAGAAATAGGTTCCCTAGTGAAAGATGGATTTTCCTAATTAAGGGTGCAAGTTTGTGAAAGAGAACTGGTGGAGGGTGGGGGGCCCATGGGTGGGTTTTTGATGGAGGAAAATCTGCAGATGGGAAAACTGATAATGGATGAGATGGAGGGATAATGAAACTACGGAGTTGCAGCCAATAGAACCAAGATGATATGACTTGGGAGTCCGTTGGAAGTGTTAGCAATATGATGAGAATAAGTATGGGGTTCATTCTCGAAAGTGCATAATACTATCGAGACTCCCATCCCTAGGGGCTAAAATCAACATTAGTGTCAATGTTTCCAAGGGGAACTATGGATGGAAAAACTCATGTGGGGGAGAGTGTTATCAGATAACAGTACCAAAATGTCGTAGAGGTGAAGATACTGCAGAGCCGAATGTAGGCATCCTAAAGGTAAATTTCATAGGGTGTGACTGGGATATGCAATTGTTAATAGAGGGAGCAACTACATGCCAGTTTTGAACATATACTTGAAGGGCCTTTGAGCTTGCTAAACAAGTACATGCACACATGAAACCAAATACTCGACGTGAAAAATATCTGATGATAAAGAATATAGGACATTTATTTGATTAAAATTGAAAGTGAGCATGCGTACCTGAACATGTTGTGAGAACAATTCTCCTCTAGGGCCCAGTGCAAATGATAACTTGGGGAATGTGAATGTGTAGATGGAAATATCATGATCTCATGGATGAGAACAGATCGGAAAATGGAGGCTTTGGGCTCCTGTAACAAAGTGTGGAAGTTGGGATAAAGGGGATATATATGGATGGTGGGCCCACAATGCCACCTCATGTGTACCTCTCACTATTGATGAGTAGACGAGATAGTTGTGAGGAGTTTTTGAGATTACGAGAGCATGAGGATACTGATCTGAGAGTGGTGAGAGATAGGTTAGTGGTCCTATCATCCCGCACCTTGTGAAATTCATAGTTTGTAAGTTGGGGTTGTACGGAGGGCCATATAGGGGGTTTTAAGGGTAGGGGCCCACAAGTGCACGAGAAAAGGGGGAATACCCTCGCATATGTGCACAATTATAACCCCATTTCCCACACATAATGTTCAGTTATGCTTGACACAACCGTGCATGTGGGTGTGAGGGTGGGATAGACACGCACACATGAGATATGTGTCTATCTGACTAACAGTTGTGGAATTATGCATGGTTGTTTGTTAGATAGTTATGCATTATTGCGCATCTATACAAAGAATAAGTGCACACATGTTCCCAACTGTCTGGGGGAAAGCCACACACTGTGGGCAGGCTAAGGGGTTGTGATGTTTTGGATATTTTATGTTTTTTGATGGATTATGTGGTTGATCAGATGTTTCCGTGTGGATGCAGGTGATCAACAAATTGACAAATATGGACCTTCCATATTTGTCAAGATTGATGAATGATCCCATAATACATTCTCCATTCTGGACAGTAATTCCTGCCAAGTTACCATCTGATATTCTTAAGTTTGATGGAAAACTTGGGGAAGACCCCAATAACCATGTTACGACATTCCATATTTGGTGTTCATTGAACTCAATAATGGATGATTATGTTCTCTTAAGTATTTTCCAATGAAATATTATGGGCTTAGCAGCTAAGTGGTTGTTGAATTACCATGAGGTTTCTTCAATGAATTTAATTTACTTGTGATGGAATTATTAACCCATTTTCAATTGTCGATTAGATATGAAATCAGTACGTAGTTTTTGACCTCCCTTCGGTAATCCACTTCCACTCATATTTTTCATCATATTCATGAGTGGAGGCAGTGAAGATGGTTAATCAAAGCTGCCATTCTGAACCAATTATTGGCAGAATGGTTCAAAAATTCCCTCTTACCACCCATTGCCAGATATTTTGCGATGGGATGTGTTTTCATTGAAGAGAAGAATATTAGTCGTGCTCAATATCTAGATTTGGTTTATTTCCAATTTGGTGCCTTATATGACTTAACCCCACATGCTCCTTGTATGGAAAGTGATCAATCAAAACCATCATATGACACTCATTATGATGGCATCATTGGTTCCTTAAAAATTCAGTCTGCCACACAACAAACTGGAAAAACATGTCATTCATCTTCAGACTTCTACCCCATCTATGACATAGACTTTTGTTCAACCCAACCCTCCTTCCTCTCTTATTCAAACCTCTGAGGTGAATGCAGTACAATCTACTCCATCTCTGAAACCCGGAGAAAATAAAAAGGATAAAATTAAATAGAAGAAAAGTTCTAATGAAACAAAGAGTTTGAAAGAAAACGATGAAAATGAATATTGGGAGGGAGGTGAACTCTATGTTTTCCCAGATGGACCTTGTGGTCCCTCTATATTTGTACTACTAGAGGGTTGAGGATTTGTTGAAGAGTGAGTGCCTCCAGGAATGGGGGAACTTTAAGGAGCATGAATTCTCCTAGAACCAAATATTCCCCCAAGGGGATTTCCCCCAGTGGGAAATGTGGACCCTCTAGGAAAAATGTTCCCAAAGATATTCCTAGGGAAGAAATACCCAAGATTGGATGTGTTAAAAAAGGGAAAACCACCCCATGGTGAAAAATTTCCCCCAAGGGATGTGCCCCTAAGGAAATGTGTGCTAGCCCATGGGAAGTTAAATCTTCATGAAGTATTTTTTCCCCTGGCTTGACCAAGGATAACCCCAAAACCACTAGACATATTCCACCCAAAATTTATACACGCACTTGATGATGTCGGTCCACGTAGAGGATTGGTGGAGTTGGAAGGAGCTCCACTTCCCATGTTGAAACTAAAGCTCAATCCCCCACTAGAAAATAATCCAAAAGTGGGCATCGAGGTGGATGGGATGGGAATACTGATGCTAGGTATACTAATGGATGGAGAGGATGACATAGATGATGTTTTCCTAATCGAGATATCAATAGAAAATGGTATGGATGGTGTAGGTCCAATGGAGCTAACAGGTGTAAACGTAGACATCACTGGGATGCTCCCTAGGGGATTTCCCCATGTCCCACTTGAGGATGGGCTTGTAGTCTCAGCTACACTAGATGAAACACTCATTCCTAAAATGGTGGTAGGATGACTAAACAAAGAGAAATGTGCACAAAACATTTCCCTCACTTGGACAAGTAGAGGTGCATCTGGCTTAGTCAAAGGAGAATCAAAATTTTGTGGAGGTCATTCATCTACCACTTCTACATCGAATAAACCAGTCTCATTGAACCGAAGTTTCAATCCCTTCAAATTATTCATCAACTATATCACATTTCTCGATATGTGGTTGTTCCTCCGCAATGGCTTGTAGTTCAACCATGGTGAATATACTATGTTAAAATACAAACACAATTCAACCTATGGACGAGCTAGACTTAGACTCAAAGAGCACACACCTAATCAAATCTAGGATAATAGAAAGAAAACAAATTGGCTCAGGGACCTTCCGAAAACCAACCCTATGGGGGAAATGAAGTCCCCACAAGATTGACTATCAAAGGTGTGAGGAGCAATTACAATGATCCACGTAAAATATCCCTGACCGGTCCAAGCACCCTTTATAAAGGTGGGAACCCTCTGGGGGAACTAAGACCATGAATGAATGTTTGTCCCAGGTACTATAGGCATGTCCCACCTATAGTCACATTTGTAGCTCCCCAGGAAAGGTCACTAAGGCTTCCACCTAATAATAAATGGTCGAGTGAACAATTGTAGGTCTGACCACACGTAAGGGTGGTGTAAAAAATCCTTAAGCTTTCGAAGGCGTTAACGAATGAAACCCCTATATACGTAGTAATCAAAGAGGGGTATCACAAAAAATCAAACAAGCAGAGAGGGGTAATCTCCCTACTTTCCCCGATGGGACCTTGTGCTTAACTCCTATGTTAGAAGAGGATCCTAACACACTGGTTCCAAGAATGGATTTAACATTCTTTAATGAATACTAAGTTTCATTTTTTGTCCTTGGAGAGTTTACTCTTCAATCCTAATCCAAGGCCCTAAGCATAGCTAATGTTGTTTCACTATAAAAAGAAAAATGTCTAATGAATTTTAGGTTACGTATTTTCTTTTTATGGTTGTTTCTTAATTCCAAGGGTAGTGGATGAAACCTTTTTGATGTTTGGACTCTTGACCCAGCCAAACAATGCAATAATGATGATGAAAATTTTTCACTTTAATGAAATCTAGCTAAGGGAGGGGAAGTGACTTTCCTTTTTCTTTGAAAATTTAAAACTAGCCTCACACACACCAGGAAACCAACAATCACTTCATATTTGAAACCAACAATGCTCCTAATGAATTCTCTTCACTAGTTATTCAAAGGAAATCAAGCATGCAACAAACTTTTTGTCTTTTTTGGTTATTTTCCAATTGTATTGCAACAAATATTCTTGATCTAAGAAAGAAAGGAATGCAAAAGAAAAACCAACAAGAAACAGAAAACAAATGGGTTGTACGAAATTAGAAATGAGGTTGGATAATCCCACTCCAATGTCTCTACAAATATCACACTCAAAACTCACCTAGAGGGGAAGATCTAGCTATGGGCAATAGGTACACAAGGACAAGCCATGCAACCAATGACAAACACAACTAGATATCGTCAGATATATTGGGTTATTTTCCCAATCTCACTGAAAATATTAGAAAACAATAGAACCTATCCAAGAATTGGAAATCAAACCACATAAATGCATTCATATAATACTTGAAAGCAACTTGTGTGACCAAAAACACTCAAATAGAGACAATACCAAATCAAAACAGATCACTGCAAAACCCTATTGTTAAGAGGAAAGACTTAACCTCAAAGTTATTGTTTTTTCTCTACAAATATGCAATTTTTATAGATCCTCACAGGACACAGGCCTATCAACAAGAAAGGGTCCTCGTGGGATGCTTATGATGCAACAGGCAATGACCTAAAATATTTTTTATTTTTAAGAAAGATGGATATGTTCTAGGTCTTCCAAATCTGTATCATATCTCTCAGATCTACTGGATCTAGGATATGAATTAATAGATAGATGAAAATAAAAATCAAACCACAATCAATAGAGGAAAGGATTGGCAAAGAAACGCAAACTAGAGAAGAATTCTTCCCCAATCGAGTCACCAATTCTATAATGGGACAAATGCTCACAGGAATCTCACTGAATGATAAAAAAAAATATCCCTAATATTATCCTAGTTATCCTATACATAAGAGGGTTTAGACTCCTATGGTTTCCCTAGATATAGATTCAAACACATGGATTCATCACTATCCTAAGGAGTGGTTGATATTGCATACATTTATCTTCAGGTTTTCCTTCGTAAATCCTTGTTTTTGCAGACCTGAAACTCTAGCTCCAAGCTCCACAACCTGCTTCATGCATACAAAAGATAAGAAATACCTCTCTACCTCTCTACTTGGGATTAGAATCATATATCTATTTTAATTCTATTCATATCTATGATAGAATGAATAAGATCTAAACATTTTCATAATGGAATATAAATATATCAGGGGAAAACTAATGATCTATTGGTTAAAAAATAGAGAGTGAATACAACTTCAGACCTTTATGAAGATGCATCCTTTCTTGACTACTTTCTCCTTGCTCCTCCCTTAGCTTCTTAGTCAGACTAGGCACCTCTAACTTATGGCTGTGATAGATGGAACAATTACCTCTGCAATTGAACAACATAACAATAGTTATGAATTATCCCCCATTTTCCCAATACTTTATTTTGTTATATATCTCTTTGGAGGATGTTTGGGAGAGCTTATAGATATTTTAGAAACCACTAGAGACTCGAATTATGTGAGTTCTTAGGCCCTTGACATGAAGATACAACTCATCCCTCACCTAACACCTCGTAACTCCTCAAATCTAGAAGTTTTATAAATCCTCTCTTGTTGAGCTACTTGTGACCTGTGAGGATCCTCGCATGTTGAGATACTAGTGACCTATGATAATCCTCACTTGTTTTCTACTATGTTTCTAATGAGGATCTCCATAAGTGCTCAAATATTAGGAAAAATGTGCATTTTGGCTTACATATTATTATGGATTCCTCTCTATCATATAGGGTAGAAATTAAGGATATAACAGTTCCTTAGCCAATTTAATTGGGTCATGCAATAACTTGAAAGTCATGACTACATTTCCAGAGTTTGGACACTTGTAGGAGGTGCGAGGTAGTTTTGTTCCAAGAGATAGATGGAGTCAAAAAAGGAGTCAACAAGGAATTTTTGACAGTCAACCTGAACGGGAAAAATGCACACCAAGTGACTTGGGTGGTGTTCCCTTACCTTTGATATGGGATATTGAATGAGGTAGAGCATGGCTTGGTGACTTTTGGATGATTATGTGATGACTCCAAGATCCATAGGCTATTGTTAGTTGAGGTTGAAAGAGTATTGGTTTGGAGATGCCTAAGGTATAGAAGTTCTTTCAGGTAACACATCCTACTTGGAGCACTTTGGACTGTTCATTTGGGATGTTTGAGGAGTGTAGTAATGTTGGCCACACTCATTACAGATGTTGAGTTGTGTTGAGGTGACTTGAAAAAAAGAGGCGAGTTGAGAAATTTCCTTCGTTTAGAGGATTGTGTAGACAAGAATATTGCAACATGAAGAGATTGAGCATGGGTGCTTGTCTTTATTTGGGTAGCATGGTGTTGGACACACCGACCACAGTGAGAGGGGGGGGGTGAATCATTGTAAGGCTCTTCTTTCTACTCTACAAAAATAGCTAGTTAACAATTAACATTTACTCATCATTCATTACTTTCATTTATAACAAGTTATATATAAACATATCTCAGCAGAAAACATCATCAATAAGCCATCACCAAAAGGAACACAAGGAAAAAAATATATATGTATAAGTTTATTTTATATTACAGACTACAATCCTTGGGGGTTTTTCAAAAAAAACTGAATAGAGAAACAACTCGACAAGATCACCAACTCTCAATGCAAGACTCAACCTAAAAATCTTAGGACCAACTGAGAAGAGGAATTCAATCCTCAAGTACAAGACTTAGCTTGTAGATACAATCCAATCTGTCAACAGGTACGCGGCTTATTTATACTGCAACTCACAGATGTATGCGACCTACCTATACTGCATAACACATATGTACGCACCCTGGCCCACTGTCATCTTGCGTACACCTTCAGAAGCTAGGGTTTCTAAAACTTCACAACTTCTGCCCTTGAAATTATTTCTGTCTCTGTCACATTAACTTGTGACCTGTTATTGCAAACTTCCTGTCACTGCCCAATTTTTACAATAGCCAAAAAAAAAACCATATCCAATACTATCCAACAATATATGCATGCTCCTCAACCATACACCATCATAGATCATGGATATATCTCAAACATAATAGAACTAAACTACTCAACCAATCAACTACCATATTCAGACATCAATATAACCATAAAAATAATGCATCAAGCATTCGCCATGCCATGAGAAAATCAAGACAATATTTACCCATACCATAATCTCTGTAACATATCTGAACATGTAGAATGTTGATCTAGGAATTGCTTCAGACTTTAAAAACTTGGCACCAACACTTATTCAAATATTCCATGTCTTTCCCAACTGTACACATCCTTCTCTCCTTCAACACGCGTATGTACGTGCCCTGGCTCACTACAGCTTGTGTATGTATGCTCCTTGGCTCACTGCAACCCGTGTACACATTCAGAAAACTAGGCTTTTCTAAACCTCTGAAACTTTCACCATCAAAATATTAGACTTACAAAACTTTTGATGTGACCATGAGTACCTGCAAGAAATCTTTCACCAAAATATATCTTCCATATGCTCAAGAAGAAATTGTTCATAAGAGACTCTTGCTCTCTTATTTATACTTCTCCAAGTAGCTTCTTCTAGGGTTTATCATCTAAGAAACTTAACCCAATTTCTTTGTTTTAGAGCTAACACACTTCTAACAATTTTTCCACTTCTAACCCACTTTGCTGCAAATAATAAATTCTCCACTTATAGTTGCAACTAAATTATTTTTTATTATTTTCGTGTTGCAACCACTTAACCCATGATTAACCACTTTGACTAGTCAACTTTCTTCTAGGATATTCTAGAATAGTTTGACTTCTTTGACCTTCTAGAAGCTTCTAGGAAACACATGCGGGTTCTCCATGTTCACATGGCCATAATTCTCTAACCTTGAGGAGTTATGTGACATTACACATATCATTGAAAATGGCATGGAAAACACTATCTATATAGAATAGTTTCACTGATAAATTCACTGATCTTCATTACACTATTAATCAATCAAACTTGGGTTCCATAACCACATTGTTGGGATGATTCAACCACTTAACAATTTGGATTTCACAAAGTGTCTTCCCATGAGGGATTTCACCATAAGGGGACCACCTATGAGTTCATCCATTTGGTTCTTCCTATCAGCCATGACATGACATCAATGATACAACTTCTTCCTATCAACCAACACATTACTATGACATCACTTGACATCAATATATGTGGAACATCAACCCATGACAACATCAATCCTTTGACATCAACTATATCACTAACAATATAGACCATCGATCAATACATCAATGATACTATGACAAGACATCAATGCCTTGACATTAATCCTTTGTCATCAATGAAAACATAATGCAACACATGATTAAGGGTGAATATTAACCATTCCAAGGCATAGAGAGGTAGACACAACAACATGGTTGGTTGATGAAGTAGTGAGGGAAAAAAAGGCAGTCGAAACGTTTATTTTTGGGGGTAGATTGGCTAATTGTGCCATGAGGTGGATAGTGGAGTCAAGTTGTCATGGATGAATTTGATTTGGGGTGATTTCATAGTGTAGCAAGGTAAGGGGAGACCTTTATTTGGATTGAGATCGTTGTGCAGATGGACCTAATAGCAAAAGGAAGTTAGAGTACGGATGCACTAGTAGGTTCGAAGTACAACACTTAGCCATTAACATAGTTACCGACTTAACGAGAACTCTACAGAGTTCTCGTTTTGGGAGGGGTCTTATTTTTTACCCCATTTTTAAAAATGGAGCTACTAGTAGAACCCCCCCTCCCTTTTTAGATGTTTTTTTGATATTTTAAATTTTCAAATCCATAATGTTTCCACATTATTTTTTTAAATGCTTATTTTTCATTTATTTTCAAATCTTTCAAAAAAACTTTCAACGGTGTTTTTAGTCATTTTTCCATGCTTCTTTCAATCTTAAAAATATTTTTTACCATTTACTTTTTTGAAAATAATATTTTTTATACAATTGTGTCTCCTTAATTAATTTATGGTTCTATACTTTTAAAATATAGTGGAAAACATCATTTTTAACACATTCTTTACCTTTACATTAATACAATTTTTTTTATTTAAATAACACTATTTTTTAATATTTAGAAACAAATATATACATTTTACAACCATATATAATAAAAAACCTATACATTTTGGTA
Organism: Picea glauca; assembly: GCA_000966675.3. Taxonomy (NCBI): domain Eukaryota; kingdom Viridiplantae; phylum Streptophyta; class Pinopsida; order Pinales; family Pinaceae; genus Picea; species Picea glauca. The sequence goes on along the minus strand of JZKD02S1793505.1, from coordinate 606,827 downwards.
CCTATTCGTTTAAAATAACATGTCAAATAAAGCATTTTATGGACATAATTCAACAAAAAAAGTGAAAATTTTATGAAAAAAAAAACATTTTTTCCATATTTTTATGCATTTGAAGTTAAAAAATGACAATATTTAATAAAGTTTTCCCTAGTATCATGATTCACATACAAATAAAAGTAAAAAAAACAATAAAAAAGATTCATCATAACACAACAATAGATACACATTAATTCTTATTTTAAAATATGAAAGTCAAAACATTACAATTATAGCTCATCAAAAAATGGTAAAATTGAGAATCGTCTTCAATGGCATCTTAAAACTAATCAACAATATCATATATCCCAAATTCATCATTCTCAATAGACACATCATCATCTTCTTTAACATCATTTTGTGCTTCCATTGTGTTATTTTTCTCTTCCATTGGGTCTTTGATATCCACAAGTTCTCCAAAGTGATCATTTCCAATCAATCCTCCTAATGGTACTTGAGGTTCCTTTGATATTTTTTTTTGTCTTTGATTCACTAAAATCTCCTTTCCTCAATCCAACTTCTTTCATTTCATCTGGAAGAGTTGGAATAACATTAATTCTTTGTTGAATAAAATTGCACTATATTGGGTGGCTTTCAATGGCTATGCAATTTCTTCCTTTATGTAAGAAACACTCTAATGTTGTACCTAATCACCAAATACAAAATAAATAATGAAGTTTGATACTATAAAAGACATAAATTAAAAATAATATAAGATTGAAGGATGATTTCATAAATGTTAGATCATAATTCTTACTTGAACCCGAGAACAAATCCAAAACCCATTCTTCTTCATTTGAAAATGTATCTATAAGATAATTAATTAATGCTTTTGTTTTTTAATAAATGTTAACCATCTTTCCCTTCAAATATTTTTCCTCATATGTTATCTTTCTAACCATGGCATTGTAAATCAATAAACTACTAGGTTTCCCTCCATCCTTTACATTGACAAGAATATAATTATAAGAATCATCTTTTTTCCAGGTTGCAATATGTATACTCTCAAAATCACATTTAAATGGTTCTCTATTGGAGCTCTGAATATTATGCTTGTCCCTGTAACATAAATAAGTGCAAATTCAATTAACTTGTAAATTAATAAAATTGATTTCTAATCTTAATTGCTAAACATACACTTTCAATATCTTACCAAATAAGTTGCATCCTTGTCTTTTGTTTTCCCTTGAAGATTGATTGTACTAATCCTTATTGTGTGTATGAATGAAAAACCAGAAATATCCAAAATGGTGATGTTGTGACTTCCATAAATCCCATAACCACTTTATTGAAAGATTGATAAATATAAGGATCAATATCATATCCAATGTTTTGGATATTATATGTAACAACCCCTTCGTTACGACAACAATTAGTGATGTACAAAAGAGGTAAATATTTTTATTTGAACAAACATTAGTACAAGTGAAAATGCATCATAACCTATATTAATAACTACACAATCAATTTCATCACAGTCAACTGAAAGCAACATCACTATTATTCAATCAATCATATCTTATAAAAATAACATAAGGAAGCTACTCGCCCAACCTATCATGCATGGTTAGGACCTCCAAGACACATAAGAAATGCTCAAGTTTAGGATTCATCCGATTGATTTTGACCACTTAAGGTCTCAGGACTGGCAACTGTTCTGAGGAACAACGAGGTATCTAAATCCCATTAATTCAATCATAAAATGTAATTCAAAACTAGATTTATCAACCATACTTAACCATCAATTCCTGAGGGTGAATTAGTATAATCCACTATGCTTAATCAATCTTTCATGAAATATCTAAGAGAAGTTAAGTAAGAGAATCAACATAGAGATAATAATAATCATAAGTGCAAGTACAATCATAAAGAGTCAATGCTAATTTATATATCCAATGGGATCCATAAGAAGACCAAACCTGCTTGAGCAATACATAAAGGATTTATAACTACTTTAAGTATCCTTTTAAAAACTATAAGAAAATCATAAAAGCAATGATAATAATTCAGGCCACTTTGCAAACCCATTTAAAAGAACTAAGAATATCCAAAAACATATTAAGAAAAATAACGAGACTTCGTATACCCACTTACTTATCCCAAATAAATACTTTTAAGAAGATCAATGATAATAAGTAAATGATAGAAGTCAATTTTCCCTACATATCCATTTAAAAGAATTAAAGTAAGACCCAAGTCTTTTTAACAATATATAAACAACTCATTACTATCTTACAATTCATTAAAATTAAGAAAACCCAATTCTTATTTAAACGATAAGTAAAGCACTCAATGCTAACTTACAAATCCATTTAAGAATTTAGGAAGACCCAATATTAATTAACAATAAAATTATTCATATGCTAAATTACATCTCCATAGTAAAGAAACAAAGGAATTATAGAAAATATCCCAGCCCTTGATCCGGTGTGCAGAACAAACTGACATTCGTTCCAGACCTTAATCTGACACTCGTTCCAAACATTAATCCGGCACTCAATCCAGACCTTAATCTGGTGCTTAATCTAGTCCTGGATCTGGCACTAATTTCTGATAATTTAAATTAAATTCAATGTGCAACAAGAACAATTTTATTAATTGTATAGCTTTAAAGGAAGGGACAATAAATTTGATGCAGAATCTATCAAGAAGTGGTAGTGGAAAGTAAAATATGAGTGAACATGTGTAGGCCATGCCAATCAATACAATCACGAATTCACCCCTCTCACAGTTAGCTCTGCGAATGTTACCATTGTTTTAGAAATGGGGAAAAATCAATACAAATATCAGCTAACTAGAAATGGCTAAACTATACACGAACGAGTTAATTAGCATTGCTATTTTCAAAGAGAGACATTTCCATATGGAACCTAATCCAACCCTGGATCCAACACCTGTTCTGGCACCTGATCTGACCCCTATTCCAGAACTTGAAACAAAACTAAATTATGATAAATTCAAATTAAAATCAACATGCAACAAATAAGAATTCGATAATGGTTAAGCTTAAAGGAAGGAAAATAAATTAAATAAAGAGGCACTTAGGAAGGTTGATTAATTTTTGTAACCCCAAATTCATTTCTGAATTAAATCATAACAAACATAGATTTTTAACAGTTCAATCTTCAAAAAGTAAAGGTCACTTTTCAAGAATACTCAATAACACTTACTTTTAGAACCACAATGATTCTATAGTGAACCAATAGAACACCAAATATGGATTTATAAAATTCAAAGAAAACGAAAGAAGAATCGACACTCAATTGGTAAATTTATGGGTTATTCAAAAGATGGGGCAACAATCACACAGAGTTACAAAAATTCCAAAATGCGGGAAAACATTAAGCATGGGATTCAACTTGGATTCGGATTTATACATTACATAGGGAATTCTCCCAAAATTAACTCACGGACTTTCATTTAATGAGTAAAGCCTCCTATCATGTTTCTATTGAAAGAATAAATTAGTTTCAGAACTGCACACGATTTTACCTTTCCCAAAATGCCAATCGGAATTCAAGAAAAAGCATCAAGAAATAAAACTACACCATTACTTATTCGATCCAATGAAATCCAAAAGGAATATAGCCTGAAATGATAAAATTTGACAACACCATAAAGAAAAAAATTTTTCTCAGAAATTGAAATTCGCATCAGTAATTGCAAGGATTATCCATGTCTTAGGGATTTTTCCTAATTTATATTCCACTTGTATGCTGGGTACATATCATTATACATAAATAAATATAACTCTAACATATTCGATAGATAAACAACTAACAATGATCAAGTAAGAATGAAAATTGGTTTTCCAAAATGAAAGGACAGTTAGCGGGAGATTCCAAAACATATTCAACATCCAGAATGCATCCAATGACAACTTTTTAAAATGATAATTTAATTTAGAATGTTGATATACACCCAATGATAGCGACCAAGGAAAATTCATTTTCTATGTACATATATTCAACTAAAAACCATCAATCAACCATCAATCATTCCAACATTCTTATGGATAGTCTCACACAATCAACGAATAAGTAGAATATAAAAATGGATTGTTGAAAATGGAGGAACAACTAACAAGGAATTCTAGTATATTTTGTTGAAACATTTGAAAAGGCAGCATTGCTAGAACTCTTTTTTTTTATTTACACAAAACCCATCAAGGAGATTTTCAATACGATATCAGAAGTATGACCCAGTTTATGGAAAATTTATGATACTCTATTATACAAATCAAATTTTATTACAAATACAATTCTCAGAATAAAAATACCATAACCCATGAAGATAGTCCTTGGAGGTGTTCTCCCACAGCTGGCGTTCCTTCCGATCTCCCACTTTCTAATTGTAATGACTTAACTGGTACCTCCTAGAAAACAATAGGGGTACCCTTCTTCCCCCTTAGCCCCCTGAGCCAGAAATGGGCCACACACACTCAAACCAGAAATACTCTAGCTCAAATCTTTCCTCACAAGGTAGAGCCACCATTCTATATAAATCTTGGTATCCCAACTCTCACAAGTAAAACATAGTCAAAAAAAAATTGGCAGCATAACTTTACCAATCACAAGTGTGATCCTTTTCCCATCTAAACCATTTTCTTTATAAAATTTTCCTCACTGACACATGTCCACATGCACAATTAATTAGCTAATTAAATAAATTAGGATTATTCACCCTCACACTTGGCACACTCTCCCCAAGTTGCATAAGTAATTACCAATTTTATTTAAAAATAAAATTCAATTTCCCTCACATTCCCCAACGTGTTCCTATTTTCTCTCTTAGCTACCCCTTTATTCCCCATATTATTATTTAATGAATGTCTCCTAACTAAATCTTAGTTATAGTTTTAATAGGAGTCTTCTTCTAGTTAGACTAGTGGTAGCTAGACTCTAGATACCATTCTATGTGTACACCTATTCTCTCATACTTTATTTCTTTCTTATTTTAAAATTCCCTTTTAATATTTTCTTGCACACATGTGTATTATATCAAATCTTTAGATTTATCTCACTTTTTCGTTAGATTGATTTATCTCTAATATTTTATTTTATTTAACATTTTATTTTAGTCCCCTAACTAAACTTAGACTTAGGATTTGTCTTAGAATAGGCTTGGACTTTTATGGGGATTTATAATTAATAAAAACACTCTTGAATCAATTATTTTAAATCCGACAATGTCAAATCAACTCAATGTTTTCTAGGCCACCTAGATTTATTGACTCAAGTTTTTAATTACACTTCATGCCCTTCAATATGCACTCTCATGCTCCAAGGGTTCCACTCACCTTTTGACTAGTTTTAGTAGTTTTTCCAACCCTTGGAGTCAATACTCCACTCGATTGACCTTGTGAGAGACTAAGGGATTCTAAGGAATAAGGACTATGCCTTGTTACACACCCCTTATAAATATTCGTGAGAGATTGTCTCAGTCTACCCTCATGACATCGTGGATCTCTCGAACTAGGTAATTGTTAACCTAAAATTCAAGCCATGGTGAGTGTGCTAGTAGGTTGTGTCAGGGACTCTACCACACCTGTCACTCAATGTATGTTTTTTTGTGCATCGCCCCTTTACTCCTTATGTGAGTCAAATTAGCAAGCATTCACCAGCCTGCATCCATTGACAAAACATTGTCAATGATCCATATACAAAATCATACTATAATCAATCATATGTCACATATGCATAAAATGAAATACTCAAACCAAATACAATCCACTCTCTGACTCAATTCGGAGTCCAAGGAGGTCCATTGATTCCATCAACATATATAATTTTTCATATGTCTTGCACACTCATCTAAACTCATCAATATCATCTGCCAATACATATATATCTAATAACAATAAGTTATAACACATCATCATCATCATCATAATCCATAATCGAAACACAATCACCCTGTACTAAGACTGGATCACTTGCACGCAAGTGTCTTTAAATAACAAGTTAATAAAAGTGTGCTCAATAAAGCGGGATGTTTCATACACCCCCTATCGTTATAAACTTCATCCCGAAGTTGTATAGTATATAAAGGAAAGTAAATAACATTATCTGACATATATCTATATGTCTAATATATCAAACAAGTAAGGAAATTGTTGACGCATATCATATGCGTCCTCCCAGGTAGTCAAGTGTGGACTATAATTGTCCCACTGGACCTTGACCTGATCGACTATTCGATGTTGTAGCTGTCGAATGAGATGGTCCAAAATGTGGATTGGCTCCGCTGTGAGAGCACCCTCATCTGACACCTGTAAATAACTCATGTCAAATCACATGTGTAGGATCACTAATATAATGTCTCCAATTAGATACATGAAATACATCGTGCATATGCCTCAAAGACTCATGAAAGGCAAGTCGATAAGCCATGGGTCCTTTCTTTTCCAACACATCGAAAGGTCCCACAAACCTAGGAGATATTTTAGCACCATTTCCAAAGTTAATCGAACTATTGTGCGGTTTCATCTGCAATAAAACTCGGTTTCCAACTTCATAAGTTATGTCAACGCACTGCACATCAGCATAAATATTCTTTCGATCTTGTGCTTCTTTAATAATCTTCCTTATTGATTTCATTTTTTCTTCCATTTCTTGAATCACATCCAGTCCTATCAGGACCCTATCCTCCAGTCGATCCCAACTCAACGACGTCTGACACAGTTGCCTATAAAGAAAATCAAATAGTGTCATCTTAACGATACTATGATAGTTTTTGTTGTATTCAAAATCTACTAGTGGCAAGAAATATTCCCAATGTCCATGTTGGTCCATTACATACATACACTCCATATCCTCCAAATTTCGGTTCAATATTCCTGTTTTCTCGTCTGTCTTAGGGTGATACGTTGTACTGAAATTCAGTTGTGTTCCCAAAGCCTCTTGGAAACTGGTCCAAAATAGTCTTGTAAACACCAATCCTCGATCAAATATGATCCTTCTTGGTACACCATGTAATCTCACAATCTCATTGAAAAAAACTCTATCTATTTCTGGTGCCTGATACATTGTACGCACGAGAATAAAGTGTTAACTCTTCATTAGAATGTCAACTACTAAGAAAATTAAGTCGTATCTCCTTGCTTTCAGTGGCAATCCAAAAATAAATTCCATCAAAATGACCACCCATTTCGATTCTGGAATAACATGTGGCTGTAATAATCCTACCGGATGTCTATGTTCACGTTTCACTTGCTGACACTATAGACATCTCGCCCCGTAACTAACTATGTATGATTTCATTCATTTCCAGAAAAATAAAGGTTTAAGGTCTACCTTCATCTTCGTGATTCCCAGATGAGCCATGTACATTGCTTTATGAGCTTCTCTTAAGATCAAATTTTCAAATTCATTGTTAGGCGGTACATAAATCCTTTCGATAAATCTCAACAATCCATCATTTTCTAAAGAATATCCTTCAAATTTTGGTACCATCATGGTATCTTGTCCAATATTTTCCTTAACCTCTTTATACCAGTCATCGTCAGTTTGTATGGTTAGAATATTTTCTCGAAGATTTGTGTTAAGAGGTATTACTGGGAATATGCGTGGTCTTAGACTCAATGCATCTTCCACTATGTTCACCGTACCTTTTATGTAAGTAATCTCGAAGTCGTATTGGCTAAGTAGTTTTGACCAACACCTATGTCGTGCGTTCAAGCGACTCTGCGTAAATATATGTTGCAACCTACCATGATCTATCTTTAATTCAAATTTCCGTCCAATGAGATAGTGTCTCCAAACTCTCAAGGCATATACAATTGCCAATAACTCCAATTCATGTGTTGCGTAGTTCTTGTCACGATTTCTCAATTTCCTTGAAATGTAAGCGATCACTCGACCATCTTGCATCAAAACTCCGCCTAAACCTTCCTTGGATGCATCTATGCATACCAAGAATTCCTTTTCCATGTCGGGGACTTTCAATATTAGATTTTTCATCAACAATTCTTTAATTTTGTGAAATGTTTCCGCACATTTCTTCGTCCAGACAAACTTCTTGTTTTTCTTTTGCAATTCATGATCGGATTTGCTATCTTCGACAAAACTTTGACGAATCGTCAGTAATATCATGCTAAACCCATAAATTTGCATACTTCTTGTATGTTCTTTGGTGTAGGACATTCCATAATAGACTCTAATTTTGTTGGATCCACAAAGATACCTTCACCACATATGATATTTCCCAAGTAATGAATCTTCGATTGGTAAAAAGAAAATTTCAATAGTTTCCTGTATAATTTGTTTTCTCATAGGAACTGTAGTACCAATCTTAAATGTTCATCGTATTCTTATTTTTTCTGAGAATAAATCAGTATGTCATCAATTAATACTTGAACAAATTTTTCTAAGTAGTTGCAGAACACCCCATTCATCAATCTCATGAATATCCCGTGGCATTCGTCAGTCCGAACAATAAAACCGTAAAATCATAGTGTCTGAACCTCGCCTTAAATGCAATCTTAGGGATATCTTCATCTTTAATCCATAACTAGTGATATCATGATATGAAGTAAATATTTGAAAAAATTATCTCTCCTTTCATCTGATCAAACAAATCATCTATTCTTGGCAACGGATACTAGTTCTTGATTGTCACTTTTTTCAATTGACAATAGTCAATACAAAGTCTCCACGATCCATCTTTCTTTCTTATGAAAATAACTGGCATACCCCAAGGCAATACACTAGGACGTATGAGTCCCAAATCCAATAATTCTTTCGATTTCATTTTCAACTCATGTAATTCATGTGTTGAAATACGCTAAGGATTTATCTCTATGGGTTTAGTTCTAGGTTTCAAATCTATTGTAAATTCCAACTCTTGTTTGGGCGGTAAGCTTGGTAACTGTTCTGGAAATGCGTTTGCAAACTCTTGTACTACAGGAATGTTTTCTAATCCTTTCTCCTCACCCTTTTCATTTAGAGCTAATATTGCATATAACTTACATACTTTGTGCATGCTCTTATGTAGTTGTAGGGAATAAATAAACCTCAAGGACACTCTGTGGTTTCTTCCTACAATCACTCTACCTCATCCCAAATCATCTATCAAACTTAACCATTTTGTTTTACAGTTAAGTATCGCATCATGCGATTCCAACCAGTCCATATCGATTACTATGTCATAAGATCCTAATATCGTGGCATATAGGTTGGCCTTAATTACAAAATCTCCCAACTTAATGCTACAGTTTGTAACCTTTCCTCCAAACTTTTGTCTAGCACCCAAAGCCATTTCTACGTATTTGAACTTGTCCTGCTCGATTTCCTTTATCTTAATTATCTTTAGCATTGCAATAGATATAAATATCTTTGTAGCACCAGGGTCTATTAAAATACTAAAATCTTGGTCGATGATTTTACCTAACGTCTCGAGCACAGTATACTGATGCTTAGCTTGGCGGTTGTTCACCACTGCATGAATCTTGTGGGCCTTGCCCAAATCTCCCACTTTAGTGAGTCCTGTTGATCCATCCACTCTGGCCTTGTCAATCAGACAGGCTTTCTGGTAATGTGGCTCTCCACATGTCCAACATCTAGTCTTTGGCCCAGTACTCACGGTCCCCGAAGTAGAAGTTGTTAGCCTAACAGTCTATGACCCTGGTTTGTTCTGTTGAAGATCCTAAACTATTGTTAATGACGTTGTTGTTGTCATGGTCCTCTATAAGGAGTCCACTACTTAGGATTATGTCATTGTGGTTTCATGAACATAGGTCCTTTAGGCATATGTCGATGCCCTGAAGTCTGTCTGGTTGGAGTTTGGTGTTGATGCGTGTTGGGCTCTAAATATGTCCTAAAAAAAACCTCTATGCATCATCCGAAGGTAGGCGTTGGCACAAGCATTTTACTTGTTTCCTACGTAGGTTCTTACTTTCCGTTTTCAATACCTCATCCTCCAGAGATGCAACACCTGTAAAGGAACAACAATCATAAAGGGAATGACAGTTTTTCTATTCAAATGAACGAAACTTCCTGTAAAGGGAACAACAATCGTAACAAGGGAATGATAGTCGTTACATTGGGCCGAACTAATGTTGAATTAATTGCATTGCAGTACTTGCCCAACTATCTAATTTGTCAATCTGAGGTTCATAAACTTAGGAAGAACATGCAAATTATATGTAGGATTTAAGTGAGACTAATCTAATATAATGTTTAAGCTACAACTAAAATTGAATCATTAATCTAATGTAGGAAATTGAAACAAACGACTTGGAATTGAATTGCTACAACCTATGAATGAAATGAAATTGTGTAAATGAAAATAATATAGGAATGGAGAACTACATGAAAGAAAATAAAATACAACATGTGAAGAGTTGAATGACACAAAAACATATGTGAGATCACGCCAATGAAGCAATCTTACATTACAATAATCAAATCAATCTTCATAGTAGAATAGTGAAAGCATGGAAACCAAAACTATGAATCAAATCTAAGAATCCCTTTCTTTCAAATCCTAATGACTACTCTCTTTCTCATGCTAATTACTACTTACCCTCTCATGAAGAGAGAGAACTCTCTTTTATACATGAGAGCCTTGAAGATAAGATAACCATCTCATAATTACAGATCCACTTTTCTCTCAACCTATTTCCCATTATTACAGAATATAATCCCTTCAAATCCTCACACATATCTCTCATATATCTTGGATAAGATATGCCAACCAAATCTCCATGATCTTCTCCTTGGAATGGGCTTGAATTATCTCCTCAAATCTTGAAATGGTGGAGGAAGTATTCGAGAATTCCTTTTGAATTAATCCTTCACATATTCCTACACATTACAAAGCTCACACATTTTTGAGATATATATGAAAACATGTCGATTTTCTAATATTTAATCACAAATTCCCTTTTAATACTAAAATGAATAAAGTGGAGAAAAATAAGGTGAAACCCAAATATATTTATGAAAAGGATATGATGAAAGGTTAATGGGACGATGAAATGTGAAGAATGATGATGGGAAAGGGGCATGAAAATATGACATTTCTGAGCCCCAACATACCCCCCAACTGAACTTGTTGCATGTCTGCATGCAACTATGCATGGGTCTTCTCAAAAAAAATTTGGCATCTGAATGTTGGCTTTGAGTGATAATATTGAATTTTTCCAAGATGGGATTTACATGAGTAACAACTGACATATTCTTATGGTTGGTTCTTGTGTGACAACTATGAATATAAAAAATGTTGGTTCTTGTGTTAAAAACATTCATTTCGTTATTTGTTCTCTTGTTGTTATGATAATAATTTACCCATATTCTTACTGGAAAATATATGCTATCAATGTGCATAAGGAAACATCATTGAGTATAAGAAAGCTCTTTTTCATATTTTTGAATCATGCCAATATGTATATCAATGCTTATGAAGCAAAGTGCAGCAGAGTATCATTGGGAAAGAAATGTTGGTAAATGGTAAATGAGATGAAAAAATGGAATGATGGTAGTGAAAAAATGGAGTGATGATAGTGAATAAAGTCCCCTACACCCCAACTGATTTGGTTGCATGTCCGCATGAAACTTGGCGTGGGTCATAGAAGTGAAAAGGAAAGGGATCTTGGTGATGGAATTTTCCAAATTATTCATTGCTAGCAGTTGAGGAATTACATGATTAAAGTTTA
>JZKD02S1793505.1:580009-593775 GCA_000966675.3 Picea glauca | reverse complement strand
TATTATTTTTTATAATAAGACAAAACAAAAAAGAAAATTATATGAACCGAACATGAATTATGTGAAATAAATAGCTGGTCTGAGACTGAACAGGAACGTGCGTCAATTGGTCTTCTATTTGCCGAGTCCTCCCCCTCGCTCAAAGACTGGAAAACAAATAAAGAACCTACTTCTGATCGCTCTTCAGAAAATGACAAAACCCGAATTATTTTCATATCGAATCACTCTAGCGCTCTGCCTACAATGAATAGTAGGTGATATGTCGGTGCAGTACACAAATTCCCTGAATAACCTGCAACATGAGAAAAAGAGCAAGAATCTCTCAAGGCTCAATCCTCTGGTTTTCTTCGCTCCAACTCGAAGAATTGCATACTTTCTTAGTGTCATTCTCTGTGCATGTAAGATGGTATCCCTAAAAACATGATATTATAATCAGAGAAAAAGGTAATTCATGTGAGAACTAAGGTAACCATTGGGTGATATGGGAGGTAGAGGGTGTCTATTAAATAGGTGAGTGTTAGGATCTAGGAATTCATCAAAGAATAAGCAAGCAAGCGACTAGGTGTGCATGGGTTGGACTTTAGTCAGATATTTCTTACCAGAGTATCTTGCATGAGCTTCCTCATCCAGGGTTGTTTGAATGTGAGATCCTATTTGAACTGTACACAATATATGTCATTACATAGAGGAAGATATGTACCCAAAAATCTACCACATCAAGCAAAATCTATACGACCCTTGACTTCTGGATGAAGGCACCCAAGAGAAAAGAGAAATACCTCTCTGGTGACGCAATTAAATCACACGCAGGGTCATTTAGGATCTATAATGGTTCATTCCTTATCCGTAATGACCCATCGACGAATTAAGTTGACTGTAATAAATTCTCCAACGCTTCTATATATATTCACCAACCCTTGAATCTGGAGGGAGTGGAGTTCAACCGTCGAGGTTCAGAGCCTACTAACTGAGTCAATGTGACTGGATCAATAATTGGTTCATCATGGAGTACGGATTTCCATATCACGAACCAAATATTGGTTGTAATAGAAGTAGCTATTGTCGTCGCTCATATCTTGAATGGGACAAAAAGAAGGGACGCTCCAAAACTCCCATGATTCCTTGAGAAAAAGAGTTAGTTCTTTATCGCAAAGAGTGGATTCAGATTGCGATTTTATGGAATTGGAATCCAAAGGATCTCGCCCATTGACCATACCGGATCCACAATAAACGTATCCAATCGACCCAATGTTGATAATACTTAGGATCTGCATGTCCTCCAAATTTTTGTGTGTTCATACGCATTAGCACATGCCCACTAGAAACCCATATCTCATCAATCCGATCGAAATCCATGATTTCATATATGACATGGAGGCTGACGGTTTAAAAATAAGATCATCAATCACCATTAAATATGGAAGAAGATTTCTACAAATCAAATTAATACAAAATCACTTACCTCGTCATTAAAACGGATCTACTTACCTCGATGTTCCTTACCTTCCCATTCCTTTATTCCAGTAAGGTCGTTGAAGAATGTGCCTTGATCCTGTCTAGATCTGCCATGCAACCTCAATGTGTACCACTGGACAGAGATAACAAAGACCTAATTCGTCTCGTCTTCTCTTCTTCTCTAGAAGGATAGTCAAAGAATTCATGCCTCCAGCAAACCAATACATAAGTTGTGGTCTCTTATCAAAACCTTTCTTTGTGAGCATATAACCCCCTAAAATATTCCTACAAAGATCGACAAGAATGATGTAGAGCACACAGCCCCATGAATAGCATTTCAACATGTTTGTATGGGAGAGTCCATAAACTTTTGAAGATGAAAGACAACATATGGCACAATTGTCAATGAGAAATATAGTGGAAATGTCTTCCTGAATGTTGAATACATTGCATTGTTATTATGTGCTAAACATGAGGCTGAATCTGGATGTACTATGGGACATGGAATAATTGAAGAATATGGATCCAATTTAAGACAAATAGGCAAAGACAGAAACTAGATCAACTAGACCACCTCTACAACTTTCTCTAACTGCTTTATAAATAAGATTTGCAACTGGGCTAGTTTTTGCAATGAACCAAGCTCTCATCAAATCGCAAGTTGTCTATTTGTTTGATCAAGCTTATGCGGTGGTTTCTATGTATTTAAAATTCATGATTTTTTGTTTTTTTGTAGGGTTATTTCCAGGCATCTACAGGATAAGGGGCAAGAGAAAAAACATGTGCAGTCATGCTATTGTTTCAACTGTTGTTTCAACTTGGAGTTTCTGTGTGAAAAAAATGCAACTCTTATCTTGTATGATTTGCAGACCTTATTCATTTATATTATTTTTTTATTTTTTTTTAATTTAATTATTGTTTTATTATTTTGATTTGCAGATGGAAGATATGCAAACATGTATTTTATTTATGTATTTACTTTTCTACTAAAAAATAAAATTTGATTTTGCAAACTTATTAAAAATTTGTGAGCAAATGGAAACAAATCGTAGACGGAAAAATAGATTAGAAATTTTTTTGTCCATCAATTAATCTTCCTAAAATCAATCAGTCATCATACTTTCTGATCCTCGTGATCGCACGAAGTGCGAAGGAGAGCATACTTATTCTAAAAAATAAAGAAACTTGAAAACAAAATCCTACCTACTCTATGCTAATTAGATTTAACAATTAGTTTTGTGTAATTAAACTTCCAGTGGAGGCATTCACGTAACAATAGTAAAATTATGTTCATTTTCATTTTTACGCATGAAAAATAGAAATATCCAAAAATGAACAAATTGAACTATTGTGACTGTGATTTAAATTAATAAAAACAAAAACTAAATTTATCTAATATAGTAATTATTTGGAACCATTTCTCAATAAGGCTTTTATAGGCGCGTTGTTCCTCGCTCAGATCATGTTGTAACTCCTCTTCATCTTCCTCAATCTCCTTTTCGATCAATTGTTCGTCATCAGATACATAAGATTCTTCAGATGTTGGATCTTCAATTGTTTCTGAGGAGTATTTGAATCTTTGATCCTTGTCAAGATCTCCTCTTCTTGGGAAGAGCAAATCCCAACATCTGCCAAGATTTGAGTGAGTAGTTCCAAGTTGAAATTTATTGTTAAACCATGTTAAAAAAGGATTCTTACAACACCCAAATCAAAATGAAAAACTTAAATAAAAACACTCTTGCTAAAACATAAAACAATTACTCTTCACAGTTGTGGAAATTAAATGCTCTTGATAGTTGGTAGGGACAGTGAGGAGTCTCCACTGAAGTAGCTTCTATGACCCTTCACACCAACACATGTAGATCACACTTGCAGAAATTAAAATGAAAAAATAAACTAATACCTCAAAACATCGTGCTTCCCCGGCAACAACACCAAAATGTTGTGTTCTAAACATGTCCTAAAAACAACCTCTATGCATCAGCCGAAGGTAGGTGCTGGCACAAGCATTTTACTTGTTTCCTACATAGGTTCTTACCTTATGTTTTCAATACCTCATCCTCTAGATATGCAACACCTGTAAAGGAATAACAATCGTAAAGGGAACAATATTTGTTCTATTCAAATGAACGACACTTCCTTAAAAGGGAACATCAATCGTAACAAGGAACGAAAGTCATTACATTGGGCCAAACTAATGTTGAATTAATTGCATTATAGTACTTGCCCAACTATCTAATTTGTCAATCTGAGGTTCGTAAACTTATGAAGCACACACAAAGTATATGCAAGATTGAAGAGGTACTAATCTAATGTAATGTTTAAGCTACAACTTAAATTGAATCATTAATCTATTGCAGAAAATTGAAACACATGACTTGGAATTGAATTGATACAACCTACGAATGAAATGAAATTGCGTAAATGAAATTAATTTAGGAATGGATAACTACATGAAGAAAAAGAAAATACAACATGTGAAGAGTTGAATGACACAACAACATATGTGAGCTCACATCAATGAAGCAATCTTACATTACAATAATCAAATCAATATTCATAACCGAATAATGAAAGCATGGAAACCAAAACTATGAATCAAAGCTAAGAATCCCTTTCCTTCAAATCCTAATGACTACTCTCTTTCTCATCCTAATTACTACTTACCCTCTCATGAAGAGAGAGAACTCTCTTTTATACATGAGAGCCTTGAAGATAAGATAACCATCTCATAATTACATATCCACTTTTCTGTCAACCTATTTCCCATTATTACAAAATATAATCCCTTCACATCCTCACACATATCTCTCATATATCTTGGATAAGATATGCCAACCAAATCTCCATGATCTTCTCCTTGGAATGGGCTTGAATTATCTCCTCAAGTCTTGAAATGGTGGAGGAAGTATTCGAGAAGTCCTTTTGAATTAATCCTTCACATATTCCTACACATTACAAATCTCACACATTTTTGCGATATATATGAAAACATGTCGATTTTCTAATATTTAATCACAAATTCCCTTTTAATACTAAAATGAATGAAGTGGAGAATAATAAGGTGAAACCCAAATATATTTATGAAAAGGATATCATGAAATGTTAATGGGGCAATGAAATGTGAAGAACGATGAAGGGAAAGGTGGATGAAAATATGACATTTCTGAGCCCCAACAATGCGCTCCTGATGTTGTTTGTCTAGACAGTCTAGAAGGAGTCCTACTCTGACCCCCATTGGTCATCTATGGAGACCTTCTGGACTACATCATGAAATGTCTGAGGCATTAGGATCCATACTTTTTCACGAATGTTGAATTTAAGGCCATACACAAACTTGTTGACCTTTAAATTCTTTATATTCATATGTGGGGAATACCTAAGTAGCTCCATGAATCTAGCCTCATACCCTGGTATTGTATGACCACTATTTCATATCTTGTTGAACTAATTAAGCTGACACTCAATGAACTCCTCTAAAAAACACCTCTCCCAGAACCTTTCCTCGAACAATTCCCACGACACATCTTCGATGACCATGTTTAGTTGAGGTAGGAGCCTCTTCCACCATAGAGGGGAACTCCCCTTTAGCTGAAATATTGCCATGCAAAATTTCATGTTGGAGGTGTAATCACGAAGTCTGAAGCACATCACCATCTTCTCCAACCATGCCTCGACAGATAAACGATCT
Source organism: Picea glauca (assembly GCA_000966675.3). Classification (NCBI taxonomy): domain Eukaryota; kingdom Viridiplantae; phylum Streptophyta; class Pinopsida; order Pinales; family Pinaceae; genus Picea; species Picea glauca. The sequence goes on along the minus strand of JZKD02S1793505.1, from coordinate 588,629 downwards.
GTGGCACCCATAAACTTGGGAAAATTCACTTTCTCAAGTTCTCTATGCATACTAAAACTACTAATCGAAGCACATTGTGAACCCTCATTGGGTACAAACACGCTACCCTCATCTCGATACAATCGGTTAATCAATGCCTCTAAAATCCTCTGGAAGGATCTCATCATACCTACCACCTCTCCCACAACAGTCTGTTCCTACTCAGTGATTTGTTCTTCTCCTTGGGGGTTAGACCCCTCTGGCGTGGATTCTATCAGAAGTGTCACACCTCTTCCTCCAACACCACGTCATCTACCGCCACGACATCCTCTAACCATGTTTACCTGCATGGACAAATTTCAAAATTAATTAGCAATGTGTTTTTAATCATTGTTTAACATAGTGGAAGGCGTATGGTCCAATGTCACGGGGTTGAACCTACTCTGATACCAGATGTAATGATCCTTCCGTTACAACAACAATTAGTGATGTACAAAAGAGATAAAAAAAAAAATTTGAACAAGCATTAGTACAAGTGCAAATACATCATAACATATCTTAATAACTACAAAATCAATTTCATCACAATCAACTAAAAACAATATCACTATTATTCAATCAATTGTATATTATAAATATAACATAAGTAAGCTACCCACCCAACCTATCATGCGTGGTTAGGACCTCCAAGACACATAAGAAACGCTCAAGTCCAAGATTCATTCGATTGATTTTGACCACTTAAGATATTAGGTCTCGCGACTATTCTGAGGAACAAGGATGTATCTAAATCCCATTAATTCAATCATAAAATTTAATTCAAGACTATATTTATCAACTATACTTAACCATCAATTCCCCAGGGTGCATTAGTATAATCCACTATACTTAATCAATCTTTCATGAAATATCTAAGAGCAATTAAGTAAGAGAATCAACATAAAGATAATAATAATCATAAGTGCAAGTACAATAATAAAGAGTCAATGCTAATTTATATATCCAATGGGATCCATACAAAGATAAAATCTTCTTAAGCAATACATAAATGATTTATCACTACTTTAAGTATCCTTTTAAAAACTATAAGAAAATCATAAAAGAAATGATAAGAATCCAGGCCACTTTGAAAACCCATTTAAGAACTAATAATATCCAAAAACATATTAAGCAAAATAATGAGACTTTGTATACCCACTTACTTATCCCAAATAAAGATTTTTAAGAAGATCAATCATAATAAGTAAATGATAGAAGTCAAGCTACCCTACATATCCATTTAAAAGAATTAAAGTAAGAACCAAGTCCTTTTAACAATATATAAAGAACTCATTACTAACTTACAATCCATTAAAATCAAGAAAACCCAAGTCTTATTTAAACAATAAGTAAATCACTCAATGCTAACTTACAAATCAATTTAAGAATTTAGGAAGACCCAATATTAATTAAAAATAAAATTATTCGGATGCTAAATTACATCTCCATAGTAAAGAAACAAAGAAGGAGTTTCAGAATCTATCCCAGCCCTTGATCTGGTGTTCAGAACAATATGGCATTCATTCCAGACCTTAATCCAACACTCATTCCATACCTTAATCCAGCACTCAATCCATACCTTAATCCAACACTTAATCTGGTCCTGGATCCAACACTAATTTCTAATAATTTAAATTAAATTCAACGTGCAACATAAATGATTTTATTAATTGTATAGCCTTAGAGGAAGGGACAATAAATATGATGTAAGGTATGTCAATAAGTGGCAGCAATAGGTAAAATATGACTGAAGGTGTGTAGGCCAAGACAATCAATACAATCACGAACTCACCCCTCTCACAGTTAGCTCTGCGAATGTTATCATTCTTTTAGAAATGAGGAAAACTCATTACAAATATCAGTTAACTGGAAATGGGTAAACCATACATGAACATTTTAATTAAAACTATTATTTTCAAAGAGAGGCATTTCCATATGAAACCTAATCCAACCCTAGATATGACACCTATTCTGACACCTGATTCGACACCTGATCCGACCCCTGTTCAAGACTTTGAAACAAAAATAAATTCTGATAAATTTGAATTAATATCAACAAGAAGCAAATATGAATTCAGTAATGGTTAAGCTTCAAGGAAGGATAGTAAGTTAATTAAAGAGTCACTCAGGAAGGTCAATTATGTTTTGTAACCCCAAATTGATTTCTGAATTAAATCCTAACAAGTATAGATTTTTAAAAGTTCAATCTTCAAAAATTAAAGATCGCTTTACAAGAATACTCAATAGCACTTACTTTCATAACCAAAATGATTCTATAGTGAACCAATAGAAAACCAAATCTAGATTTATAAAATTCAAATACAACTATTGGCACAGGGGCAGACCCAAGGTTCAATGCTTCAACAACGCACCAACAAAACCCTAACTACCAGCCCTTTCGGCAACACCTATGAAGAAGATGAAATCTCACCCGAGGTAGAGGTAGGGATGGTTGCAGGATTCAAGTGTCTACAACCTATATGGGACACAGATATGTGATTACAACACTTAACAGAGCACTTAGCAGTTAACATTCATCAGTATTTAACCCTTATTCACATCGCAGGTCGAAACCCTAGTTACAAAGCAGCGTAGTATTCAACAAGATATAATACCTCTAAGCACTTAGCATATAGAAATAGATCAGATATAGCGTTCATTCACATTACTAAGCACTAAGATACTATATCATATGCATCTATCATATATCATTGCACTAAGCATAAATCACATCAATAACATAACAAATATAACGCACAAAGCAACCACAACATAGGATATACGTGGTTCACCCAAGTGTGGGGCTACGTCCACCAAATCTTCTCTTCTTTATTGCCTTCTTTCAATATTATACAAGCATAAAGCCACAAGAACCCACTCTGCATAGGATAGAACATATGTGCGCACCTCGCTAAATCCTCCTTCCATGAGCTAGGTTCAAGCACAAATCCTTCTTACAATCTTCACACAAGCTTCTTACAATCACTTGCAGTTAGCTCTGCAAGTTCTTAACACACAATACACACAATACACAATGGCTCGAGTTGCTTTGAACTGTTTCTTTTCCAGAGCGTCATGCTCAGTGAACTCTTGAATAACCTTCTCCATCACATGTTCGTCCAAGCGTTGTTCCACTGTGGTGACCACTTGTTCCATTTCTACACCTCATCCTTCAATCTCCTAAAAATGTATGCAAGATGCATCTTGCACTGGTTGGAGTTGTTGAGTCACTTTCATAACCTTAATTTGTATGGCATGGACTTATTTTTGGACTGTGTGTTGTTCCTAGGATCATTTCATCCTCTCGACTGTTGGTAGTGGCTTCAACTATGCTTGCATCATTGCTGCTTTCTTCTTGGCCTCCTAAAGATATGACTCATGTGTCCTTAGTTCAAGGTATTCTACAAGGCAATCGTAAGTATGCACACTTTGACTGTTGATTTGTTTACATTCTAAGGCCAATGCTTTGATTCTCTGGATTGCGATCCGGGAAGTTTCTTCTCTCTCATCTTGCACTTCCTACAGATTGCTTAGAACTGCTTGTAACTCCAGTTTTGTTATCCTCTGTTGGAGCTGTTGAATGGCTTCAACAAGCTTCCCTACATGGATTTCCATTGGGTCTTCTTCCATCTATTCTAATCCCACCACAGAGAAAAGTGCTCTAGTGACTGCATCTTTAACTCCAATATGCTCTACGAGCAGTTGTTCCTTCTCCTTCTGGATCTGTGCTCTATCCTCTACAAACTTGGCTTGGGTGTCATCTTTTTCCTATTACGCAAACCTATTTTGTTCTATGGATTCCTATTTTTCTTTCTTTAAGGCCTCTGTGGCATGTTCTTTTTCTTCTTGAACAAAACAAAGGCGAGCTTCGATCGCATCTGCTATTCAGCATAGCTAGGCGCTATGCGGAAGCAACTAGTTCTATGTGGGCTCAGATAATCACAATTTGCAAATGTGTTCTTGGTGCAACGTTCGATGGGATAGATAGACAACGTCGTAAAATACTCCTCCAATGGGAAGAAATGCCTCAATCAATGAAATTCCATCTGTTATGGCATGGTCCCAATAGTCTAATGGCGATCTTTCTATCCATAATTGCAGTTCGAGCCGTTTTGGAGCATCGGGATAACGGTCGGGATGCCTCCAACCGTCATATTTCTTCACCGTGGTGAAGTGACAATATTTTTTGTTCTGATATTCCGACGAAGTTCCAGTTCTGCAAACCTTCCTTTTGCGAAGTCCTCCCTGGAACTTCCTATAATTTTTCTAACTTTGCTTTCTTCTTGCTGAGCTTTCTGCCTTTCTTTCCTGTAATTTGAGTCACTGGTTTCCTCTTTCCATTATTGTTCTTATCTCCTCTTGGCATATTAACTTCGCACTGTGGAGGGTCTTTCATAGGGTTCGAGGGTAATACGTCTTCTCTTTCTGGGGTAGGTTCTCTACTCTCTTGTACAGACAGGTGTTTCCAGTCTTCCTATGCTCTTTCAACTTCAACATCCAGATCTCTGGTCCTCAATAGCTACGGCTGGTCCTCTTGTTCTTCCAGTAAGTGCGTTACTCTCCTAGCCATGAAATCTTTTAGTTCTTTCTTTTTCTGTTTTAGATCCTCCTCTTCTTGTTTCCTTCATATCTGATCTTTCTCAATCCAGGTTTTTCCTAGAAAAATAGTAAATGGGGCGTTGTTCTAAAAAAATGTAACGATCTCAAATTCTTCTTCTGTCGAAGTTCCATGAGAACTCATAGATGTCTGGGTAAGTCTTCCACATAGGGTTATCAACTTTCCTCTAAATAATCCTATTCCCCCCAATGAAGGAACCATAGCAGGCTTTCCCAAAATTTCCCAAGTTCTTTCTATCATGATATTCACCTATGTTTCCTCATCCAGAACACAGTCTATGTCGAAGTCTCCTATTCTTGTTTTGATGCATTCCTTCTCGTTTAAGATCTCTGATAAGTTGATATCTCTGTGATCGTTCAAGGTTTCTTTCATCTATAATAATACAGTCTCTGATTCTTTCTGGGGTTATATCATATCCTTAGTCTCTTGACCTGTCTCATGGTTTTCTTGTCTCATATTCATCTTTTCAACTTTAGAAATCATTCTATGGAAATCCAAAACTTCATGGTCCATATCTTTGCAATAAAGACAACTAGGATCTATATCACGGCATTCCTTAGCAAGATGTCATGGTATTCTGCAACTATAGCAAAGAGTTAATCCTCTCTTTCTTTTAAATCACCCCCAACCTTTTTTGTACTATGCACTGGGATCACAGTAACTAACCTGCAAAAAATTATTTCTAGGATCCTGCATCCATTTGTTAGTCCAAACATTCTTTCTATGCATAGGAATAACATATCTTGCACTATTCTTATCAGATCTACTCATATCCAATCTTCTTTATTCTAGTTGTGCCCTAGTTTTTAGACTAAGACAAAATCTATTAGCCATACCTAGATTCATTGTTTTGAAACAAAAAATTTCACTTATCTTACCTTTCTCAGAACACATAGCTTTAAGATCTTATCTCTTTTCTTCAGATATGATTCCTTTCTTAGCACAAAGCTTTGAAGTCAAGTAGAATATTGTGCACTAAAGCAACAGATCTACGCACAGATCTTTCTTTTCTTCAGGTCCTAGTAATCACAGTTTTAGGCCTCGGCAACGGAACCATTTTTTGGCACAGGGGCAAACCCAGGGTTCAACGCACCAAAAAAACCCTAACTGTCGGCCCTTTTGGAAACACCTGCGAAGCAGATGAAGTCTCACCTGAGGTAGAGGTAGGGGTGGTTGCAGGACTCCAGTGTCTACAACCTATCTGGGACACATATCTATGATTACAACACTTAAAAGAGCACTTAGTAGTTAACATTCATCAGTAACACGTATTCACATTGTAGGTCGAAACCCTAGTTACAGAGCAACGCAATATTCAACAAGATCTAATACATCTAAGCACTTAGCATATAGAAATAAATCAGATCTATCATTCATTCACATTACTAAGAACTAAGCTACTATATCATATGCATCTACCATATATCACTGCACTAAGCATAAATCACATCAATAACATAACAACTATAATGCACAAAGCAACCACAACACAGGATATACGTGGTTCACCCCAGTGTGAGGCTACGTCCACCAACTCTTCTCTTCTTTATTGTCTTATTTCAATATTCTAAAAGCACAGATCCACAAGAACCCACTCCGCATATGACAGGATATCTACATGCACCTCACCAGATCCTCCTTCCCCAAGCTAGGTTCAAGCACAAAGCCTTCTTACAATCTGCACAGAAGCTTCTTACAATCACTTGCACTTAGCTCTGCAAGTTATTAACTCACAGTATGCACAAAGCATGCACAATTGTTCACATTTAGATCATCGACCATATTACACATCTAAGTCTCACTTACTTACATCGCCTAGATTTCTATTTATACATTACAAAAGGTACTAAACATGGGTAAACCCATGGGTCGACATCCCATACCCTTTACATAAACCCTAAACCCAAAAATTCCCTAAGAAGGGGTCGAGATCTCACAATCTCTACTTCGCCTTGCGCTCTGCCTTCGACCATCCTGTCGAAGTCCCAAAACTGGTCAAATGCAACCAAAGTTCTCCAAAACTTGGTCAAGGGCCAACAACAATGAAAGAGGAATAAAACACTCAATTGGTAAATGTTTGGGTTATTCAAAAGATGGGTAAATAGTCACACAGAGTTACAAAAATTCCAAAATGCAGGAAACAATTAAGCATGGGATTCAAATTGGATTCGGATTTATATATTACACAGGGAATTCGCCCAACATTAACTCACAGACTTGCATTTAATGGGTAAAGCCTCCTATCATGTTTCTATTGAAAACAAAAATTGGATTCAAAACTGTACATGATCTTACATTTCTCAAAATCCCAATCGGAATTTAAAAACAAGCATCAAGAAATAAAAATACACAATTACCAATTCTACACAATGAAATGAAGAAGGAATATATCCTCAAATGCTAAAATTTGACAACATCGTAAAACATAGTTTTGTTCTCAGAACTTGAAATTCGGATCAATAATTGCAAGGATTATCCATTTCTTTAGGATTTTGCCTAATTTATATTCCACTTGTATGATGGGTACATATCCTTATACATAAATAAATATAACTCTAACATATTCGATAGATAAACAACTAACAATGATCAAGTAAGAATGAAAATTGGTTTGCAGAAATGAAAGGACAGTTAACAGGAAATTCCAAAACATATTCAACATCCAGAACACAGTCAATTGCAAATTTTTAAAATGATAATTTGATTTAGAATGTTGATATACACCCAATGATAGCAACCAAGGAAAATTCATTTTCTGTATAATTATATTTCAACTAACAACCATCAATCATTCCAACGTTCTTATGGGTAGTCCCACATAATCAATGAATAAGTAGAATCTAAAAATGGATTGATGAAAATGGCAGAACATATAATAAGGAATTTGAGTATATTTAGTTGAAATATTTGAAAAGGAAACATTGCTAGAACTCTCTTTTATTTATTTACACAAAACCCATCAAGGATATTTTCAATACGATATCAAAAGTACGACGCAATTTACAGAAACAATTTGATACTCTATTATAAAAATCAAATTTTAATACAAATACAATTCTCAGAATAAAAATATTGTAACTGACGAAGATGATCCTTGAAGGTGTTTTCCCGCAACTAGCGTTCCTTCTGATCTCCCACCTGCTAATCATAGTGACTTCACTGGTACCTCCCATCCAATGCAAGTGGTACTCTTCTTTCCCCTTAGCCCCTCTAGATGCAAAGGGGTCACACACACACAAACCATAAATACTCTAGCTCGAAGCTTTCCATGCAAGGTAGAGACACCATTCTATATCAATCTTGGTATCCAAACTCTCACAAGTAAAACACAGTCAAAAATATTTTGGCAGCATAAATTTCCCAATCAAAAGTGTGATCCTTTTCCCATCTAAACCATTTGTTTTATATAATTTTCCTCACTGACACATGTCCACATGCACAATTAATTAACTTTTTAATTAAATAAATTAGGATTATTCACCCTCACACTTGGCACACTCTCCCCAAGTTGCACAAGTAATTATTGATTTTATTTAAAAATAAAAGACAATTTCCCTCACATTCTCTAATGTGTTTCTATTTTCACTCTTATTTTCCCCTTTACTCCCCATATTCTTATTTAATGAATGTCTCCTAACTAAATCTTAGTTAGAGTTTGAACATGAGTCTTCTTCTAGTTAGACTAGTCGTAGCTAGACTCTAGATACCATTCTGTGTGTACACCTATTCTCTCATACTTTATTTCTTTATTATTTTAAAATTCCCTTTTAATGTTTTCTTCCAGACATGTGCATTATATCAAATCTTTAGATTCATGTCACTTTTTCTTTAGATTTATTTATCTCTAATATTTTATTTTATTTGACATTTTATTTTAGTCCCCTAACTAAACTTAGACTTAGGATTTGTCTTAGAATAGGCTTAGACTTTTATGGGGATTTATAATTAATAAAAACACTCTTTAATTAATTATTTTAAATACGA
>JZKD02S1793505.1:558248-579540 GCA_000966675.3 Picea glauca | reverse complement strand
TTGTAGAGCTTGAATCTGGATAGTTGAGTTTAACATCATCCTGACTTTCTTCATTCAACGTCTTAACCATTTCCTCTTGTATTCTCATATAAAACTTGTGACTAAATAAAAATTAATAATGTTATAATGATATATATTATAAAATACTTAGAACATTGATATGCTAAATTGAAAAATATTAATTTTCTTGTCCTAACATAAATAAAAATAACTTAACAAACTTACTTTTTAAATTCATCACACATTTCTTCCATTGAAAATTCACCTAACCTTACACGTGATGATACAACTATCATAAGTTTCTCATCCTTCACTTCTTGTATTGTTCTCCAAGGTGTTATAGTCATATCTTCTAGTAGATTTTTTATATGAGGACCTATTTTACTTGTGCTACATATTAATGGTTTGGCCTTAACTCTTTGATTTTTTATATTAATATTTTATCATAGGTTGAATATCTCATCTACCAAATCTCATATATGTACAATTTTAAAACCCAATTGAAAATAACCATCTACGGCTCTAAATAAATTACTTCTTTTACGATTATTTTCTTTTTCATTTTCATCATCAATTGGGAATATTATTTCCATACAACATTTCTTCTTAAACTTGGCATCAAAATTTGATCTCTCCCCACAACATATTTCAAAAAACTCATTATGGATAAATATCACCCTTTGAATGAAAGTAATGGACATTATATAATTATTATATGTGATATGATCCCATGACAATAACATTATTTATGAATCTATTAAACCAACATAAATTATGCATTTGACTGTCTCAAAAAGAGGATTATTGGGATATTCTTGTATTGATTCTCTTCTAGCCTCTGCAGAATGATTTCCTCAATAATATTTGTAGTGAAAACCTTTTGAACTATCAAATTCTTCCCTCCAAGGAACTTCCATTGGGTCAACAAGAACTAGGTAGTCAACCACATGTGCATATGGATTGTACCTAATCAATGATTTAAAATTGTGAATATGCAAGTGATGTGGTTTTCTAATTTGATATTTTTCTTTCCCTTTTGTGGGTTTATAAAGTTTCTTCACATTCAACTGAAATGTATGTCCATCATCAACTAAGTCCTTTGTCCTTACTCTATTTTGAATGACATTTTGTGTTGTTTTCATAATGCCATCCTCTAGATCAACACTTGGTGTTATTATTTCTCTGCTACCTTTAGGACTTTCATTATAATTATATTCAGAGATAACGATGACTTCTTCATCATTAACAACATTTGTTTTCTTCCTCTAATGATTTAAATGGGTTTCATATAAATCAATTATTTCTTCATAATCAATAGGAATGGAATCATCATCGATCATCACTCTTTTACGTTTATCTTGTTTATTATTTTTGCGCAAAGGAGTGATAACCTCATTGGGACTAATATCAACAAAATCTTAATTTGGTGTTTCCTCATTTTAAAATGTAACATTTTTAGGATTTCTAGGATGAGGACTTTTCTTTTTTCTTTCATGTTCTTCTCTGTCTACTCTTGCAGCTTCAACCTCTATTACTTTTTGTTTTGTTTTCCTTCCTTCTTAAGTTTTTTCAATATGAAAAGCATTGATGACATCCATGATATTTTTATATTTAGAGTAAATCCCCACTAAGATATGTGAAAGTTGTTCAAAAAAATCATGTAAAAATAAAATATAACATTTATGTGTTAAATAAAATTAAAAAATTAACATGATACTAAAAATAATAAAGCATACAAAATTAAAAATTAAAAAAATTACATTGTCTTTCTCAATGTCATCAATGATTGATACACATAATTCTATAAAGAATTCATCCTTGTTATAATTGATCAATTTGAAACAATATATAATATTGATATAAGTTATTCTTTGTTTGACGAGTGCATAAACAATATCTATGTCTGGCACCAAATATATATCTCGTAACAAGCCAAGTGCCTGATAATTTTGTTGCACATGTTCAAACTTAGAGCAATACAAATATAAATGTTCTCCATTGTTTCCTTGCTTGTCTTTAACAAACCAAGAATATTCCCATTTTTTTCACCTTCCACAAATTTCCACTCTCTAACATTCTTCATTTCCCTTGACAACTTAGGTGTTGTGCTATCAATTTGTTTCCTAGCATTCATGGAGGTCCCAATTGAAATTTTGGATGCCATTATTGTAAGTCATGATCCAAATACATTCATAGATAATCTCTTTCTTGCCATTTTTCCTATATGAAAGAAAAAAAAGTTAGTCCTTTTACATTATAATAAATTAAAAAAAAAACATTGAGTATAACAACTAAATTAAAATAAAAATAAAAAAATTATTTTGACCCATGGAGTTATTAAGGAAATGTCGGGAACAAGCCTTGGCTTATAGGGGCTAACGTGATGTTGGGAATCACCCCATCTATCCCCACAACCAATCCATGGGAGCACCTAGGGATTCACCGTGGGGGCTTCCCCTCCATGGCCAAGCCCTAATGCACCCAGGGATTGGTCGTGGGGGATGGGGCGATGCCCGACATCACCCCAGCCCTCACCATAGTCAAGTCACTATCGCATGGTGCCCAAACAATCATTCTTTGTCCACCGGTGGGCTCTAGGGCGATGCCTGACATTGCTTTAGCCCCCGTGGCCAAGACCCGAGTGTTCCCAAGGCTTGGTCGCGGGGACTAGGGCAATGTCAGGCATCGCCCCAGCCCCCATCATGGCCAAGGCATGGTCCCATGGAATTTATGATGCTAAAGAATAATGAAATAGATAACTATCTAATTCAGAACCCCATAAAATAAAGAAGAGCAAGTCATTACTGAAAAGAGAGAGGAAGAGACGTGTGTTATATTATGGAGGTTATTCCATATGAAAGCATAAATTCCTTACACAGATGTGATGATATGGAAAGGTACATTAATTAGAGATTACTTGTGCAGGAAGATAGGAAAGAGGACCTTTCCTTCCCAAACCCCTTCTAACTTAATTAGGGCTGAACTAAAATCTATTCCCTCACAAGAAGAGCTAGATCAGGTCAGGTATAACCCAGAAACACTAACTCTTTAAGGGGCCAAAGAAATAATAATGAGTGAGAAATGAAATCCACAGTTAGAGGGAAGGAATGAGACCCACGGGACCGTGCCATGGCCACAGGGGGGTCGGGGCGATGCTTAACATCGCCCCATCCCCGATGCTTTGTCTCAGGGCTACCCCCGACGACCAAGCAACAACCCACAAGGCCATGACTTGGTCGTCGGGGGGCTGCAACGATGTCGGGCATCGCCCCAAGAGGCCCCCGTAGGCAAAATCATAGTCTTGCATGGGAGGGGCATTCCTCCCAATAGCCATCATGGTCCAAGACTATAAAATTTTCACTAAAAAATACTAAAAGTGTAATTTGTTTTTAAAAACTATACCTAAATTTTCCTTTTTTTTCTCCTTTTTTCCCAAAATCGTAAAACTTTTGTTAAAATTTCTTTGAAAAAAGTTTCAATTTTTTTTAAAAGTTGTCATTTTTTAAGAAAAAATTAGAAAACATTTAAAAACATCAGGGTTTTTTATAATTTTCGCATGAAAAAATCTTATGTGATTCAAAGATGATCTTATAAAAAGTTTTTGGTAAGTGGTAAGAATTTAGAAAATAACTAACCTCTGAAATGCTAGATTTTCCTCGAATGTCTTCTCGATGTTTCTCCCTTGTAGATTGCTCCAAATTATTTAACGAATGATGTCCAATATTTCACACAATGTAAAAAGATAAAACAAGATTGTGTATATATAAAACAGATGATATAAATTACTATTAAGTATAACGAATGTGGGATAAATAAACAAACATGAAAAATATTGTAATTAACAAATAAATAATGAAATAAAAGAGTAAACATTGTTTTTTATTTTGAAGGGAAAATAATAAAGGGAAAAAAWTGTGGGGGGAGGATTTTCGAGGGAAACATTTGTGGGGGGAATTTTGGAGGGAATTTTTTGGGGGCAAATTTTGAGGAATATTTTTGAGGGGGTTTCGGAGGGAATATTTTGGGGGGGAATTTTGGGAGTGGGGATTTTGGAGGGAAAAGTTCATTATGCAAGTTATAACATTGTCATTGGTAGGGTGAGCATTTGTATCATTCTATGTTCTTAGTGAGAAGTGATGGCTTCATCAGATAAAGAGGATTTTATTTCTGAGGCCTCAACAAATTGTTCGCATGCGTCTTTTCTTGGGACTAGAAAATGCGATGGGAATGCTTCTAATGCAAGTGAGGTGTCGTATTTTTAATCTAGTCAAAAAATTTATCTTAGTGAAAGCAATGTTATTCAGTATGTTCCTCGAAAAAATCCTAAATCATAGAACTTTGAAGGAACCAATGATAAAAAGGAGGAATATTATGGTGATCAGTTTGTTCAGCAATTTAATAGTATTGAAAATAATCAAAAATTAGGTCGAAGTGGAGACTATGATCATATTTTAAATAATTGGGATGATAATGTTTATCCAAGTGAGGATTTTCAAGGTACCGATGAATATTTCAAAGGCACCAATGAATATAGTGAAGAATTTCCCTCAAGTAGAAATTTTAAAAGTAGTTAAGATGATTATGGAAATGGTGGACACTCTTTCTCGAGTGGGAATTTAAACGAAGCAATTTTGGTGATGATGATTTTTCTCCAAGTGACGATTTTGAAGGTAATAATGAAGATTTTCCTCCAAGTGAGGATTTCCAAGGCATGAATGAGGATGATGAATAATTTCCCTCAAGTGGGGATTTTAAAAGTAGTGATGATGATTATGGAAATGGTGGGTACTCTTTCCTGAGTGGGGAATTTAAAAGAAACAATGTTGGTGATGATGATTTTCCTCCAAGTGAGAATTTTCAAGGTACCAATGAGCATGATGAAGATTTTCCTCCAAGTGAGAATTTTCAAGGTAGTAACGAAGATGATGAAGAATTTCCCTCAAGTGTGAATTTTCAAAGTAGTGAAGATGATTATGCCATTAGTGGACACTCTTTCCTGAGTGGAGAATTTAAAGAAAGAAATGTTGATAATGATGATTTTCCTCCAAGTGAGAATTTTCAAGATACTGATACAAAATTTCAAGGCACTAAGAAGGATGATGAAGAAATTCCCTCAAGTGGGGATTTTGAAAGTAGTGAAGATGATTATGCCAATGGTGGACACAAATTTGATGATGATTCTCCTCCAAATGAGGATTTTCAAGGTACTAATGATGATGATGGAAATTTTTCTCCAAGGATATTAATGGAAATGACAGTCTTAAGGATAATGATGATTTTCCTTCAAGTGAATATTTTCATGGAGGATCCAATGACATTGGTGAGTGTTAGTGCTCTGTGATTTTCCCAAGGCTGCAGGGGTAGTCACAGAGGTAATCTTGAACCACTTGGAGTCTTGGATCTAGCCCTCCAAGACTCAGAGAGGGATCTCTCTTTCTGAATTAACTTGGTATGGAATAGGACAGATATTAGGCTAGCTATAAACGTAATGAAAGTATGGGGTTGGGGTTTTTAACTGGTTATTTTGAGACAGCAAGGAGGGCCATTGGGCAAATGGGGCATGTGCTTAAATACGTGATTCACTCTCAGATCTAAACAAAACTCTTACACAGGGAAAGGTAGTGGAAGTGTTGGATCGAATAAGTTTTTGATGGTGTCTATTTTAGGAAGAACTAGGGGAGGAAAAAGCCAATCAAGGAGCAGCTAAGAATTCCTAAACTGGGCTTTTTAGATGAATAACATTAATATTATCAAAAGGACAGATGCAGAGTATTTGCCAATAAATTCTACTATGTTTACTATCTTCTGATAATAAGAATTGAAAACAAGCAAAATGATAATAGGAAAAACTTAACAAAGACAAGAAACACCACCAACATCTCCACACAGGAATCCTGTGAACAACATGCTCATTTCTGATAGATCATTTGAAGATTACAAAAAAGGTTTGTTGGACACGCATAGCCCACAGTCCAGCACAATAAAACACCTCACAGGTCGAACAAAGGGAAACTTCAAACAGGTTGAAACCCTCTCCTCTCAGCCTAGTCGAACCCTCTTTTCATCTTTTACATCTGCCTAAAAAATAAAAAATCTCTCAGTCTTCAAAAGATTCAGGTTTTGACTCTGCTTTCTAAAAATAGAAAAGTAGTTACAATGATTGACACCTGTAGCAGATGGTCTCCCATTACCAAGTCTCTGTTTAAACAATATACATGTTTTCCTAGTTTTTTTGGAAAGAAAATCAAATCAAATCGTATAAAAATCGACTGAGACAGAGTGGTTGGAATAGGTGTCTCGAATTGCTAAGTTTGCTGATCAATCTTGCTTGAAATCTAGAATTTATTTGACTCATGCTGCCTTGAAAACAAGAAATGATTATCATCTGTTGAAACTGCTTGCTGGAAATTTGGGATTAAATCAAGTCTTCCACACATCGATCTTATGCCACCTCAGGTGTTGGAGTTAAATCCCTCCACAATTTCGTTTTCTCCTAAATGTCCCTCGATCTGCTCCTATTGTTGCACATTGACACGTCTTTGTACTAGGGGAGACAACCCACACCTAATTAGGAGGAAAAACGGATCTAAGGCAGGTTTAATTGGCATAGAAATAGCGACGATTTGGGCTTCTGGTAAGATAGAGGTGACAGATGGAGTCTTAATAGCACACAACAGAAAAATCAGGCTTGATTCCTCACAAGAGCTCTCTGTGTTTGTTGCCTCTTCAGATTTATGCCCATCCAGTGCATTTCCTGAATTTGACTGGCGAGTTACCTCAGCAGACTCTTTTGAGTCATTTCCCTCACCTGATGCTTCTTCAAATGGCTTCTTTAAAGTAAAATAAATAATTAAACCCTTTGGATAGCTGTTATCCTCCAAAACTAAATCTCCCCAACTATCATTCTACCACTGGATTCCTGTGGGAACATTTTTATCATGTTTATGCCCAGTAGGACCACAACCATTGCTAATTTCTTCTAGCAAAGCTCTCCTTTCAGCATCAAAATCTTTCGTTGGGTTCATCTCCAAATCTGCACCATCATAGACCAAATTCAATTTAGAAATGGCATTGGCCTCTTCCTCTAAGGAGAACTTCAATAAGAGAAAAACCACAGAGGACCTTGACAGCTGCAACATGACGGGGCCGACGCACACTATTAACATTTCCATGTTGGTTGAAAAACGCTTCAACATCTTCAAGTTTCACATCATGGGGTAAAGGAGCTGCAGCAATTGTCCTCGAATCTACTTGTTCCGTAAATTCCTCAGATTTCAACAATTTGTTAACATGCCCAACTCTCTTCCCATCTTCTGAGAGACGGAGAGTAGAAGATGAATTGTGAATGACTTCTGCAACCACAACAACAGTTTCCTCCGGTATATTCTCGGGCCCTACTTCCTTCAGACCAAGATAGCTTCTCATTCTTCGAAACGAGAAGATTAAAGCCAGGCTAACCAGCTCATCTTCGCTCTCTTGAATGGTTCTTTTTGAGGAACTTATCATGTGGAAGATTGTTGTCACTGAAGTAGAATTCAACCTTGGTGGAGCACTTTGCTTGAAGTCTCCTGGTCCAAAACAACTGATGCCATGGCCCCTGCTGCTTCTCTGCTTCCTACCTTTGTCCTGGAAGTTTATTTAAACAAAAGTAATTCCCTGTGCATGTAGAGTTTATTCTCCCTATGGAAATAAGACATGCAGCCCGACCTTTCACTTGCACCATGCCATCTGAATCAATGTGTCAAAATCGCTTAAGCACTCTTGAGCGATTTTTTTAACTCTTCCCTAAATTTGTGAAGATGAGAGTCTTGTATCTTCATTCGAAGTTTGCTAAGCTGCACTATTTAATTCTCCTTTCCTTTGAAAATACCTCAACTGGTGTTCATCCTGTTCTGACTTGTGAAAGGGATGATTATGGTGACATTGGGTGCGCAGAGTAACTCTATTTTTTTTTAAGTTTTGGGGGACTAATCCCACATTCATAAGGAGAAAAGGTAAAAGAGTATTAATATATGTCGATAGCCACAATGCAATCCGATGAAGTGAGACCGAGGCTATCTTTGGTGTTGGCACTGGCGTTGTCTTGTGTGTTTGCTGTTGGTGCATGAAATGGCGCTTATCCTTGGTGTCGAGCATTCGGAGGTTGGCCCTAGGCCAATATTAATTTTTTGGAAAAATATTTTGCAAAATATTTAAATTTTGATAAACAAGCCAAAAAATCTGCATAAGGGCCAAGGGGCCAATTTTGGCTAAAAAGACCAAATTTTGGCAAACAAACCAAATTGGTATTTGCCCACAAGAATAAAAAATTTTACCATTCAAATCAATCCACAATTTTTTTCTAAAAATGCACCGGAACTCGCTTTGAAGCTCGTGCACAGGTACTCATTTTCTTCTTAGTCAGTGTCGAGCGCTTTCTGTCGCCTTCGCCATGCGTCATGAGCAAAAGTGTAAAGACTGAAATAGATAAGTATCATTCAGAACATTGATTCCCTATTATATAGGGTTCTAACATAGGCTTTGTTGACACTCGAAACTGAAATGGGCTGTAGCAAATCAATCCCGAGGCAACATCGAACCACTTTGGATTGGGAGCTGCCCCTTCCAACCCAAGAGGGATCTCTCGAACAATGTCAAAATAGGAATTTAAGTAGTGGGAAAAAGGTGGGCAGATTTATGGGTAAAAGATGTTCTTGGATTTGTGGGGTTTGAGGGTTAAACCAGGGAAAAGGCCCATTGGGCATGGAGTCAAATGAAAACCGAAGAAAAGAGATAATAGCAGAGATTAAATAACTTGCAGAAAGTGAGGCAAAGTAGGTATATCTTTCAGCGTTTTGATAAATCATGATGCGGTAGGGGAAAGAAAAAGGAAAGGTGGACGTAGAAAAGGATACATGTAGAGTTCTGAAAATGCAGATTGGCCTTACACAGCTGATAGTTGGTGCAGAGGAAAGGCAATAAACAATCACAGAAAACCCAAATCCTTTCATTACAATAGTGGTCATACTAAAGTGTAACGAAGCCCATCAGTTAGAGGAAAACAAAATGTAATGCAGTCGTAATGGATTAAGGAAGACATAAGGCTATGGTAACACATCAACTGCAAGTAAGGAACACATAAATGAAATCCAAACAATTTTAACACAACTGGAAAGAAGAAAAACATGCTGAAAGAAATCGACTGTGATGAATCTCACAGTCGCAAGCAAAAATCATCTTTATTACTCTAGTCTAGATTACAAAAACTCAGTCATTACAATGAAACTCTCTTCGAAAGAAGTTTTTTCCTTGTTGCATTCATGCGCCCCCCTCTCTTCTGTTACATCAATCCTTCTTTTAAAAGAGAAGAAATCTAAATGAAACTCTTAGTGTTCCGGGAAATATGAACCGGTTCTTCTTCCTAGCACTTTGTGACTGACAGATGCGTTGCTAAATATTTGACACCTCATCATTTCTTCCTTGACACTTGGAAGCTGCGGATTTGGATATTGGGCTCATGATCTATCCTCACCAAGTCAAGGGTTGCAGGATCTGAGTCTGCATACACTGAAAACATGTTCTTCACCCGTTCATTCGTCTACCAGCACAATGCATCACACTCTGTATTAGACAAATGTTGGGAGGATGATTCAGAAAGTTCTAGAACACACTTGACATCATCAATAATATATTTTTCCTTGGATAAGACTAGAATACTGCCTTTCAAATACCCATCACATCTATCACAGCATCTACCTCTATCTCATGTATACAGTCATCTATGCTATTCATCATGGTTGAAATTCGTTCCAGGCTCTTGTTCAATGTCCGCCACTGTGATTCACCATAGCGCAGAATGCCAAAGAAATATCTGGCGAACTCAACATTAGTCTTATTACCTGACTACGCTTTGGAGGTAGTTATGTTAAAACATTTTTCTTCAGTCGTCTTACCATGATAGTTTCCCTCAATAGCACATTAAGCTCTTGCAAGTGAATCCCCTTCGAGAAATCATTATATCACCTCCCCCAAGATACTTGAACTGATTCCATGGAACAGTAATTTTGTGCAAACTCATATTCATCTTTTCCCAGCAATCCAGGCCATAGAATATCAATTTGATGAAAAATATCATATGGATTTGACAAAGAAGGCGTGCCCGAGAACAGTACGCTTGATTGTTCTTGCCACATCAAAAACTGCTTTGGTCTCATCGCATTCTGTCAGTTTTTTTTTGTTTTGTTTTGGTGCAACGCAAGTTGTGTGATTCATCGAAAATCATCAAACCCTATTTCAGAGCTCGCATACTCTTTTGCAGGCGATTGAGCATTGTATATGATACCACAACTATCTTGGGACACTTGACCAAGTCACTAGGATTGTTTCGGTGACCAAACACTGTACTGTTTTCCCAACACCCATCTCATCTGCGATGAGACACCTGCCACCTCTTCATAAGACAAACCTCACACCATCCCACTGAAATGGAAAAAGTTCCTCTTTCAACTTTCTAGGTAATTTTTGTAGAAGACTATCAACTTCATCATCAGACAAATGATCTGGTAAGGTTGGTGCCCATTCCTTGTTAGCAGATGAACATGCAGATTGATGGATGACAGCAAGGGTGGTCCAAGGGATCTGTTGCAATTGAATGCCGGGCAACTTTTTAAGAGCTTTAAGCACTATCTCATAGTACTTCAATGAATATATAGGCTCACTCCCATTTTCTTCAGATTCAACACATCGAATTCGACTCACCGATGAAAGAAAAGTGTTGAAGTGTGTGACGGATTCCTACCTGCCTACGGTGGTGGAACCAAGTGTAGATTCAGTGGAAACAGTGAACTCGGTGGGCGTTCACAGCTCTAGAACAACTGTTAGATGCTGCTGCTGATTCGACGGTGGCTGCGAAACATTTTTCGGAGGTACCTGATTTACAATAATCTTGCGACAGGGAAAGAGATTCTAGGCACTGCTCCTGTTCCCCCTATTCTTCGCCTGAATGGTAATGTCCCAACCATCATACCAATGGTAACGCCACCTGCCATAATCTTCGTCTCTCAGAGTCGGTTCCTGAGCGGCTTCTGACAATACAACCTTCCTTCTCGTCGGGTGATTCTTTTAACAATATCCGTTTTACGTCCAAAGATAATTAAAATCTGTCAATGACATTAAACGCACTACAGAACCCAGCGACCATCCCCTCTTTATGTGGAATTTCATAATTGATATTTTGAACTATGATTTGTGCAGCTTCACCAAGGTACAGATAATCTTTTTTTCAAAAAACTCGGACAATAGCTTCCTATTCTTCGAAAGATGACCAAATATGTTGCGAACTTCAGGAGTCGATTCACATATTCTTTGCGTAGCTTAACCAGAACACGAGCACTGCATACATAGTGAGGGTTTCCTTTAGCTAGTATCATATGTTACAAATCCAAACATACGCTTCCCACCATTAAAAAAAACTCATCATCTTGCCCACCTTCAGATTTGAGGAATTCTCCTGCCAACTTATGGACGATATATTCGTAGCCTCGATCCTCAACAACCAAAGACTCTTGCAGACCAAAACCTTTGATTTTCTGAACCTATAGTTTTTGTAAAACCTTGATTTGAATCAATTATGTTGTTTTTCTTGTTTTCCAATAGACTTATGGTAGCTTGAAAGCTAAGTCTTCTAGTGACGGCGTCATAATTATGATTGTTTTCGGCACTTGCAGATTCCATATTCACAGGAGAGTGAACGGCTATATATAAAAACTGCGTGTTGAGATTCAGATACCCAACTTTTCTTGTTCGTACCTGCAGAGTCATTGATGTTGAACCAAACTCATTAGGAAAGAAAGCACTCCTAGGGCTATAAATACAATGGAATAAATTCTGACTTGAGATATCAACTTTTCTCAATCTGCGAAAAAGAGTACAGAAATGATGCTGCCCAAAATGAACGAATATGTTATTTGAACTGTTGCATGTCCAAAGCCGCTTTCACAACCCAGGGTATGCTTCCATTCGGAAGCATTCAATGCAAGAAACCTACATATGGAAGACGATGTTGGAGGTTTGGCCTCTGCATTAACTTCTAGTTGTTCTTCTCCTTGCAAACTCTCAAATCGAATTGAAGCGCATGACTTGCTAGGTAAATCTTGGCCATTTATTTCGGATGGAATTAAAGCATGTAATGTAGGGTTAATAGTACTGGTATCCTGTGATGATGGGGTCTCATCTTCTTCAGATATATTAGTGGTAGAAACACCTTGGATGTATGCCCCAGCTGTTTTATTTCCTAATCTAGTGAATTGCCAAAGTTGGCCATCAGCCTCACTGGAATCATTTAAATTGTCACTTGGAAGTGTATAGTCATTATTGGCTTCTCACTCATAGGCCACATCTGTACTGTTTTTCCCATTTTCACTGAAGTTATCCCTGTCACTATTGGAATGGCTACTGCTCTGGCTTTCCTCCATGTTTTCCCGAACACGACGAACCTTACGAATTGGTCTATCAGGTGTTGTACAAACTACGAATCCAGCTTGAGCAGAACATTGAACCACATAAGGTTGCAGATGAGGATGCCTTAAAATTTCAGCAGTCGTGGGTCTGTGTTCTAGATTTTTCCTCAGCATGCTTTTAATAAGACTTCTTAAAGCGGAGGAGTACGCAGTAGGTAATGGTCCAATAGATGAACGATTTATCTTACTTATTAGTCCTTCCATATCAAATGATTTGAATGCAGATCGATCAGCAGCCATCTCATACATGCAACATCCTAAGGACCTGATATATAATTTAAAAGCATAAGGGATATCTGCTAGAAGTTCTTGACACATGCAGTTTGGAGTGCCCACAACCTTGGACAACATAGTCGATTTTGATATCTGTTACAACAAGCTCCACCTGGGGAAGATAGCTCCAAAGAAGGTGTCTAGAATCGATAGAACTCTAAAATCCACAGACTAGTTGGTCATTGGGCTGCCCTTAAACTGTAAACTGAAAATAAAACCATGAAGAGACAAAAAAAAAAAGATGCTCATCCTGTTGAGCTTATTGGGCACATTCCTACCTACCCTACTTTGCTAACAGTTACTGCTTCAATAAGGTAATGAAGAAGTGCCAATTAAGCCAACCCAAAAGTTGATCCCATGATTGGGTTTCCTCATCATGCTTGACGAAATATGTACTAGCAACTGGTGACATATTTGCAACCGGGGCAATAAATATATGATCTATTTGTTGATTCTTTGGGTATTCATTTAGCATTTTAACATGGATAAGTTTCCCATTCGTGTCCTCAATATTAGACCATGATTGGAACTGTTCAATTTTAGACTTATGCTTGCAAACAAAATATTCATCAATCAGAAAATCGAAAGATGATACAATATCTTTTGGTTTTGGAGACGTATGTTTCTCATAAAATTGTTTTGGATGTTGGAAACTGTAAGACTGAATCTGAGTATTCAAAAGCTCAATATCCTTTTCAAGTCTTTTAGCAAACAGCTCAAGAACACAAATTTTAATTTCATGAGAAAAAATTTTGATTTCCAACAATGAAACATGGCTGTTAACAAAACTTCATCAATTTGAAAATCTGCTAATTCACCCCTGCATTCTTCTATGGCTTCACAAGATATAGGATTTGCCACATACCTTGTCATCTGGAAACATCATCAAGGCTTTGAAATCTGGATTCTTCAGCAGTGAAGTCACTTGTGATCTTTGAAGCTCGGGATCTTGAACAATGGAGTCGCCAGGTGAATGGTACAGCCTTCCTGTGTTTGGCTTCTGTCCGCCATCAGAAGTCAAATCTAAACTTGAAGTGCACCTCTGGAGAGGTCCCTAGTGGAGTCACCAAAAATTTTAGCACTCTATGATTTGCCCAAGGCTACGGGGGCAGTCACAGAGGTAACCTCGAACCGCTTGGAGTCTTGGATCTAGCCCTCCAAGACTCAAAGAGGGATCTCTCTTTCTGAATTAACTTGGTATGGAATAGGACAGATATTAGGCTAGCTATAAATGTAATGAAAGTATGGGGTTGGGGTTTTTAACTGGTCGTTTTGGGACAGCAAGGAGGGCCATTAGGCAAATGGGGTTTGTGCTTAAATATGTGATTCACTCTCAGATCTAAACAAAACTCTTACACAGGGTAAGGTAGTGGAAGTGTTGGATCGAATAAGTTTTTGATGGTGTCGATTTTAGGAAGAGCTAGGGGAGGAAAAAGCCAATAAAGGAGCAGCTAAGAATTCCTAAACTAGGCTTTTTAGATGAATAACATTAAGATTATCAAAAGGAAAGATGCAGAGCATTTGCCAATAAATTCTACTCTGTTTACTATCTTTTGATAATAAGAAATGAAAACAAGCAAAATGATAACAGGAAAAACTTAACAAAGACAAGAAACACCACCAACATCTCCACACATGAATCATGTGAACGGCATGCTCGTTTCTGATAGATCATTTGAAGATTACAAAAAAGGTTTCCTGGCCAAGCATAGCCCACAGTCCAGCACAATAAAACACCTCACAGGTCGAACAAAGGGAAACTTCACACAGGTCGAAACCCTCTCCTCTCAGCCCAATTGAACCCTCTTTTCATCTTTTACATCTGCCTAAATAATAAAAAATCTCTCAGTCTTCAAAAGATTCAGGTTTTAACTCTACTTTCTAAAAATAGAAAATCAATTACAATGATTGACACCTGTAGCATACGGTCTCCCATTACCAAGTCTCTGTTTAAACAATATACATATTTTTCTAGTTTTTTTGGAAAGAAAAACAAATCAAATCGTATAAAAATCGACTAATATAGAGTGGTTGGAATAGGTGTCTCGAATTGTTGAGTTTGTTGATCAATCTTGCTTGAAATCCAGAATTTATTTCACTCATGCTGCCGTGAAAATAGGAATTGATTATCATCTGTTGAAACTGCTTGCTGGAAATTTGGGATTAAATTAAGTCTTCCACACATCGATCTTATGCCACCTCCGGTGTTGGAGTTAAATCCCTCCACAATTCTGTTTTCTCCTAAATGTCCCTCGATCTGCTCCTATTGCTGCACATTGACACATCTTTGGACTAGGGGAGACAACCCACACCTAATTAGGAGGAAAAACGAATCTGAGGCGATTTTAACTAGCATAGAAATAGCAACGATTTGGGCTTCTGGTAAGATAGAGGTGACAGATGGAGTCTTAACAACGCACAACAAAAAACTCGGGCTTGATTCCTCACAGGAACTCTCCGTGTTTGTTGTCTCTTCATATTTATGCCCATCCAGTGCATTTCCTGAATTTGACTGGCAGGTTACCTCAGCAGACTCTTTTAAGTCGTTTCCCTCACCTGATGCTTCTTCAAATGGCTTATTTAAAGTAAAAGTAATAATTAAACCCTTTGGATAGTTGTTATCCTCCAAAACTGAATCTCCCCAACTATCATTCTACCACTGGTTTCCCGTGGGAACATTTTTATCATGTTTATGCCCAGTAGGACCACAACCATTGTTAATTTCTTCTAGGAAAGCTCTCCTTTCAGCATCAAAATGCTTCTTTGGCTTCATCTCCAAATCTGCACCATCATAGACCAAATTCAATTTAGAAATGGCATTGGCCTCTTTCTCTGAGGAGAACTTCAATAAGAGAAAAACCACAGAGGGCCTTGACAGCTGCAACATGACGGGGCCAACGCACACTATTAACATTTCCATGTTCGTTGAAAAATGCTTCAACATCTTCAAGTTTCACATTATGGGGTAAAGGAGTTGCAACAATAGTCCTCGAATCTACTTGTTCTGGAAATTCCTCTGGTTTCAACAATTTGTTAACATGCCCAACTCTCTTCCCATATTTTGAGAGATGGAGAGTAGAAGATGAATTGCGAATGACTTTTGCAACCGCAGCAACAGTTTCCTCCGGTATATTCTCGGGTGCTACTTCCTTCAGACCAAGATGGCTTCTCATTCGTTGAAATGAGCAGATTAAATCCAGGCTAACCAACTCATCTTTGCTCTCTTGAATGGTTCTTTTTGAGGAACTTATCACGTGGAAGATTGATGTCACTGAAGTAGAATTCAACCTTGGTGGAGCACTTTGCTTGAAGTCTCCTGGTCCAAAACAGTTGCTGCCATGGCTCCTGCTGCTTCTCTGCTTCCTACCTTTGTCCTGGAAGTTTATTTAAACAAATGTAAATCCATATGCATGCAGAGTTTATTCTCCCTATGGAAATAATACATGCAGCCCAACCTTTCACTTGCACCACACCATCTGAATCAATGTGTCCAAATCGCTTAAGAACTCTTGAGAGATTTTTTTTAACTCTTCCCTGAATTTGTAAAGTTGAGAGTCTTGTATCTTCATTCGAAGTTTGCTGAGCTGCACTATTTAATTCTGCTTTCCTTTGAAAAGACCTCAACTGGTGTTCATCCTGTTCTGACTTGTGAAAGGGATGATTATGGTGACATTGGGCACGCAGAGTAACTCTATTTTTTTTTAAGTTTTGGGGGACTAATCCCACATTCATAAGGAGAAAAGGTAAACGAGTATTAATATATGCTGATAGCCACAATGCAATCCGATGAAGTGAGCCCGAGGCTATCTTTGGTGTTGGCACTGGTGCTGGCTTGTGTGTTTGTTGTTGGTGCATGAAATGGTGCTTATCCTTGGTTTCGAGCATTCAGAGGTTGGCCCTAGGCCAATATTATTTTTTTTTGGAAAAATATTTGGCAAAATATTTAAATTTTGATAAACAAGCCAAAAACTCTGCATAAGGGCCGAGGGGCCAATTTTGGCTAAAAAGACCAATTTTTGGCGAACAAACCAAATTGGTATTTTCCCACAAGAATAAAAAAAATTTCCATTCAAACCAATCCACAAGTTTTTGCTAAAAATGCACCGGAACTCGCTTTGAAGCTCGTACGCAGGTACTCATTTTCTGCTTAGTCAGTGTCGAGCACTTTCTACCACCTTCTCCATGCGTGATGAGCAAAAGAGTAAAGACTTAAATAGATAATTATTATTCAGAACACTGATTCCCTATTATATAGGTTTCTAACAGTGAGGATGGTAATCATTTTTCTAGTGAGTTTGATAATCCTCTCGACGAGGATATTATCAATGAAGATGATGATGGACCTAGGAATGGATATCATGTTCTCAATCATTTAGCTGCAACAAATCCAGGTGATCGACATTCTCTTGTTCAGTCTCCTGACAATGTTTTGCTTGATATTCATTTGGGTGATGAGGAAGTTCCTTCTAGTGAAGATGATGAAATAGTGGAGATATTGCAAATAAACATTGTGTCTAGGACCAGGACTAGAACTTTTTATATCAATCAAAAGCATTCTAGTTATACAAGGTCTATGAAATAATTTCTCACTAAATCAATTTCCATAAGTGAATTGATTTCAAGTGAATGTTGTCAAAAGAAATGTTTGAAAAGCATGGACTACATGTATGCCTTGAATAAAAGGAATACATATTTGTCAATGAATAAGAGCATGCAAAATTCATATTTGATGGGATGCATGATATCCACCAATACATGATATGATTACTGCATTGAGAATATTCTACTTTGCAGAAAGGCTTTGATAAAAACCCATTCAATTGGTAATATTCGTCTATCAAGTATCCAAACAAGGTTGGAAAAAGATCCTTTATTTTATTCAAAGGTACATCATGGATGAGAGAGTTGGCCATTAAAAAACACTACATTGTCATGGATGTGTGACTTATTTTCCAAACATGGAGAGTGTATGCCAGATAGAGACACAATACATATTCCAAATAATTTCTCAACGAGGGAAATCTATAATTTCTACAAAGGATATGCTGAAGGTGTTGAAGGAAATGGTAATTTTATTGCATATGCATATTTTACAAGAATATGGAAGAAACAATTCAACAATGTCTATATTCCTAAAAATTCAAGGATGGGGATTTGTAGTATATGTGCTACTCTTAAATTAAGAATATATATATATATATATATATATATGAAAGGGCAGAAAGAGGTATGTATTTCCTTTTTTTTTTTTTGAATTGGATAGTTATCAACTATGAAAACATATGATCAATATTTTCATTTTATGTCATGTGCATATTCCATAGTCAAATCACTTCAAGAACATTAGAATCAACAATCAAGTGAAAGGGAAAAGTTGTAAAAACATTGGAAGAAGTGTTATGATTCTCCAAACAAATATTTAGGTATGATAATTGATGGAATGGACCAAAAGAAAACACTTTTACCACATTTTGTCTATACACCAAAAAATTTACAAAAGAGAATTCCATTCATTTTCACTTGGTTGGTTGTATAGTTTTCAATGGGAAAATGTATCCAAGGGTTTACTTCACATCTCCAAATATTCATAATGATGCAAATTTGATCATAACCATAATTCATCATGTGTTCACTCACTGATATGGAAATATTCCTTAAGTTCTCTATCTATAGTTGGACAACACTACTCATGAAAATAAAAATGAAATTGTGTTTAGATATCTAAGCATGCTTATTGAACTGGGAATCTCTCAAAAGGTGAAAGTTGCTTTCCTACTTGTTGGGCACACTCATGATCATATCAATCAAATGTTCAGTTGTTTTTTAGTAACGTTGAAGAGGAAAAATGTTGGAAGCCTACCATCATTGATTGAATGTATTAAGAAAACATAGCTTCCAAAGCCTTATTTTCATATATTAGAAGAAACTGTTGACTTGCGAAAATTTATTCAGGGATCATATCACAAAGAAAAATGTATTGAGCATCTTAATGACATTAGCTTACAAAATCAATTTCGTTTGAAAAAAGTTGATGGGAAAAAACTTATATGGGGAAACCAGTATTCAACTACTACGTAATGGGGGCCTTCATCAGGTTTAGCATTTTGGAGTTCATTCCATATCGTCCAATATTTGCATCAAAGTTATTGTTATTACAATCAGTTGTTGAAATCCATAATGCATGGAGGCGTAATAGAGATGTAGATTATTATGAATGCATGGAAGAAATAAAAAAAGCCCATTAAAGATACATATGAGTACTTTGATGTTGTTGATTATGTTTGATGAGAGTCTTTTTTTAATGGTGAAAGTGACATAATTTCAAGCTCAACAACTGAAGATACATTTTTTAAGACTCCATTTCATTGGCCACAAAATATGTCAAATGAATGCGAAGAAAGAAACATTGTTGAACAACAAGAATCTCAAGGTGTTATTGAGTTTACACAAGCAGAGGAAAGAGAAATGTATATTGGTTCTCAAAGGTCACGTGCGCAACATGAAGTCATGGAAGACCTTTACAGGGGTTCAATACATGATATTAAGGAGGGCAGCATGATTGCATTCTTAGTGACTGAAGATCCACATGGTTATCCATTCTGGACTGCAAAGCTTATAAAGATTTAGAAACAAAATGAAGATGTTATTGCAATTGAAGTGCATTTGTATGAAATAGGTACACACACATTCAATGGTGTGTACAAGACAGAGATGGTCGTTAAGAAACATGTCAATAGAAATATAAAAATAAAGGGTCAAAATACAACTCTTCGTCACACTGACCTCTTAAAATTAGAGGATTTTGACATACTTGTTTATGACTTCAATTTGAAAAAGAGAGAAACTTCTCGATCCAGGGAAACAAACCTTATAAAGAGGTTGCTGCCACAAGAAATAAATGCAATATGAGACTCTGTTGAACCTAGTCGTAGATGTAAAAGGATTTTGACATCCAAAATGTTGGGCATGCATGTAGACTCAGATGGTGCATTCATCGACAATAGAGAAGAGTATGGATCATCTACATATGAAGACAATGTAGACTCTGATGGTATTTCAGAATCTATGAGTCAATCTAAATAAGTGTATGAAAAATTTTATGTATTTTTTATTCATATGATGTTTGTATGGTAACTAGAGATGAGCATTAAACTTACATATGATCTCACATGAAGTTATGAATCATTTCTATGTTTTATGAATTATATGTTTTGATTATGGAGAATATAATAAAATTTCTTAATTCATATGTTTTGAATATGGACAATATAAAAATACTTTGAAGAAATAATTTATGTTTCAATCAATGTAACTTGTATTTAATTTTTTAAAGTATAGTGTTGTTGAAATTTTAAAGTATAGTGTGATATTTTCATGGCATTATGTATTATCTTGTGTTTGGAGTGATAAACTAAGATTTTAAAAGTAAGTATTTACGGGTTGATTTTATGATTTTGTTTACAGTAATGATGATTTCTTTTACCACTTTAAAAAAATGTGTCATTTTAATACCTCAATTTTAGAATGGGTGCTACCAGTAGCAGTACTTTTCAATTTGATGGTTGATTTTGAGGTTTTGGTTTTAATGGTACCAACTCCTAAAAATATGATTTCAAATTATCTATAATTTTAACGTTTTGAAAAAAAACATTTTTTTTTATGTAACTTCATTTTTTTATTTAGGTGTTGATTTCAAGGTTTTTCTAAGCTATTGTATGAGTTTTGAAGGCCATGCTTGAAAAATGTTGTAATTTTGACCTCGTTTGAAAAACTGGAGCTACCAGTAGCACCACTTTTTGATCTGGGGGTTGATTTTCATGTTTTTTATGCAAAAATATGGCTTTTTTGGGCCAGAGTTAGTTCAACACTTAGATATTTTTGGAGTTTTAGTTGAGGTTGCAGTAGCACCAAAATGAAGAGTGATCATAGCAGTGGGACAATGACAACTTAGAAATTGTGAACAAAGTTGGGATGGAGACATATTTCCATCATTGCAGACAGTTTGGTCGCACAAAAATTTGGGAAGAGGGAAATGTGGATGGTTACATAGGTTGTGGATAAGTTTTGTGCAAGCTGGAAAATTGGGGTTTCCACTTTGCAAGGAAACTTCAGGTTTCCACTTTGGCATAATTTGGGGTTTCTAATTGGCATGAAACTTGGGGTTTCTAGTAGACTTGGTTGCAACAGAGGCATGAGCCTGACAAAGACTTGGAGATAAAATATTTTGTGGATGTTCCTAAGCATGACAATGAATTGAGGTAGGGGAGGATGGAAGGCCTTGGGAGCTTAGCTCGGGCTCATGCATTTCCACCATAGTCAAAATTAGGTAGGCAGGATACTCACTGTGAATGAGGAGACAAAAGTCTTCATATAGGGAATAATTTGGGTTCCTTGGGAATGTGACATTCCAAGGGGTGACTCCACCCAATATGCCTTATGACACAAGTCAAACAATGAATGGTTTGAAGAAGGTTTGAAGGAAATACTTGGGTGCTCCATCAACAAAGGAAAATTGGCTAAGG
>JZKD02S1793505.1:547288-558198 GCA_000966675.3 Picea glauca | reverse complement strand
CTTGAAAAATGTTGTAATTTTGACCCCGTTTGAAAAACTGGTGCTACCGGTAGCACCACTTTTTGATTTGGGGGTTGATTTTCATGTTTTTTTATGCAAAAATATGGATATTTTGGGCCAGAGTTAGTTCAACACTTAGATATTTTTGGAGTTTTAGTTGAGGTTGCAGTAGCATTTGAGTCAATAGCAGTAGCACCAAAACGAAGAGTGATCATTGCAGTGGGATAATGACAACTTAGAAATTGTGAACAAAGTTGGGATGGAGACATATTTCCATCATTGCAAATAGTTAGGTCACACAAAACTTTGGGAAGAGGGAAATGTGGATGGTTACATAGGTTGTGGATAAATTTTGTGCAAGTTGGAAAATTGGGGTTTCCACTTTGCAAGCAAACTTCAGGTTTCCACTTTAGCAGAATTTGGGGTTTCCAATTGGCATGAAACTTGGGGTTTCTAGTAGACTTGGTTGCAACAAAGGCATGAGTTGGACAAAGACTTGGAGATAAAATGTTTTGTGGATGTTCCTAAGCATGAAAATGAATTGAGGTAGGGGAGGATGGAAGTTCTTGGGAGCTTAGCTCAGGCTCATGCACTTCCACCACAGTCAAAATCAGGTAGGCAGGATACTCACTACGAATGAGGAGACAAAAGTCTTCATATAGGGGATAATTGGGGTTCCTTGGAAATGTGACATGCCAAGGGGTGACTCCACCCAATATGCCTTATGACACAAGTCAAACAATGAATGGTTTGAAGAAGGTTTGAAGGAAATACTTGGGTGCTCCATCAACAAAGGAAAATTGGCTAAGGCATGGGAGGAACACTTAGGAGAGTCAACTTGACTCACCTAAGGGGTGCACACACCCAATATGACGAGTCGATTCGACAAGTGGGGTTTTCTGACATGAGGGGCGCACCAAGGTTGGGTGCTTCAGTCCCAAGGTACACATGGGTTTATAAGCACATGGGTTTGTTTGGGATACTGTGTCTATGAAGGGGAATGATGATTCATTTGGAAATGGGTTCACGAAGGGGTGTGACACCACCAAAGGAAGTGATGGTTCATGATGTTGACCTTTTGAGATCCTATAAGAGAACAAGGGCACACAACCAAGGAAGGAAAATTTTGGCAAGAAAAGGAGAGAAAGAGAGCTCTACGATTATGAGTAAGATGAAGAGGGCGAGCTCCCTCAAGGATCCAAGTCGCTCCACATGGGAGGAATTTTACTTCCCTGAGGAGGATTCGATGGACATAGTTGGGAGAACTTTTCTTGGGAATATTTTGGCTACATCTAGAAATGTCGGCCTATTGGAGGCATGTGTGATGCATAAAAGAAATATCTAAAGTCTGCAGAAATGAAGAGATGGAGTCTACAAAAGAAGAGACAAAAAGTATATGGTTGGGGGTATGTATGAGGTGCATTGTAGGTGGTTACAGAGACAGTTGCAATGGAGAGTCTTGGTGATTATTCGTGTATGAGTATCTTGGTGAGGTGAGGGGATTCATTTGACTCTACCCCATTCTAAACTGAGCTAATAGTGCTCATGTTGTAACTGTTATGCAATAATAAAAAAATCAAGTTTTAAGAATGGTTTTTGTCACCCACACTATATTTGTGTTTTTCTTTCATTTGTTCCATAGTTCTCTTGGCTTCTCACATTCATGGTTGTATTCTTAAATATAACTAAGTGTTAAAGAAATTAATAAATGTCTCATGGGGGAATTTTTCATGGAGATACTACATCCTAAACTAAACCATGCATGTCTCATTCTACATAGATCTTGTACCTACATGCAAATTTTATCCAATGATCCTTCATGAAAACCTAACTCAAGAATGAAATACAATTCATATCTTGTACATGAGCTTCTTTTACAAATTGATGGTGAAAACGTAAACTATGGAAAAATCATTGGTTATGTCTTTTCTTTGTTCAATTTCTTACAACCAAAGTGTTATCCCCTAGCCTAGGGATAACTAAGGAGATTTTGTCTCGAGGCCCACAGGTCCTAGCCATGGAGTACCAAGAGCCATATCAACTTGAGCATGGCCCTAGAGGGCCCATTCTTTCATTATTCAATGCCTCCACTTTGTGAGTAGCAGCAACATCCATCACATTGGTCTAGTCCTGCAGTAGAAATGGATCTTGCTCCATGAGGTAATGAGTTTGCGTATCATGGTATGTGTCACTCTTATCCTAAAAACCTTTGAATATGTGCATTTAATTTTTTTTCTTCTACTGTGTGCTTGGACCTTATGCTTTTCCACTTTACCACACCTAGGGGGAATGACATGATGCCCTAGTAAGATGGTACCCATAGGTTTTGAGTTTCCACTCGGGGGGTTTCATGAATGCCATCGCCCGCTCCCACCATACTTACCACTTTTCATCTTTTTCCCGCTCATCCATCCCATTACACTGGTTCGAGCATTGGTTTGGAAAAATATCAAAGGGTTGTACCTTACCTTGTGGGAAGAAGGAGCTAAAGGCCTAGAGGGTAAAAGTAGCTAGAAAAAGATAAAATCCAGAAGAATGAAACCTTGAGATGATTCATCCAGGGATCCCCGAGAAAGAAATAAAATCTTCTCAGCAAGAAAGAGAGGGACCCATAAAAAATAATAAAACAAGACCTAGTTAGAGGATAGGGGGCCTCATCACAAGCCAACCTATTAGGTCTGGCATGGGCATGTAGTGGTATGCCACTACCGTCAACTGGTCACCACACCAGGGTAGTGGCTCTTGGTGACATAGCCAAGAGAAAGGGGGTCTCATCATGAGCTAGCCTTCTCATTTTCATGAAATGCTTGTCGGTAACATTTACACCACTAGTCACCAAGCCAGGGAAATGTCCCCTAAATAGCCTATTAAAAGAAAAAAGAAATAAGAATAAAAGATAAAAGGCATGAATGGGCTTGGAAACATTTGCATCCATGACAAGGTGAAACTCACCCTCTTCAAAGGAACCCACAAGTAGGCCATACATTTCCCTGCTATCACTGCACCCCTTGCCCAGACATCCCTTACCAACTCATCCACTCACATGACCTAGATTTGAATTCTCCCAGAAACATCCCACATCCAATGAGCATTAGTCCAATAGGACATCCTAGCTTCCCCTCCAAACTTGGCTTGTATATTAGCATAAATTCTTTGAGTACTTGTCCGGGTAAAGGGGGTTTCATGCACATGTTTAATAACTTGATGATTAGATGTGATTGACATTGTTATGATCCCTATGACTTATGAGCCCATGGATGATCCAAATTATTTTCGGCACGAAATGAGAGCAGAGATATAATAAATAAATGTACAGAGATATATCTTATATCCAATATTATAACAAAAATGTATCATAGATGAAACCATAAACACAGATATACATTAATACACAATTTTCTATTAATGAGTGAAAATGTACAAAGACTATAAAATACAGAGTGAAAGACTCGCTAGAATGGTGGCAGCTTATCTCTGAGAAGAGATGAGATGGATACACACATCCATGAGAAGATGATTTTACAATGAGGCTCCAAAGGAATTTTAATCATAAATAAAGTGCCAAAACCCTAACCCCGGAAGATGAAAAGCCAACATTTTTGTGGACCCCGTTTTGAGTAGTTTGGTGTATCAACTTCCCAAGGGCATAACTTTGGCATACAATCTTTGTTTGGGGTTCATGATAGCTTGTTGGAAAGGTAATGACGTCTACCTCCCCCCTTCAAAGGGATGAATCGACCTCCTGGTCTAGGATCATTCGATGTGCCGAGTCGGAGAGACTCCTTAGATTCCTCCCTAGAACCAGAATCGTCTATCACAGGTCCTTCTTTTTCCTGGCATGGGTTATGTGGCACCTACAGACCCTCTCCTCAGTGCTTTCAAAGTTCAATGCCAATAGCGCTAGCTCTATATGCTAGGCTCCCTCCTTTATGTGACCATGGACTATGACCATGAGCTAGCTCCCTTCACGATCCCACGCTTCAGAACTTTCGTGAGTGGTTTGATCCTCCTTCCCGATTCCCGAATCAACAAATAATTCAGGACCAATATACAGTCCACGTTCCCCTTGTGATCAATGGTTGTGATCACTTATGCGAACTCAGACTTTGCGAGTTCCTGTCTCAGGTGTTCCCTTCTGGACTTTCCCTAACTATGTGGATTTTTGCCTCGTGTCCTCTAGATCCAATGGTCCAGAATGAAATCACTCTTTACGACTTCGCGAAGACCTCTGTTTGCTCCCGGCAAACCTTATTAAGTTCCTTCTCCCAAACCTCTCGATCTTCTGCCACCTGTCTTCTACTCGACGGTAGATTGTTTTTTTTTCTTTGGGGCTTTGGCCAATCCTCAAGTCCCTTTCACACTTAGCGCAATTTCACCTTTCGAGACTTAGGCTATTCTCGAACTTATTCTTCACTCCTTGCAGAACCTTACGCAGGATCCTCTGTGATTTTTCATGGCTTGAAATCCTTCAAGGTTCCGATCTCTTTTGTTTAATTTTGTGTGCCCTCCTGACAACTTCTCACTCTCCCTCCTCATCTTGTGATATGAACTTTAAACACCTTAGGCAGAGTCTTGTTCTTGGCTCAGTTCTTAGATGGCCTCTCCCTTTTCCATATGGAAAGTTTTAAGGAATATCCTTTCCTTTGTTGATGCACTTCCTGCAAATTCTTCCTTCACCATAATGTTTAGTAATTTTGGGTTTCTCCAACACCTCCAATTGTGTTGATTCTGTGCACACTCGCACTAACTTGATGCCCTCCTGGAAGAGTGTTTCAGAGTGTTCAATAACTCTTAGTTGTGTTTTCTCTCACACAATCTTTCTTTCCAAGGTACCTAACCACCTTGAAATTTCTCCCTGAATCTATGAATTAATATGGTATGCCCTCCTGACAGCTTCTCTTCTTAATCCACTGAGTTCATACAGACACTCCTTGCATCATCTTACAGAGTTTCCTCTCTTTGTCATGCACCCCTTGCACTTAGCCTAGAGAACTAGACTTAAATCAACACACTGTCAAATAGGAAACCATATCTCTATCCCTGCAAATGATTTCTAACATCCATATACAATTCAAATTCATGTAAAAGACATTCACAACATGGAATCCATTACACAAAAATGTAAAATAGGAAAAACTATCATTTTCTATTAATGGTGGAATGTCAAATTACAATGGTGGAGACTGAGCTACAACTGAGTCTCAGTTTTCTGTATCTCTCCCCCTATGTCCTATGCATTTTCCTACAACCCAAATTGTCTAACCTCTACTTAGCAACAATACATCAATTTATACAAGAGGGGATCAATGAGCTTCCCCCGCAAGATAAACTAGTGGTGTCAAATCACCATTCCTACTGCTTATCAAAAGGGAAAATTACAATGATGGCAATCTTCTCTGAAACAGATGTAGATCTATTCTATCGTCAACCTATTAATGACAAACTTATCTCCAGCTTGTGCGAAGGCCTTTATTTCTCCTTCCATCTTGTCTTTATTAAATTCCTGTATCTCGCCTTAGATTCTTGAGGCAAAATGAGAGGAGGGCGCCTCTCCTCCCTTGAATGCACACCACGCATGAAATTTGATTGGTGTGTGCTGAGGTGGATCGATGCTCTTGCATCATACTCTACATCTTCTAAAATCATGAGCTCCTGCTCATGAGATTTCTAGCGTGGTTGAAATCCACCTGGATCCCAAACTTTCTCTTGGAGCTGTCTCTCGGCTCCCCTGCTTCGTTGCTTCTACTGCATGATCTCTGCTCCTCATGCAGGATCTTTTCTATCCATCTTCCTCGTGTTGATTTCTTATGTTTCTTACCTCAACATTAGCTCCCCTATCTCCTCAACCACCTTGTCCATCTACTCCATCGGCTGGCTCTTCTACTGCAGACTATCTTGTTGCACTTCTCCCTTGCTTTTGGGTGAATCGTATTGATTAACCAAGTTGTCCTTCCCATATTTTGTGTTCTTAGATCACCACTCTATTGCATCTTCCACTTCTACAGTCTTCTCATCATTGATTTGTTTCTCATCTTCCTCTCCTAACAGATAGACTCCAGTCAATTCTTCGATTGGATCCCTTCTATATTCCATCAGCAATCCCTCAGTTTGATGCGTTTCTTTTGGCATGGCTATCTCCTGGTAGCCACTTTCTGGTTCTGTATTCTCCAACAAATATTCCAGTGCCTTCAAATCCAATTCCCATTGAGTGAGAAACTCAACTAGGCATTTTCATGTTGGGATAGATATCAGTATATGTTCCTCCTCCTTCATGAAATTCTCAGCTTGTTGTCTACCCGTTGCCTCTACAAATTCTATGCTAGCCTCTCCTTGACCACTTGGTAGGAATATATCAACTCCTCCAATGATCAGAACAGTCCTCTTATCCTCCTTCTCTGCAACAGAAGGTTTTAACTTCTCATCGTCTGCATTCACACAACTCATAATTCTACGCGAATATCCAAATGAGTGAGGTTTCTCTCCTGCCTCCTCTTCATCTACCAGTGAACTCACAGCTGAGCTCATCTCTCCTCCCTTGACCACCTGGCAATATGGGATGTCTCCTATGACCACCTAGAAATCTATAAGACCCTTGCCGGATCTCTTTTCCTTATGACTGATGGATTCAACGTGCCTCAGGAACCTTTTTAACTTCCATTGCTGCTCTCTGGTCAACAACTTATGAACAGGCCACTTTGTTGTCCTCTTCAAAGACCATCCATGCCTCTAGTGAACCTTTGTCTCTTGTTTCATATTGAATGCTAGCGTCTCCATCTGGACTCTAATTTATCAGAGTTCCATATCTATCTCCACCTTGATTTTCTGCGGGCAGACTTCCCCTTGACTGTGCTCATAGCTTCCAATTACCATCTTGTTTCACTTACAGCACCCCTGGCTATGTAACATTTTTTGCACACCTTGCAACATCTTCAACAGAGCATCGCACTCTGTCTCCCTTTCTTACAAAATTTGATTTTGTATTATCTCTTTGTATCCTCCTTCACCTACTGTCTATGAGTGAAATCAAGCTTTTATGCCACTTGACATCTACCTACCCCCTCCAAAGAGCTGAATTGACCTCTTGGTCTAAGATTGTTCGATGTGATGAGACAGATTAAATCCTTAAATTCATCCCTGGAACCTGAATCTTCTATCACTTGTCCTTCTTTTTCCTGGCACAGTTTATGTGGCACCCGCAGATCCTCTCCTCAACTCTTTCAAAGTTCAACATTGATAGTGCTAGCTCTCTAGTCTAGGCTCCCTCCTTGATGTGACCATGGACTATGACTGTGGGACAGCTCCCTTCACGATCCCACACTTCGAGACTTTCACGAGAAGGTTTATCCTCCTTCCTGATTCTTGAATCAATGAATACTTTGAGACCAATCTACGGTCCACGTTCCCCTCGCGATCAATGGCTATGATCACTTACGTGAACTTGGACTTCTCAAGTTCCTATCTCAGGTGTTCCCTTATGTAATTTCCTAAACTAAATGGATCTCTACCACATGTTCTCTGGATCCAATGGTCCAGAATGAAATCGCTCTTCATGACTTCACGAAGACCTTTGTTTGCTCCCAACAAACCTTACGAAGTTCCTTCTCCTGAACCTCTTGATATTTTTCCACCTGTATTCTACTCGATGGTAGATGAATTTTCCGTCTTTGGGGCTTTGACCATTCCTAAAGTCCCTTGCACACTTAGTGCAATTTCACCTTTCGAGACTTAGGCTATTCTCTAACTTCTTCTACACTCCTTGCAGAACCTTACACAGACTCTTCTACGATTTTTCTCAGCTTGAAATCCTTCAAGGTTCCCCACTCTTTTATGAAATTTTTCATGCCCTCCTGGAAGCTTCTCACTCTCCCTCTTGATCTTGTAAGATGAACTTGCAACACCTTAAGTGCACTCCTTATGCTTGGCTCAGTTCTTCGACAACCTCTCCCTTAGCCTTCTGGAAAATTTTAAGGCATCTCCTTTCCTTTGTTGATGCACTTCTTACAAATCCTTTATTCACTAGAATGTTAAGTAAATATGGGTTTCTCCAACACCTCCAACCTTTTTGATTCTATGCACACTAGCACTAACTCGATGCCCTCCTAGAAGAGTGTTTTAGAGTGTTCAGTAACTCTAAGATGTGCTTTCTCTCACACAATATTTATTTCCAATGTACCTAACCACCTTGAAATTTCTCTCTGAGTCTGTGAATTAAACTAGTATTCTCTCTTAGCATCTTCTCTTATGACTCCATTGAGTTCAGACATGCACTGCTTGCGTCGTCTTACAAAGTTTCCTCACTCCATCGCACACTCCTTGCACTTAGCCTAGAGAACCAAACTTAACTCAACACACTCTCATATAGGAAAACATATCTATATCCTTGCAGACGATTTCTAACATTCATCTACAATTCAAACGCATGCAAAATACATTCACAACATGGAATCCATTACACAGAAATGTAAAACAGGAAAAACTGTGATTTTATTTTAATGGTGGAGTCTGAGCTAGAACTGAGTCTCAACTCTCTGTATCTCTCTCCCTATCTCTTATGCATTTTCGTACGACCCAACTCGTCTAACCTCTACTTAGAAACAATACATAAATTTATACAAGAGGGGCTCAATTAGCTTCCCTTGCAAGCTAAACTAGTGGTGTCAAATCACCATTCCTAATGCTTATCGAAAAGGAAAATTACAATGATGGCAATCTGCTCCGAATCGGATGCAGATCCATTGTGTTGTCAGCCTGTTAATGGCGACCTTATCTCTGGATTATGAGAAGGCC
The DNA here is from genome assembly GCA_000966675.3 of Picea glauca. Lineage (NCBI taxonomy): Eukaryota > Viridiplantae > Streptophyta > Pinopsida > Pinales > Pinaceae > Picea > Picea glauca. The sequence continues at coordinate 549,411 of JZKD02S1793505.1, read as the reverse complement.
TATATTTCTCCTTACAACTTGTATTTATTAAATGCCTAGATATCGCCTAAGATTCTCGAGGCAAAATGAGAAGGCGACGCCTCTCCTCCCTTAAATGTGCACCACGTGTGAAATTTGACTGGCGAGTGCTCAGGTGGAGCGATGCTCCTACATCAGGTATCATCCACGAGATTCATTTAGGGGGCTCAATTAGATCCTTTAATTATCATTGATAAGATCGATCCCAAAAAACCTTCATTTAGGTCCTCAAAATGGCCCCAGAAGTTAAAAACTGCTAAAAATAGTAAATTACCAAAATTGCCAGAAAATTGTTTTTAGCCAGTTGGAAAAGGTGGGTGGCCACATATATCCACATGGATCAATGGAGGGAATATATTTTGATGTTGCAGGGCCACACCTGATGGACAGGTACACATGGGGAGATGACTACTTCAAACCTTCATGGGGATAAAATCCCACTAGATGGATGTTGAGACCCAATAGGGGACAAAGATAGATCAGAGGATTGCACTAGAGAGAGAGGAGGATGTTTCACCAGGGGAAACCTGGCAGGCCTAGACCCAGGCGGGTTGTTCCCTTTACACCATGATGTAGTCCTTGGAAGTCCCATGACCTCACCCAGGTCACCCATGATGTCATCCAACATTTTGGGATGTTTTGGAGGTAGTTGTGTGCCAAGTGGCACGTGTGGTAGGTTCCTTAGGCCTAAGAGGGACTAACATTTTTCTTTAGGAGGCCAACATTTCTTAAAAATGGCCTAATGTCACCCTAAAATGGTATGACGTCATGTTAGAATGATTTTTTAAGGTTCAATTGTGACATTTAATGTGAAAACTGGATATTATTTGTAACTAGCCATGTCGGCCTTTTTGACCTAATTTTGGTCATTAGTATTGTATTAATAGGGGGGACTCCCTCTTATTTTCATCATCTTTCCCTCACACTTGTGAGGTATGAAATATTTTCCCTAATTAGGGTTTTATGACAGAAATTTAGTGCACACTTGTTAGAGGAGGTTAATCTTGGACCATTTTGGAAATTTTCTTGGTGGAAGTGTTCAACTAGGGTTTATGCTTGATGATTCTTGATGAATTTAAGTGAAATTTATACAATTATTCTTCATTTGAATGGTTATAATAATGTTTATCTTACATCTACATTAATATTATTAAATTGCCTGCTTAAAACCCTAGAAATTCTAGAACATGTTATTGTCCTAGCTTTATGAGCTTTTACCTACTAGATTTTGCCAAGAAGTCATTTTTCTTTAAGCTATTGCTAAGGGCCTTGCCATTGCAACACCCTAACACTTATTTCTTCATCTTAGTCATCATTTTCTTCATCTTTGAGTTAAAGTGGGAGGAAAATTTACTAAGGCCTAGGGTTACCTACACCTTAGTAGTTATTTTCCCCTAGGTTTTGGTGATTGAAGCCTTGGCTTACCAACACTCCAATTATCAACCCCTCTTATCTTTGGCTCTCCTATTATCATTCTTTTCCTTCAAAATTTTTTCCACTTTATTGACTCCATTTTCCCTAAAAAATCACTAGTCTAATTCCTCACAAGAGTAATTAATCAACACAACCTTCAAAACCTACTCTTTGAGCAACCTACTAACACTTTCTAACCCTAGAATAACCTGACCTACTAAAAACATTGTTGTTGTTACGAAAGTAAGATACAATCATTAGATGTAGCATTAAGAGATCAAAAAGCAATTGTAAAGGCTGAATTATACTTTGTCTTATGTGCTTCTTTCAAATGCTAATGTTATGACTACAATGGTTGTTATCACTGAAATTTTGTCCGCACGTGGTGACAAGAACTCCGCATCGTCAAAACAGAAAAGAAGTCATTCATGGCACAAGGTTAAATCCACAGCACAACAAAAGGGTCAAAACTATACAAAATGGCCAAAAAATTGCAAGGCACTTTACATCCTCTGGGCGCACGCACGTATGCGCGTAACAGCTTCGTACAAGGCGCGCATATGTGCACAAGGCGTGGCTGTTTGGCGAAAAACCCGCGCGCCTGCTAAACGACGCATTTATTGAAACTGGTCGGCTTCCCAACCACTAATGGATCGGATCCCAAGTCGATTTGACACCAAATCTGAGCTCAA
>JZKD02S1793505.1:530923-542863 GCA_000966675.3 Picea glauca | reverse complement strand
ATATCCCAGTTTGGGAGACAGTTCCCCAAGCCATTACTCAAACCCCCTTATTTTACCCTCCACCAGGTATCGAAGCTTTTCAAGTAGCCACAACGCTTACTCTCCCTAATATGGTCTTGGCACTTCCAATTTGGTATTTACATCCACCAGTGATGGTTCCTCAACCACCCCCAATCACTAACCCCCCTTCCACAACTGGGGGCAGGAGAACGAAGAAAGAGCCCATAGCTCCACTTCCTCTACACATCCCACCACCTGGTGCACTACGTGAGAAAGACAGACACCCAACCCCCAGATGCCCATCTGTACCTRAGTTACRGAACCTCATTCCACTCAATCCAACACCATCACCACTCGCCACTCTAGCAAGTACTACYGCTACCTCTCCTAACTCAAGTAGCAAAGGGCCGCGAACCAAATTCGCTTGCGCCATATGTTCCGGTTATGGCCATTATACACACCATTTCCCATCTATCCCATACGTCCGCCACACATTAGCCGCGGCACGCCACACATCTCTTCCTGAGTTTCCTCTGACACCCCATACCAATGCTCCTACGAGTGTGATTTATTATACTTCTTCATCCATCCTCGAGCAAAGGGGCAGTACATGTATGCCCCCCAAACAACTGCCCGATAGCCCATAATATCGGTGCACCTGGGATGGCATTATGGGCCCACCGTCCATATCTAAGCCCTTTTCCCCATTTTCATTTTCTTTTTCTACTGGAGCCCATAAAACTCCATTTTCCGAACCATTTTCGGCCACTTACACAGTCATTTTCGTCGGGTAATCATTTTCACTGTTCCCTGGCGGTACATATTTTCATAACACACTCAGGTACGCATGTGCATAGTCACATTTGTCAAATACAAGCTCATATCTTTGATCCTCTTCAGATAGTGTTCACTTTGGGTGTTTGGTTGTTCTGTGTGCAGGGACTTGATCAACATCCCTCAAACATCGTTCCTTCAGGTATATATTCAGCACTGGCATGTAGTCTCTCCCGCTGTATTGCATTTACATTTCTAGTCACACCCTCTGATATTGGCCTTTAGGATACCCATTCCCGACTCTGCAATACTCACACCTCCATTTGCATCTTTGGTATTGTAACCCGATAGCATTCTCACCCACATGAGTTGTTCCATTCATAGCACCTTTTGGCACTTTTGACATTCATGTTGTTCTTCACTACCCTTTAGGGATGGGAGTCCCGGTAGTCTTTCATCATGTTGTAGATCAACCACATACTTCTTCTCCTCATTTTTCTAGCTTCCCATATGGACTCCCAGCACATCTCTTTATGGTCATGTTCTTTTCTTTACCTGCACCTCCGCGGGCTCATGAACCCACCATTTCATCCACCATCAGTTTGCCCATCTGCGAACCTATCTTCATCTCACCTACCTCATACAGAAACTCGCCAATGGGGCCCCCACCCTTCATCAGTTTTCCGAGAAATTTCTGCCCTCCCTGGGGCACTCATTTCACATTGGGGCACCCGTTTCTATATTTTGTACATCTTTCCCACATTTATTCATTCTTTATTATACAAACATATTTTCTTCCCAGTCTTTACTTTTGTTGTCACTGTTGGCGACCTACCTTCCTTTTTTCGGCCACACTCAACCCATGTCACCCTTGGTTGGAGCATTAATTTTCATTTACCCTTACCGACATCGTCTATATCTTCAGAGTATTACCCAGGTCACTTACCATTTATCCTCTGAATTTGTTCACCTTGTCCTGCCTCTGGCACAATTTATCCTCGGTCTTGGCGTCCCCCTGACACTCGACCTTGTCACACAGTTGCAGCCACTGTTTGTCTCATACATTTTCCAGCCAAGGGAAGTCTTGAGTCTTCCCACTTCTTGACTTCGTCCATGTACCTCTATCACTCCCGCACCACCGTAGATTCCATGAAGTCCTTTTCTTTTGGGAGTCACGTCCCCCTTTTGTCGACATCAACACAATTTTCTAGAAGGGCGACAGTATCTTGATTCTCATTTCCCATTTAATGAGAGATCTCGGACGACACAGAGGGAACCACCATTGTCCCCTGATGTCATTGACCCCCCTAACATTCGATGCCAACACTTTCTCATGTTGCGGTGGGTCTTACTTTGCGACTATTGCAGTTTTTCTTATCATTTGTCGAAGACCTCTGAACTCAGTCGGGCCACCAATGCCCACATCATCGTCGTTTTTTACTTCCGCGACCACTACCGATGGTTCAGAGTATGTTCCTTTGCATACTTGTCTTCTACCTTTCTCATTCCACCCCCGAGGGTGCTGCAGTTGTCTACACCGACATTTCCATCATCATTTTCAGAGTTATACCATATGAGCATGGGGCATGCCCGCCTCGTCTGTACACACTTGTATATTGTTACACACCTTGTGGAAGGTCGAGATCTACAGGTTCCTTTCTTCTCCAACGGATTGCTCTACATGGTACCATTCTTGCTCTCCCTTACAACACCATTCTCTGTAAAAGAAACATTGCTGGATTTCGGCTATACATTTTTCTCCTAACCTCATCCATCAAGGGGCATCTGTTATCACTGAAATTTCATCCGCACGTGGCGACAAGAACTTCGCATCGTCAAAACATAAAAGAAGTCATTCATGGCACAAGGTTAACTCCACAACACAGCAAAAGGGTCAAAACTATACAAAATGGCCAAAAAATTGCAAGGCGCTTTACATCCTCTGGGCGCACGTGCGTATGCGCGTAACAACTTCGTACAAGGCGCGCATATGTGCACAAGGCGCGGCTGTTTGGCGAAAAACATGCGCGCCTGCTAAACGGCGCATTTATTGAAACTGGTCGGCTTCCCAACCACTAATGGATCGGCTCCCAAGTCGATTTGACACCAAATCTGAGCTCAATCCTCATGGTGGGCTGGTCAAAGACCTAATTGTTCCCTAAAGAGCCCCTTTTCACATTCAAAAGAGGCCACATAATAACCCAATGCTTGGCTATAAAAAGCCATGAATGACCACTATTTTCTCAAGGAATTCTTCATACTGTTATGCTGCTGAGATTGCTAGAGACTCCTTCTTTGGCAACACACATTGTAGGCTGCATTTCATAAGCTATTCACCTCTCACTTGAGTGAATAAGCTTGGAGTTCTTTCACCCACATTTCCATATTTTCTTTGTAAGGAGAGTAATCAGTTGAGGGCCTCCAGAGCCTTCCATTGGAGAAGAAAGGGACCCAAGTCCTCTTTCTCCATTGTGTATCTTTGGATTTCATCAATCAGATCAGCTAATACATTGGTGATATTGGTCCATTTACATTTGTTTTTCATTTTCTCACATACTCATAGTTTTAATTAGTTTTAGTTTAAGTTTTGTTTATTGCTTTGTAGTTTCTCTTTCTAACCTTTTACCTCACAGATTTCATGCCTAGCAGAGCCCAACTGGGCATGTAAGCACTCATAATTTTCTCACACAGTGACGAATTGGGTGCAAACAATGGTTAATGGTTTTCAGTCATTTTGAAGCTATTTTCAAGACATTTTATGTGAAGTATTTCTCTATAAACATTGTTGTTATAAGATTTATGTTTACTTCATAATATTTATCAAATTTATTTTATTAAGAAAGTCCATTGGTTTTATGAACTGCTAACCAACAAGTGTACTTGCAAATATATAGTTTTATTGTTGCTTTGTTCGGGGAAGGTACACTTCTGACATATTATCTCTTCATTGGTATTAAAACCAAAATTTTTGATCGGCGATGACTTGTGAGAGGGTATTTTTACCTAGCTACTTTTACTTTTCCTTCGCAAACCCCCAGGTCACCAGGGACATATCCCCTGATACTAACAACCTAAATAGAAAGAGACATCCTATTGAGGTGATAGTGATAGGATAGTCTCTCGTTATGCCAATTTTATTTCCATTTACATTCTCTTCTATCAAAGTACAAATTGTGCGATAACATGACGCCAACTGTACTCCTCAGATCCCGATCGCTCTCACCAGGACCTTCTCTTCTCTCAGTCCGAAGAGTGTCAATACTCTTCTATCTCCTTATCGAAAGATCTGCACCCACAGTTCGCTTCACTAAATCCCCCTTTCTTTTACTCAGAGGATCGGGACTTCGCTACTCGTGAGTTCAACCGTTATGCGTTAACTCTTCAGATCCCCGAGACCTGAGATGTGTCAGTCAACGCTGACTTTCTTCCTCTGCTATCGAGACTTCCCTCTATCACCCTTCGTTGATTGTGGCACTAAACACTCGGAGTTCAAACTCCTGAGATCCGAGGTGCTGAGACGCCGACAACTCGCAATCTCGTTCCCTCAGAACCTCGCTACTCGCGCGACCAAGTGACTCCTGCCTCGACTCCCGATGCCCGAGATGTCGAAGTGTTGATACCTCACATCACCTGTCACGTCACCCCACTGTGGTCCACACTGTCCACGCGATCATTGGAATGTCTCTTCTCGCCTTCTTGCGACTTCCGTGGCCAAGACTTCCGGCCTTTTCTCTCGAGGTTCCGATATGCCGATCCGCGAGTAGGACTCACGCTCCTCATGATCCTTCTCGACGCTTATGCTCCCCTGAGCTCCAAACTTTCTCCACACTTCCACTGTGGTCTCCTTGCACCTTCGCAAGACCCCACACCTCAGATTCTCGTGATTTCTCCTCAGAGAATTCCGACGGTCCGTTCAATTTGCAAATTGAAACAAGCACTTATTCCATGAAGTTCTGTCCAACTGCACGCAAGTTTCCAGTACTTGCTCAAACACCTTCAACACAACTTCCTGGTGCAGTCCTTCAACAACTTCAAAAGGCTTATCCCTCCTGAGCTTTCACGACTTCAACTCCCTCAGGAAGAACTCTTGCATGCACCCTTTGCGGCAAATCCTCAATCATGACTAAGTGATGAGGTTTTCGACCCTGCGCACTCCTGCAGCAGAAATCTTCCAATTCTTTTCTCAGAATCACAACTCTGAGTCGTTGTCTAGCCTGCGCACGCCTTGCACGGCTCCGGTGCCAAATCTGCACTTCTGAGGTGAATGAGGACAAAATCTTTCTCTAATTGAACCCTGCAGTCACACACTCCTGTGGACAACCTCTACTGCACTCCTTGCAGGAATCCTCTGGTTCACTTAGAGAAACAATTGAAACTTATTCCCTCTTCCTCTCAGACTTCAATTTCACCATGAAATCACATACACAGCATATAAAAGCAATTGCATGACAGGAAGCAAATACTCATGAGAAAAATATCAACACACAGAGAAACAACACATAACCATGGAATTGAATCAAAGCTTTCTCCTATTAATTCAATCTCTGTACATGGGTGTTCTTCATACAATTCTCTATTCTGCTCTCCCGAATGCTTGATCTATAATGAATACAATAATACAAGGAGGGTGTCTATATCCCGTTTCCCTCTCGAGCTCTAAAACTATCAAATCTACAATTAAATTCCTATCTAACAGCATTAAATCTATTAAATGCCTCAACTACCTAAGGACGAGAGCTTATCCGCTCAAGGTTCGTTTACAATATACAAAGTGCGCTTCATTAAATTCACATATTAATGTTTGGCACAACAAATATCAAAGTGTTTCAAAATTTGTGTAGTCTCTGTCCAGCTGTCTTCTGCTCAATGTGTTGGCTCGCTTGATGTGTTGACGATGCTCCTGCATCATAACACAAATAACTTCCAAAATAAACATAGAGAATCAATCATATGAGAAAGGAACATAAACTCATTCATGAAACCATTCCATAGAAAGCCACAGAATCGTTGTTGTCGCTTGCAGTCAAGCCTGAAAAGACATATAATGAAGTAAAAACTCATGGATATTAGTGTCATTTGCAATGATATAAATAAAAAACCTAGAAATATCATAAAACATGTGGACACACCTCAACACCGTCGTAGAACCATGACAAAAAATGGGGAAACTATGAATTTGAGACCAAGTCTAGCACCAGTTTGGCAACATTCTATTTCGATGCTTATCAATTTTCTAATTCGATGCAGTTAGGAATGCCAATGAAGCTTTTAACTCACTAGTGTGTTTGATTTCAAATTCCTATATATCCCAAGCAAACTAGCCATTGTTATTTGGTCTATTAATTCATGTTGAAATGGACTAAATATTCATATGCATTACCAGTTTACAAATCACCCTTCTCTTTTTTGTTAGTAAAAAAACAAATCTTGCATGCATTCTATAATTGTGCCATGTATATTTAGGAATTTGTTTGTTTAAGCATGTCTGTATTTTGTCATATTTAGATTTTATTGTATGTTTGTTGAAATTCCCTCTTCCTATATTTTTTTGAAGAGAATTTACATATTTTGGCTCAATGTGTATTCTCAAGTTCATATTTTATTTATGGTCTTTGTTGCAATAATTTAATATTCTTAGGCATGTATCTCGTTCGATTCACTTCCTTCTGATGGTGTATCTATTGAACTATTCTAACCTAAAAGAAGAAATCAATTTCACATTACAATTGATCAAATTACTATTAGAATAAGATGAGTTAATTGGGGAAGAATAGATAATGAGGATGAGGTAATGATTCCTTAAATTTAAGCTAAACTAGAGTCAAGCCCACTCTTCTTGGGCCTTTCTCAAATATCTTGAAGGGATGTGGATTCACAAAACTTCATCAGATGTTATCATTAGAGTCGAATCCCATGATACACAATGTTATAAAATGGAGAGTGGTTGGGAAACTATGAAAATCCTATTCTTCTTGTTCATTTCATTCTTAGTCGTGTTTGATAAATCTAGAACTAACATACACTTAAACGATATTAAAAAATAATCTCAAATTAAGCGTATATGTGCATTTATCCAAACCAAAATATGAACAATTATCGATTACTATTGTTGATTATGGAAAAATCCATTTCTCAATTTACCATGTCCAAAAAATTAGTGTTTTTCTCATGATCGATTCCATCTCTTTAATTGATGCAACAACTATTAGGACTACACTTATCTTTTTCCCTCTGTGCTTTCGTTTGTGTAAAAAAAAAATATTAAAAACAAGTGAAATTAGTAGAAAAGCTTCATATACCTCCCTCTTAGAAACATGTTAATGTAATAGTTGTAGGTAATCCAAAGTGAAAACTTAAAATAATTATGAAACATTTAAAACTTGTCACAATGTATTAATTGTGCATTGCCTAAAATCAAAATGGAAATAAGAGTGATTACTCCATGTGTTTAAAATTTGAAGTAGAATTGAACAAATTTAGGCGTTAGTAACTATTGAAAATGTCATAAGTGTAAATTGAAGTTTTCAAAACATTCTTAAAATAAATAAATTGATGAATAAAATATGTAGCATATTAGTCCTATCCATAACACTCGAAAGTATAACCGAACTATAACACATGAAGTAATTGCTTGGCTTGTAAGGAGGTCAGGGGTCAAAAGTTATACCCCACCCAAGAGTATAAGGAGGTAAGATGTAAAGAAAACTCCCTTTAGTGGGATAAGATTCCTTCGTCTCTTTAATGTGAGCCTTGGGTTAGGTGAGAATGGGTAATGTGACAGGTAAATTCACTTGCTTCCTACTTGCTTGAGGTGAGAGTACAACTAGCTTTTGAGGGATGACTTATAGGGCTTATCGAAACAAGTAACCATTGTTTTCTTCCTGAAATAGGATTATCCCCTTCAATTGGCTAGATTATTTTAAGGAAATATTTCCATACAAGGATAGGTTATTCCAAGGGTATATTTCCTCCATAGAAGGAAGGCGAATCTCTGAGAGAAGAAGGATTCTCTGGAGCCAATTCGCTAGATCTAATTCTCAGGACCCGACACAACTAGGGTCAGGACCAGACAAGCTAAATGGAAATAAGGTTTGAGTTAGTTGATTAATGGTTAGACAGTGTGTTGGTTATTGGGTAAATGGTGAGGGTTTTAGTATATTAGTGTTTGGGGTTATTTTGGGTTATATGGGTTACGTATTAAGGGGATTTTGGTAGTGAGTTGGAGTTGGTGGATTAGTGGATCATGTTTAACTTAAATTTATGAGGTTAGTATGTTATAATCTAGGAGTTTAATCACTTTTTCATCAAATATAGCAAATAAATTAAGGAGTTGGTGAGTTATTTTTACTCTTAACCATGAAACTTTATACCAACCATACAACTTTTCACTATCAAAGTATGCATACTTTTCACTACTTCCTCTAGAGTTATGAGGTTATATAAGTGATTCAAATTTGTATAGTATGGTTAAATGTTTTTGGTTTTCAAATCTAATTATACTATAAGCCTAAGTTATCTTTCATAAGTATACGAAGAAATTTTGATATATTAATGAACATAATTATTGAGAGGAATTTATTATTCATAATTAACATACATTTTACACTATAAAAAATCATTTAAAAAGTGGATTAATTTTCACTCAATGTGCTTTGATTTTTTATTTTTGTCGTAAAGTTTACAAAAGTCTCCAAAAATTTACCTATTAAATTGATTATTCTTTAAATTGAAAAATAAATTTTAAATTTCCTAAATATAAATTCATATTTTGAGATTGGTTGTTAACCATGAATAAACAATTTTTATGTGATTTTATACTAAATTGAAAATAATTTTATAAATTAAAAATTAAAAAATCATATAGTTTGTCATGTGTCTTTATTAATTATGGTCATCAATACTTATTTGTACACGTCACATCTATTAATTATTTTAGATACTAAATAAATATAGTAATAAGAGTTTGATATTTAATATTTAATATTTCAAACTCTTATTACTATATTAATTTAGTATCTAAAATAACTAGCATACCCCCGAAGCGGGGGAAAGGGAACGCCAAAGAAAACTAACATATGTTTCTTTGGAAATGTTAATTTTACCAATGTGCATCATTCTACTATATTTTCTTAATTCTTGGGGGATTCGGTGAGAGTATTGAAATATTTGAATCATAGGAAAACAAAATCATTCATTCAAATGACTCCTTAGTCTATTAAAGGTGCAGAGCAACAACATACAATTTGTTATTTGCTCATAAATAAAATCAGAACCCAATTGAATATTTCATGTATCATTCATTCATAGTAGGAGAAAGAGCCATATTGGAACGATACAACTACACCATGCATGTTTTTAAGTTTTTCAAATTTGTCTCTACTCAAATATTTGTGGAGAATATTAGTCACTCAATCATAAGTGGCACAAGAGATTAGCTTGATATCCTCATCTTGCATCAACTCTGTGATGTGATGTTGATGAACTTAAATATACATTGCTTCAACCTACAAATATTATACTTGTTAAACAATTGTGTTATTCTTCTCCGGAAATATACAATATTAAATCTTTTTCTGGATTTTTATAGCCCCACACTATTATTGTTAACGTCGAAATTTTAGAGTTGAAAATCCATTTATCCATAAAAATCGAAGAAAATCCATATGAATTTGAACACTGTATACTCGGATGCAATGAATCAAGAGAAGGATAGATAAACAACCAGGTTATGATATAATTATTAGTATGTCATGTCTAGATTAATAACTTGTACATAACAAATGAAGAATTGGTTGTTTGTAAACTAAATACACAAGCATTTGTTATTTGTAAACATAACCCTTTACAAGATCCAAGTAATGACACAAAACCATACATGCCATGTATAATGTGTTTTGAGTATTGCAAGATATCATGGCAATAAAAGTTCTAAATTGAGTTTAAATGAAGTGGATAAAATACCTTATCACAATCTCTTCATTTGACTACTAGTCTACTACAAAATGTCGGCATTAGATAGAGAGAATTGTCTTAAATTTTTGAACGAATGTCAAATGCATTACTTCTTTTAATTCATATAATTATCTCAATTAAAATTAAATTTGTCAAAGTCAAAACAATGAGTTCTTTCTGGATTTATTTAGGTATGTTTTTGAACAAGTAGAACAAATTCTTAGAAGAAGATACCATGGATTTTCAAGTGTTATTAAGTCGATCTAAGGAGAATAAAATAAAAAACTTGATCATTATACATATTTGATATGGTTCTATTTGAGCAATGAAAAGTAAAACCAAAATTAACAAATAAAAAAAATACCATATTCTACTCAAATAAGTTTACCATTTGTTTGTTGTGTGTCATAAAATGAGAGGGTTTTTTTAATTCAAGTTGTTTTCATAATCAATGTGGAAGGAATCATGGATGGTTCTATTTTCCTTTGATGCAGGGAATCCCATCATATAAGACTATAACTATAGACAGAACTCAATCACATGATGAAATAAATAATGAAACATTCTCTACTCTAGAACTTTGTCTTCTTGCACTATGTATATTGGTCTTCCATTATGGTCGATATTTGGCGCATTCGGAAAAATCCTTGAGGAAAACAAGTAATTGGAAATGGTTGAGCAATAAGTCTTAGTTGTATCCAAGATCATGGCTTTAAATTGTTACAAGACCTACATAATAGTATATTAGTATAACCTTAGGGAAATGGAAACAATTGGGCACATTTAGGACTATCCTCAAAAGAAACAACTTAAAGTTGTAGGATGGCCTCAGGGAGAGTTTTCAAAGAAAAGGTTTAATAGAAAAACTTAAACATATGAAGATGACAAAGTGAAAAAATTTACAGTGTAGTCTAATATTTATTGTGCTAAGGGTAAAAAAGATAATCTTCACAAATTTGTATCTCACTAACAACAATGTCCTCGAATCCTTTTGTGCATTGCTAGAAAGCAACTTCTGAAAAATTTAACTCTGTATCATGGACATACTGATCTATATCACATGCATATAGAGTGCACATCTAAGGATCCATGTGATCAATATCAACATCAACAAAATGTGACTCCTTTGGCTTTATATTTGATGGGGAGATTTCCTAAAACATATGATTTGTACCAATATAAGCATTGAAAATGAACATCAGAAACAAAACAAAGACAAGAATAAAGTAAGATTTCATGTCATGTATGCCATTTCACCTAGAAACTCTCCTGTCAAAAAAATTTCGACAAAATTAGGACCAAAGAACAAAATTTAATTCGCAAGGGGGAATTTGAACAACATTATACTTAAAAGGGATAAAAACATGGAAAATAACTAACATTATGAAAACATATATCATTTAAAAATAGAGGTTGATAATTTAACTCTTGGAGTCGCACCTTGAATTAACTTTGAGTTTTAATACTTTGAAATGTACATATTCTACATATACATAATTAGAGGAGTTAGAAGGCATACCCCCAAGCCATCTCTTAATAACAACACGATCCTATGGTGTTACACAATCCTCAAAATCCTTCATCAAAGTTGAAGCCTTGCGCTTTCTTCTCATAGTCCTATGATCGAGAAGGTGTTTTTTAAGGGGATTTGTTTTTTTAGGTTTCGTTGTCTGTCCAACGCTTCTAATAACTTGCCACTTGTTTATTAACCATCCACCAATATCCTGCCTCCACGTACTCAATAAAATACAAAGCAGAGATCCTCGGATGGGGTGTTAGGGCGGCCAACGTGGCATACAGCGGGGGCAGGCACCAGCCACCGAGGCATGGAGCCACGTGACGGGCTCGTGCCATAGCCTGCCACCCTCCTCTATGATTAAATGGCCATTAATTCAATTTGAAGGGGAATTTATGAAGTCTCCTCTCCTTCTTCGTGTCTTTGTATGGCTTGGTTAACGATGTTTGTCATTCATCTCTGCTTGCATCCCGCAGGGTTCATCCCTTCGCAGCCATGGCCTGACCGTGCTCGAACTCTCTGGTTCGATGCTGCCCCTGCTCACCCCCAGGCCATACACCTCCGCCTGGTGCAGCTAATATCCTTGGCCAGTCACACTTTTTACCTCATGCCGCGTCCAAGGGGAAGGCCAAGGAGGGGCTCTCCATGGAAGCCTCGTCAGCCCTTGGTCTCGCCTCCCGACTTGCCTTCCATCTTCT
>JZKD02S1793505.1:502056-526181 GCA_000966675.3 Picea glauca | reverse complement strand
TGTTTAGGGCCCATGTGCATAATCAATGAGCCTTAAAAGTGACTTTGAGTCCCTAATATAATAGTGTCACCCCTTGTACCATGTCTAGGGCACTAAGACCCATTAGTGGTTCACAAAATCTTATAATGGTGCCGATAGTTTAAGAACAATGAGGATTGACAAAAACAAAATTTTAATATAAGGGTTAAGCACCATTGTTCCTTGTCCCCAACCCTTTTTAGCATTTACAAGACACATCCAAAGACATTATTTTATAAAAAGTATTCATATATTTAAAACCAAGCATCTAACAATAATATAAGATTATTTTAAATTAACATTTATTCATAATAGCACAAGACTTTTAAATTTTGAAAAAACAAGTTTAGTGTTTAGTCAATAAATGTCGATGGTTACTCCATTCTTATTATATACCCAAAGCCAAGTAAAAATTGATTGAACAAAACCAATCACTCTTTTAAAAAAGAGTTAACTATTTGCATGTGAAAGTAATTAAATTGATCCATTTTTCTAAACTATGCTTGATGCATGCAAGAGTATCATAGATTTATGGAATTCTACTCTTCAAGTTCCTCATAGAAGAATTGAACACAAAGTCAATATCTTCCTCCTATAAGTAGTCCACTATTCTATAACTTTAAATATGGGAAAACATAAGTCACTTTGTAAACACCAAGTGAAATCCCGGTGCTTTCTTTATTGAATGATCTCAAAAGAAAATATAAGAAAAGTGAATCTATATCAAACAAATCAATGCTGACATTTGTATGTTTCACGAAAAGAAAATGAAATCTCCAAAGCAATTTTCATATACAAATTATATAATGATTCATAGTTAATATCTAGGTAAGAGAGTATGGTGGGGCATGTGAGGCTTAGAGCACCAAATGAAAACAATAAACAAGATGACTTACATGTTGAAAGTAAAACCCACTCACATTCACATGCAAGTACAAACAATTACTCACTCACAAGCACATGTTGAGACCTTGTTTATGGTTTTAGAAAATATAGGTAATCATAGTTTTTAAAATGACAAGGTACTATCAAAGCTATTATTTTACAAAAAATATTCATATTTTTAGGACGAAGCATTGATAATAGCATAAGAGTTTTAAATTAAGATTTCTTCATAATAGCACAAGTCTTTTAAATTATGGAAAAATGAGATTATTTTTTAGTTAATAAATCTTAAGGTTTGATGGTTACTCCATGTTTATTGAATGCCCAAAGAAAAGTAAAAATCGATTCAAAAAAACTATTCATTCTTTTAAAAATAATGGAAGCACTCATATATAGAATTAATCACTTGTTTTAGGTGGAAAGCTTGGAGGACATGAAATTCTTCACCCAATTTCCTAAGGGAAGACCTTAGCCAGTTTGAACCTGGAATTCCAAAGATCTTATAAGTTTGGTAGAACCATAGAAACGCTAGAGAAAAAACCCTAAAAAATTAAGTCTAGAATCATATTGTACTCTGGAGGAAACCAGTGTTTTAAGTTGGGCAAATTCATAGTCGTTGATTCGAAGAAGTGAGAAGATCCAGAATATTGGTCGGATGATCCTACCTTCAGAGGAACTAAAATAAGGTAGTATTTGGACTCCAATGGATAGAACTCTGAATCGATGAGGACCGTCAATCTATCAGAGAGTGACTCGAGAGAATTTTGGATTGTTGGATCCAGTAAAGAGATTGTCAAACAAAGGGGTCATTGGAGGCCATGAAGGAGAAATGTAACAAGAGACTGACGATAGGAAATCTAAGGACTGTAGATTTTCCATGAGGTATACCAAGAGATCCTATCCGTTGGATCTAGCGACAATCGCTCCGAGGTGGAGGATCACAAGAACCTCATAGGAAACATGCCTTAAACGTGAAGATCACAGAGTCTGTAAGATCATATGACAAAGGGTTATTTGAACCATCAAAGAGTGTGTGGTTGTTCGAATCGTCAAAGAGTGTGTGGTCATTCGAACTGTTGAAGAATGTGTGGTCGTAGTAGTTCATAAAGTTGAATCGGAGATGCTCCAAGGTGGTAGGGACTCTGAGAACAAAGGGATGACCATTGATTTGTATGTGGGAGATATTTATGGAAAGTAGATTCCATATATATTTACAGAAGGAAGCTTCCATATATGCACACTTATAGGGAAGCAAACTTCCATGAATGTGCATTTACTGACGATAATTGTCATATATGCATATTTACAGAAGAGAGCATATATGGAATTTGTCTTCTATAAATGTGCATTTACAGACAAAATCTTTCGTATATGCGCATATGAGAAAGCATGCATATATGGAAGTCTTCTTCAGTAAATGCACATTTACAGATGACAACTTTCATATATGTGCATATATGAAAGTGGGCTTCCCTATATGTGTGTTTCCGTATATGTGCATATAAGGAATCCAACTTTAATATACGTTCATATATGGAAGTGACCAAAATTTCGTATATGCGCATATACATAAGTCGACCACTTCCCTATATGCGCATATATAGAAGTCAACCACTTTCTTATATGCACATATATGAATGTGGTCAGCTTCCGTATATGCACATATACGAAAGCCGACCATTTTCGTATATGTGCATATACGTAAGTGGTCAGCTTCCATATATGCGCATATACGAAAGTCATCAACTTTCATATATGTGTCATATATGCACATATACGGAAGTTGACCACTTTTATATATGCGCATATACCAAAGTTGACCACTTTCGTATATGTGCATATACAAAAATGGTCAGATTTCATATATGCGCATATAAGGAAGCCAACCACATTCATATATGTGCATATACGCAAGTGGTCAACTTTTGTATATGCGCATATACGGAAGTGTTCGACTTCCATATATGCGCATATATGAAAGTTGGTCACTTTCGTATATACACATATACATAATTGGTTGGCTTTTGTATATGCACATATATGGAAGTGGTCGGTTTTCATATATGTGCATATACAAAAGTCGACCACTTATGTATATGCTCATATGTGGAAGCTGGCCACTTTTGTATATGTGCATATACATAAGTGGTCAGCATTCGTATATGCACATATACGAAATCCATATACGAAAGTGGTCGACTTCCATATATGCACATGTACAGAATCTCGTCACTTCCATATATGTGTATATACCGAAGTGGTTGACTTCGGTATATACGCATATACAAAAGTGGGCCTCTTCTGTATATGTGTAATGCACATATTCAGAAGTGATCTTCTTCGATATATGGATAGCTTCGGTATATGCGCATATACAAAATCCAATCACTTCTATATATGCACATATATGGAAGTGGTCGACTTCCATATATGTGCATATATGGAAGTTTTATACTTCCGTATATGCGCATATTCAGAAGCGGGCCACTTTTGTATATGCGCATATACGGAATCCAACCACTTCCATATTTTCATGTTGGCTTTGGTATATGGTCGGCTTCCATCCATGCGCATATACAGAATCTTACCACTTGCCTATATGCACATATATAGAAGCCGACCACTTGCGTATATGCGCATATATGAATGTGGTTGGATTTCGTATATGTCATATACACAAGTGGTCATCTTCTATAAATATATGGAATATATGGAATCCAACCATTTTCATATATGTACATATACGAAAGTGGTCAACTTTTTTATATGTGCATATACAGAAGCCAACCATTTTCGTATATGCACATATATTAAAGTTGTTTTGAAGGGGGAGGGAATGTTAGTGTCTGACCCTAAGCCCTCATATACAAATGTGGTCAGCTTCTTTATATTCGCATTTACGAAAGTGGTCGGCTTCCGTATATGTGCATAGATGGGAGCCGACCATATACTAAAGCCAGTGTGCAAATACGAAAGTGGTCAGCTTCTGTATATGTGCATATACAGAAGTGGCATGCTTCTGTATATGTGCATATACGAAAGAGGGGCACTTTCATATATGCACATATATGGAAGTCGACCACTTCCATATATGTGCATATATAGAAGTGATTGGATTTTGTATATGCACATATATCGAAGTTGGCCATATACCGAAGCTGACCACTTTCGTATATGTGCATTTCCTATATACGTAAGTGGCCCACTTTCGTATATGTGCATATACCGAAGTTGAACACTTTCGTATATACGCATATATGGAAGTGATGGACCTCTGTATATGCGCATATATGGAGGTTGACCACTTTCATATATGGATTTCATTTATTTGCATATACGAAAGCTGACCACTTCTGTATATGCACATATACAGAAGTGGCCAACTTCCACATATGAGCATATACGTAAGTGGTCGACTTTTATATGCACATATAGGAAAACTAACCACTTTCATATATGTGCATATACAAAATCCAACCAATTTCGTTTATGTCTATATACAGAAGTGACCAACTTTCGTATATGTGCATATATGGTAGTCGACCATTTCCCTATATGTGCATATACAGAAGCCAAACACTTGTGTATTTGCGCATATATGAATGTGTTCAGCTTCCGTATGTGTGTATATACAAAATCTGACCATTTTCATTTATGCGCATATATGGAAGTGATCAACTTTGGTATATGCGCATATACGAAAGTGGTCAGCTTCCGTATATGCACATATATGGAAGTGTTCAACTTTCATATATGCGCATATATGGAAGTTAACCACTTCCGTATATGCACATATACAGAAGCTGACCACTTCTGTATATGCGCATATACGAAAGCCGACCACTTTAGTATAAGCACATATACGAAAATGTTCGACTTTCGTATACGCACATATATGGAACTTGACCACTTCTGTATATGTGCACATATGGAATATGGCTACTTCCTCACATATACATAAGTGGTCATATTCCATATGTGCGCATATACAGAAGTGGTCAAGTTCCATATATGTGAGTATACGAAAGCCGAACATTTTCGTATATGTGCTTATACGGAAGTGGTCGGCTTTCATATATGCGCATATACATAAGTGGTCAGCTTATGTATATGTGCATATGCGGAAGTGGTTAACTTCCATATATGCGCATATACGAAAGTTGAACACTTCCATATATGCACATATACGAAAGATGACCACTTCTGTATATGCGAATTTGACCACTTCTGTATATGCGCATATATGGAATATGACCACTTTTGTATATTCACATATAAGGAAGTGGTCATATTCCATATGTGCACATATACATAAGTGGTCAAATTCCATATATGTGCATATATGAAAGTTGACCACTTTCATATATGCGCATATACAGAAGATGACCACTTCCGTATATGTACATATATGTAAATGATTGGCTTTCGTATATGCGCATATGTGGAAGCCAACCACATTCATATATGCACATATACGCAAGTGTTAGACTTATATATATGCGCATATAGGGAAGTGGTCGACTTTTGTATATGGACATATACGAAAGTTGGTCACTTTCGTATATGCACATATATGAAATTTGGATTATGTATATGAACATATACGAAAACATGCATATAGTGAAGCCCACTTCCATATATGCACATATATGAAAGTTGTCATCTGTAAATGCAGATTTACATAAGGAGACTTCTATATATGCACGCTTTTGAATATGCGCATATACAGAAGCTTTCGTATGTAAATTCACATTTACAGAAGATGAATTCCATATATGCTCACTTCCGTAAATGTGCATATATGACAGTTGTCGTCAATAAATGCACATTCATGGAAGTCAACTTCCCTATAAGCACGCATATATGGAAGCTTCCTTTCGTAAATATATATGGAAGTTTCCTTCCGTAAATGCACATTTACGGAAGGTGGCTTCCGTATATGCGCACTTTCGTAAATGCACATTTATGGAACCTCCCCAAAGGAAAGATCTTAAGGGAATACAGATTCTTCGAAGGTGGAGTCGCTAGTTGAGTTTTAATAAGAGCTCATCAAAGGAGGAAGGGGAACGTCCTTCAAGTGGTTTCATGAGGAAAGATAGGGAAATGTTTTGGGATAGCTTGTCAAAGTGTCGTTAGGTTTTGGAAGAGGATTTAAAATCCTCCCCAACAATGATGCCAAAATGTTATCACATGAATTGTAGGTTGGGAAAATCCTGACCAAACCACAATATGGCGACAAATAAGAGAACATGACCCAAACCATAATATGGCAACAAATAAGAGAACACATATCCATTTTCATCTCATATAGGTAATCCCGTCACTTTAGAGGTGAAGTGATCATCTCAAGGGGAAAATGAGAAGGAAAAATATACTTATGAATGGATGCCCATATAAGTCAATTTTCTAAATGGAAATAGGTTTGGAAATGAGTCTCAATAGTAGTCAATGGTTTCAAAGTCTTTGAGTACATGAAAAAAACATTTGTAGGTTCCCAAGGGGACCTCTTTCTAAGTCATGTGGATGAGGTTTCATGTATGGGGGGAAATGTTTTTGGAATAGGTTTCATAGCATACAAGGGGTTGTAGTGTCTCATTTATGGTTACCTTTGTAGAGGGTGTGTTGCACCTTCATTTTCAATGCAACCTTTTTCCAAGCCCATTTATTTCCTTTCATTCTTTTAGGATGTTTCCATGTTGAAGCCAAGGTGGGGCTTCTACCTAAGAATTTCAAACAATGCCAAACTTGACTCTACCTTGGTCAGATTATGCTTCCCCAAGTTGAAAACATGTGTGGGGCTTCTACCTAAGCATTAAAAATAGTTCCCACACATGTTCCACCTTGGTTGGAATTTTTTTTTAGTCATTTTTCACAGGTCCCATAAGTTTCTTATGAGAGACATTTCATTGTCATCAATATCCCTGGGAGAGTATATAGAAGGTTAATGATTGGATTTTATGTTTTTCCAACTACAAGCCTCTGGGCCTTCAACCCCTTCTTCCCATGAAATGAGAGACAAACCCTTCTTGGGTGAGTATACCCAAAAATCCCAAAAGGTGAGGAGATGAGGGGATGAAGTGTGGAAATTGACAAGTATGGTCGAGAATAACATAGTGACTCATTAAGAGGTATTAACAGTAGAAAACCTATCCCTAAGGGTGACCCACTTTATATGGCGCAATGTCAACCACCAAAGTAAAACGGGGCAAAGAGCATAATGTCCAAGCAAATGTTACATAATCAAAGCAGTAATAGATGCAACAAACTCAAATGCCTCAAATATTGAAATGACACTCACCATAATACCTAATTTGAACCTCATGAAGAAAGACCCAATGTCTTATGTAGGCCAAGTGATGTGGTGGATACGATATACCGATAGATCATCCTTCAACATCTAATGGTCATTGGACCCGGTCTTCCCACAACTATGAATTATGCCAATGTCTCTATCCACTCAATGTTTACTCTCCTCTCAATCATCCATCTCACTTGCTAACAAATGGGACACACAAAATCTACGATTGATATTAAATCTCTCCCGCATATAAATCAATGAGAATCCCTTTGTTCTTAGAGTCCCTCCCTCCTCAAAGAATCTCTTCTTCGACTCTATTAACTACTCCAACCACACACTCTTCGACGGTTCGAATGACCACACACTCTTCAACGGTTTGAACGACCACACACTCACTCTGACCACACACTCTTTGACGGTTCAAAAGACCCTTGTTCATCTGATCCTACAGACTCTGTGATCTTCACAGTTAAGGAATGTTGCCTATGATGGTCTTAAAATCCTCCACCTCGGATCAATTCTTGCTAGATCCAACAGATAGGATCTCATGGTATACCTCATGGAATATCTACAGTCCTCATATTTCCTATCATCATACTCTTTTTACATTTCTCCTTCATGGCCTCCGATGACCCCTTTGTCTGACAATCTCTTTGTTGGATCCAACAATCTAGAATTATCCTGAGTCACTCTTCGATAGATCGACGGTCCTCATCGATTCAGGGCTCTCTCTGTTGGAGTCCAAATAATACCATACTTTATTTACTCCAAAGGTAGCATCATTCGACCAACAGTTTGGATCTTCTCACTTCGTCAAATCAACGGTTGTGAATTCACCCAGCTTAAAACATTGGTTTCCTCCAGAGTACATTATGATTCTAGACTTAATTTTTCATGGTTTTTCCTCTAGCCTTTATAAGGTTCTACCAAACTTCTAAGATCTTTGGAATTCCAGGTTTAAACTGGCTAAGGTATTCCCTTAGGAAATTGGGTGAAGAATTGCATGTCCTCCAAGATTTTCACCTAAAAGAAGTCATTAATTATGTATATGCACGCTTCCATTCTTTTTAAAAGAATGATTAGTTTTTTTGAATCAATTTTTACTTTTCTTTGGGTATTCAATAAGCATGGAGTAACCATCAAACCTTAATCTTTATTAACTAAAAACTAATCTCATTTTTCCATAATTTAAAAGACTTGTGCTATTATGAAAAAATATTAATTTAAAAGACTCTTATGCTATTGTCAATGCTTCGTCCTAAAAATATGAATATGTTTTGTAAAATAATATCTTTGATAGTACCTTGTCATTTTAAAAACTATGATTACCTATATGTTCTAAAACCATAAACAATGTCTCAACATGTGCTTGTGAGTGAGTAATTGTTTGTACTTGCATGTGCATGTAAGTGAGTTTTACTTTCAATATGTAAGGTGTCTTGTTTATTGTTTTCATGTGGTGCTCTAAGTCTCACATGCCTCACCATACTCTCTTGCCTAGATATTAACTATGAATAATTATATAATTTGTATATGAAAATTACTTTGCATATTGCATTTTCTTTTTGTGAAACTTACAAATGTCACCATTGGTTTGTTTGATATAGATTCACTTTTCTTTTCTTTTGAGATCATTCGATAAAGAAAGCACCGGGATTTCACTTGGTCTTTACAAAGTGACTTATGTTTTCCCATATTTAAAGTTATAGAACAATGGACTACTTATAGGAGGAAGATATCGAATTTGTGTTCAATTACTCTACGAGGAACTTGAAGTGTAGAATTGCATAGATTTATGATACTCTTTCATGCATCAAGCATAGTTTCAAAAAATGGATTAGCTTTATTACTTTCGCATGCAAATAGTTAACTCTTTTTTAAAAGAATAATTGGTTTTTTTCAATCAATTTTTACTTGGATTCAGGTGTTTAATAAGCATGAAGTAACCATTGACATATATTAACTAAAAACTAAACTTGTTTTTCCATAATTTAAAAGTCTTGTGCTATTATGAATAAATATTAATTTAAAAGACTCTTATACTATTGTTAGATGTTTGGTTTTAAATATATGAATACTTTTTATAAAATAATATTTTCGGATGTGTCTTGTAAATTCTAAAAAGGGTTGGGGATAAGGAATAATGGTGCTTAACCCTTATATTACAATTTTGTTTTTTCAACCCTCATTGTTCTTGAACTATCGACACCATTATAGATTTTGTGAACCACTAATGGGTTTTAGTTCCCTAGACATGGTCCAAGGGGTGACACTATTATATTAGGGACTAAAAGTCACTTGTAAGGCTCATTGATTATGCAGATGGGCCCTAAACAAACTTGTGGGCCCTACAAAGGGATTATTTGTCCCATAAGCATAATATATTTGAAAATATGAAGATTTCAAATGATAGAGGGGTCTCATGGTTATAGACACAGTTTAAGAATGAAAATAAATGTATGAGGTGATAACCTATTCTTTCTAGTCCAATGGAACATGCATAGGGTCCATAATCACCACACATGCCCTATAAATGAAATATTTTTTTCATAAACACAATATATGTTCCATTATGAGATGGAGGAAAGAGGATATGAAAAAAATACAAAAGATTCATTTTTATGTAAAAAATAATATTCATTTCCTTTGAAGATAGAAAAAATTATATAAAAATGATAAAACTTTAAAACATCGGAGATGTAAATCTCTCCATGATATTTCCAACAATTCAAAAATCTCACCCCAAAAAAAAGAAATTAAGGTAAAATTCCATAAAAGGATAGATTTGTGAAGGACATGTAATTTTTTTGTTTATTTATAATTTACGGATACATATTATATGAATCATGCACATCATTTAAATTTCAAATATTTATTCAAGGAATAATTTCTATTTACCAAGGTGCTTAATGAATTGGCTACTTCATATTCAACTTGGGTATGGAAAACTTCATTTTTTTTAAATCTTGATCAATATCCCTATCTTCGGGATAATTTTGAATATGCTACATGTATTAATCTTTCATGAAATTGTGCATGCACATAGATTCGATTCATTCCTAATAAAATATGTATTAATCTCTCATGAAATTGTGCATACAAATTTTTATCACTCCAAGAGTCACCCTAGACTATAGATCAGGTAAGCTTGGTAACATACAAGAATTCAAATTTTGATCTTGAAAGATAAGCTTTAAAGTCACAAGGATTTGACCATAAGGACAATCAAATTCATCTACTGTACACATTCCCAACTGTATCCTTCAACAAAAGTGGCCTTAGCAAATTTAAATCAGATAATAGGCTTGATAAAAGACTGAGAAAAAGGAAAATTGTCATCTAAACTGTCATAGATACTTCCAGCACTTTAAGACAGTCAACTCATAGTAAAAATCTGTGTATTAACAAATTTTACATCACCAATGCAAAGAAAAAAGACCTCATTCAATCATTGTATGAATAAGAAGAAGAGTAAATCAGTCACTAATTAAACAATAGTGCACAAAGGAGAAACAAGAAATGAAAAGGAAAATCTGATCTCCATTGATAAGGAATCACAAGTCCAAAAAAGTACAAAGAAAGGAAAAAGAACACTGTGATAACCACTATGAATTCCTCTAGGTCAAAAGCCCCCTTCCCCCTAGCTCATTCTAACCCTTTATCATACTTACAATAGTTTTTTTTAACATTTTATGTCAGTGACAACACTATCATTTGAATAATCATCCTATCATAGGATTCATGTTCCCTCAAAATGGAAAGGCAACATGTGGATAATAGAAGATAGCTAAAATGCTAGAAATAAGGGTAATGTTGGCCACGCCCCTAAAATCTCTTTATGATGATGAATTGTCCCTTTCGAGCACTTCTCCCTTTGACATGTGGCCCTCCAGCTCATAATTTATCTTCTAGCAACTAGAAAGATCCATCAAACACCTGGCAGTGGCTTACTCCCTTGAAACCTCCAGAACATGAATTCACAACACATTCTATAGCAGATTCTGTAGCGAAATTTCCATAGATTTATGAAAATATCCTTTAATTGTTGATTGTCTTCCATATTATTTTTTTTCATCTTGACACTTCAGTTTCTTTTGGAGTGTTCTGGAAGCATGAGTCAACCAATCTTTAATATTTAAATGAATATTATTTCTGTGCACCCAAGAATATTGTCGAATCCTATTTATCTCAGATGGCAGTAGAGCTTTGTACGTTTCAGATCTGAACATTTAATATTGACATTGTCCAAGGTTTCAGAAGCCATGTGCTTCATTTGTATTGGTCAATAGAAATACTAGTTTCTATACTCAATCTTTTTTGCCTGGCGCTTGCAACAAATCTCTCTCTTTGCTTCTTTCTTGTTAAACAAAACAATTTGCTACATGGAGAGTAACAATGAAACGGTGATTGTGTTTAATTTTGATCTCACCATCATAGACTATGACAGTGATCCATGGGTCATCGAGTAGCTTGGATCCACTCATATTTTACGGTCTCTTCTCCCCACTCTTCCATGGAATACTCTCATGGTAAGAAACTATTATAAACTTTTCCAACTCTGACAAATTTATGTATAAACCCTCTCCATCCAGAAATGATAAGAGCAGTAAAATCCGCCTTCTCCATGGGGTGAGCGATGCTATTATTGTTACACATTATTTTGGTCACCTCAGTGATCACTTGACAACATGTGTTAATGTTCCCTGAAAATATTAAAAGAAGACTTTCTCCATGGGAAAAGTGATTTTCTTTCCTACTTCAAAAACCATGTCAAGGAAGGTAGTCACACCCTGCCATATGCATGGGGTGCAACGATCCTTGATCGTCTCACTCTAACCTAAACCTGGACTATGATGTCATCACATGTTGCTCGTGCATAGGGTGCGATGATGCTTAAAGCATAGGAAATGTCAAATTTAATGAATGTTATAGAAGGGAATATTCTAGAAGATGAGGTGGCCTCCTATTGGTTTGGATCTTATTCACTTCTCCGATTTGGTGGGATCATTCTAATCTCCTCATCCATCTCTCTTTCACACTATATAAATGGGGGATATCTCATAGAAAAATATAATGTTGAATAGGCTAATATTTGTATGGAGAGTTATACTTCGAATTATGCTTAAGAGCTTTGATTTAGTTCTTCAAGTCAGATTGTGGATATTCTTCATTCAAGGCATTGGAGAAAAGGCGTGTGTGTTGAAGCAAATATCCATCGAAAGGGGGCCTTGCAACATCAAGGCATGGGTTGTATTGTCCACTTTCTATTCATTTAATACAGTAATGCATTTCTTCCCTATATAACCATATCGTCTTCTATTGTATAATTCCTTGATCATATACATAGACTTCATTAGAATACGTATATCTTTTTTTTCCCTCTTTGTTGGTTTGTAATTCTTAGAAAGGCCTACTATTCTGCAAACTCAAGGAAGGAGCTACAAAGAAGACACTAGCGAGGACAAACGTTGTTTAAAAGGTATGAAACTTGTAACTCATTAAACTAGTTTATATGATGATGAAGTTTAAGGTGAATTATGTGTTTTGTTATGTTTTGTTCTAGCTTTCTGTGGAAGCTTGGGAGATCTGTTTGTGTCCGCACTTACCAATCAATCTGATAACAAAATTGGTGACCATACTTGGGATACGACTTCCTTTTGGTTTTTTTCCTCTTATTTTCTTTTAGCCTCCCTATTTTTGGTCAAATTCATTCTCTGAGTCTGTGGGTGATCCATCTAGACTCCTTGGGTTTGAAGTTCAGTAAGAATTTTTGTCTTTCTTTCCATTTTCCTTTAGTTGCAGAGATCATCACACTATACTATATATACAGACCGTGACGATCCTCTGATGTCGCACTCTACTAGTGCATACCAGTGCGATGACATCGCACTATACCCTATTGGTTGTATGCAATGACCCTAGATCATCGCATTGTGCTCCACTGTCACCTGCGACGATTCGTGTAACAATTGTTGGAGATAGCCAATTTTTCTTTTTTCACCCAATTTTGCCTCAATTTACTGGGATGAACTTCTGACACCAGTGATTGATTGATTTATAAGTTTGAATGTTGCATTTGATTTATTTTTGGAAATTGAAAGTTTTTCTTTGTAAATTTTGCAAGTTTTGATTTTCATTTTTTGTCACAAGGGTATAATCTCTAGATCTTGGTCTTGAGTGCTTGTTTGACAAAGAGTCCTTGATTTATTTGAAGTTTTGGATTGTTCATTGATTAAGAAACATTTGTGTTTTCATTTGACAAAATAATTTCCTATCATTTCATTTTTGTCTACATTATGAGTTTTATTTGGGAATCGTGTTGAGAATGTGTTAATTTTCTTGGATTAAGCTTTATTTTCTTCATTACATCTATGATATGATTTGAGAAAGAAAAAACTGAAGTCATTCTTCTTTTTAGTGATCTTTCAGAAGAAAATTGTTGCATTCAAAATATTTTTTAAATGAAAAAATTGGAAAATTTTGTAGCTTTTGATTATTTGGGATTTTGTTCATTCAAAAATTGAGAAATTGTGTTTCGTAGCTTTTGTATTTCAAAAAGAGATACCTTATCCCTATTGTAACTAGAGTTCATCAAATTGAAAGATTGCATAATCATCTCTTCTTTCATTTTATTGGGTCAAGGTCACATACATCATCAGTTTCATTTTTGTTTCCCTTTTGAGTAAACAACAGCCTTTAAAACTCAGCATAATTTCAAAATTTATTAGCAAAATTTTATTTTCTAGAAATTATCTTCACCAAAATTATCTAGGATAGCGCTTTGGAATAGGTTGAAAGAAACACTCTCCAAAGAATCAAAACACAAAATAGTATCTTGTGATAGGGAGAGTTCAAATCCACTTGCTCCATTTTGCCCTGGGAAGCCCTTCTAACATAAGGGTCAAACATGAGGTCGCATTAGGACTGGAAGAGTTACTCACCCTGCTTTTTCGGTCTCAGTGTAGAGATTTTACGTATTATTGGGGGTTACTTGAGAAGAAAATCCTATGGGGACCTTCTCAAGTTTATTTCGGGCTAGATACCGTGCCTTTGTGTGTGGATCGAACTGTCAATTGTTTCCCCAGTCATCATTGTCGTAATTGGTAACTTTAGTAGCCTATCTCTTTAGGGTCTTTACATGAGGTGACTATGGAGGGGAAAGTCTTCATGGTACCTAGAATCGACATTGGCCAAAATCACTTGGAATCCTTGGAGGGTATACACACGATTATGTGTGGGAGCTTGCACCAGGGTGTAAGTCCGTTAAGCAAGTCGTCAACGTAACTTTTCCACCCTCTTTATCCCAACCCCTTCTTGTCTTGATTTCATGACATTGGGTTTCATCACCAACTAGTGAATTCAAAATAAGAAGGTTTGTTTGATTGGTTTGATTTCTAGATTTTGTTAGTGAGTGTTGTATGTTTCTCTAGTTGGCCATAGATTTGTTTTGTTCTTTATCTGGTGCGGCCAACATCTACCCTCGCTATTCACATAGGATACAAGGGCTACCTCTGGAACATATGGAATATTACATCCCTTTTCTTCCTAACTCACCAAAGGACTCTCCTGCAGGAGCAGTCAATAATGAAGTAGCCTCTGATATTGGAAGTTCAACTCCTTTAGAGGAATTAATACTTCCCGTGAATCTGTTATTGGGTATTGCACAAGATCCAAATTTTCTCTGGATAAATTCATCGAGAGACCTTGTTGCTAATGAGTATATCGAAGTACCTACTGGACCTAATGTAGAGTCTGGTGTAGACAATCCATTTTTTCAAAGTGATTCATATAGAAATCTGGTTCACGTTGTTGGGAATTTTGATCCTAGCACTCATGTTCCTAGTCGTACTCTTTGGACAACTTCTTCAGGAAAACATATTTTTGATAAAATAGGAATGAGACATTTATGCTCAAGAACTCCTAATCAACCTTTGGCATCACAAACGCTTGTGACTTCCACTACTTATACTGTACCCTTAGATAATTTTACTATCACAACCAATAATGTCGTCACAATTTCAGACCAATTGTTGGTTGGTTCTCACTCAATTCTTCCTCTCCAACTCACTAGCTCTACCATGGTCTCACAAGATACTCTTGTTTCTGTCGGAAATACGGTGATCACCCAAGCTCCTATTGGAACATCGATTCCTCTTAGATCAAATATGTCACTTCCCCCTGGATATAATGCTTTGAATACTTCAATTGCTATTCTTACCTAGAATCCATCCGGAGGGTCTAAACTTTTTGTTCCTCCTAGGTATAATGTTGCTAGTACTTTTGTTCATACACCTACTCAGGTTCTCTCCAGGGGGCCTTACATTCCTCCTCCACCTTCTCCTGGAGGATCTAATTGTCTTGGCCCTAGTAGCTCCAATCCATTTGGAGGCACTAGTCATTTTGTCACTTCTGGTTTTGAGATTCATGTTGGAGGTCAACCTCAAGTTGGGGGGAAACTTCAAGTTGGGGGGTAACCTCAAGTTGGATGCCATAACCCCTTTTATGGACAAAATATAAATGCATTACAATCTTAACCTTGAAATATTCCTTTCCAAGGGAATCAATAACTGCTTGGGGGGCACCATCCTCAAATTAATTCTTTTGTACCCCCTAATCTCGGGAAACTGTATCCAGGTTATATGAATCCTACTTAGGGTCAAAATATTCAGTTTAATGTTTCTTTCCAAGGGAAATTACTTAATCAAAACCATCCACAATCAAATCTCTCGGGACTGTCTAAGTATCTACAGACTTCTTATGGTCCTACTGGTATACCTATGGGACTACCCCCTCAAAACTACCAGTTTCCTCAAGTGAACAAACAGTTTTAGTTTCTTGCTACTTTGGATTTACCGGATTTATCTAGGATTTTGAATGATACTATCTTGCATTCTCCTTATTGTCCCATCATACTGGCCAAATTTCCATCTGACATTCCTAAGTTTGACGATCGATCAAGAGAATACCCAAATAATCACGTCATGAATTTCCATCTTTGGTGTCCGTCCAACTCATTGATGGATGACTCCATAAAATTACGAATTTTCCAACAAACTCTCACAGGTTCGGTAGCCAAATGGTATATTGAGTTTCCACAAGGATTCTTTAATGACTTCAACACCCTAGCCATGGATTTCTTAGCACATTACCAATTGCCAATTCGATATGAGACAGGAACTGAAATTTTGAGTTCATTTAAACAATCCTCTTCCAATATTACTTCTGATCATATCCATGAGTGGAGGAGGAGAAGATGCTTAATCAAAGTTCCCCTTCCTGATCAACTATTGGTTGAGTGGATTACCAAATCATTGATTGGTCCTATAGCCCAAGATGTTTCCATGGGTGGTGTCGTCACTAAAGAGCAGGAGATTAGTCGTGCTCAATATCAAGATCTCGTTTATTTGCAAACGGGCACACTATATGACTTGATTCTTGATGCTCCTCATCCATATATGACTCCTCACCCAACACCTCTAGTAGTTTTTCATGTTGTTGATGGCGTGATTGTCACCTTTCATGCTGAGACTCAATCTACACAAGCTAGTCATACCAATCCCAAGTCTACCACTGGTCATGTACAAAATACTCCTACTCCTACTCCTTCTCCTGGTAAAACCCTTGAAGTTAATTCGGTTCAATTTATGCCTACTGGTAAAAATCAAAATAAAAAGAAAGGGAAGGGTAGGAATAAGGAGGACAAAAATAAGCCCCCAGGGGGGCATCTCAATTGGCAAGTGTCGTGAAAATGAAGTTCCATGAGGTTTCGAGTTCAACTCCCCCTAACTTACAATGTGTGTCACGTATGGGGCCTCGTGGGAACACCTGGAGGTTATAGTGGTAGCAGTTGGATAACATGGCCACGTGTAACGCGAGCACGTGCCCAACTAGTTTCTGATTCCTTCAGACATAAAAATAAAATAAAATAAAATAAAAAAATAAAAATAAAAAGGAGGACAAAAATAATAATCAACAATCTGACAAGCCCAAAACACATCCTGCTAATGACAAAGATAAGCATAAACAACGTTATCCTTGCCTTATTTGTGGTGACGATCATTATACGAAAGATTATCCATGACATGTTGAGGTTACTAAGTTCCTGCAAGGGACCAGGAAGCCTCCTACACCCGTCATCTTGTCACAACCTTTCCCTTCTCAGCAGTGGGCCCAATTGGTCATTCATGACCAATCTTCTCCCTCTACCATGTCTTATATCCTTATGTGTACTGGTGACTCCAAGAAGAACGAAGTTGCAATTGCAACTCGAGCCAAAGATTATTCTCCTTCGAAAGAGAAAGTTGATGATTTACCACCTCCGTTGGTTCAAACTCTTTGCCCAACTTCACCTCCAAACAATCCTCTTCATCTCAAATGACTGGGCCTAGACAATTCTTTTTCCTCCTCCCAAGGGAATTGTTCAAAATTTTTCCTTTAATCCTCACGCATGTGCTACCCAAAAATACAGTATTGCAGAAGTCTTTGCACAAGCACCCTCTGCGATGTCGAATCTTGAAGTCCTTCAAAGTTGTCCTACTCAAAAAAACACATTGTTAAAGCCTATTGGTGGAATTGATCCTACCGATACTAATTTAATAATCTTCGACTTGGAAGATCATATTCTAAGGCTTTCTCCTCAATTAGCATTTCGGATCCAATTTGTTGTGGAAAATAAGAATATTTCTTGAATTGTTATTGATGAAGGAGCCTCCACTTGCATTATCTTTGTTACTTGTTGGAAAGATATAGGCTCTCCTGCCCTTACTGAGTCACACAATACTCTTAAGGCCTTGAATGGTGTAGGGTTTAAACCTTACAATGTTCTTCCTTCGTTGTATATTATGTTAGAAGGTAAAGAGGTTAATGTCAAGGTTGAGGTCTTTGATGCACTTCTTGATTACAACCTTCTACTTGGTCGTAGCTGGATTGAATCCATGCATGCAGTTGTTTCTACTATTTTCCATGTGTTAGGTTTCTCACGCCAAGGAAACGTCATTACTGTTGATCAACTGGCCTTCTTTAATTCTGATTCACGTACTAGAAATGCACCTTTTATTTCAAAGACACCTCCCGATTATGAGAATGTCAGTGTGGGTATCTTAAAATATTCAACCTTGATGGGTACATTTCCTATCCCCACACCCAATATTCCTCCTCATTTTTTCTCCTCGATTAACATGATCTCAACCTCTGTTCATGAAACCCCTGAGTCTTATGACCCATGAATAGTACCTAAATCTGGTGACTATCTTCGTTACGGCTAAAAAATTCCTTTAAGTCTGGTGGAATTGGCTTATCAAGCTATTCAATCAACAAATTCTTCTCCTCCTTCTCCCGGTGATACATCTCTTGATCTATTCCATGTGATATTTCATACTGATGAGATGATCATGTCGGTCATGTCCATGGAATATAATCCATGGGTCGATGGGCATCATCGTTATATTCTCTTCCTAAAATGTGAGACCATAGATGTAACATCCCACTCTTGTGCACACTACGCAAACTTATTCTTTTAGGACACTTGCTTGCAAGTGATCCAAATTATTACACTATTGGGAATTTGATTATGATTATGAGGCTTTATGGATTGATGACATGCTATTTTCCTTTATTGATATAGACAGGTGCTATTGACATGGTTTTCCTGAGTGTGCACGATTTTGGACCTAGATGATGCAGAGGCATCGATGAAACCCTTGGACTCTGGATCGAGTCAGGGAGTGGACTATTGGGGTTTGATTATTGTATATATGAAATTTTTGCATCGGATTTGATGATATGATTATGGATATTATTTTTGACATGATTTGTTGATGATGCAGGCTGACAATAGCTTGCCGACTAGACTCACATGTGGAGTACAGGGGTCACGCGTGACTACCAGAGATGTTGAGGGAAAGGTGTGGATAGTAGCCCTGCTACAACCTACTAGCACTCCCACCATGGCTCGAACTGTAGGTTAATGACTACCTAGTTCGAGAAAACCCATGATGTCATGAGGGAAGACTACGACAGTCACTCACGATGATTCTAAGGGGCGCACAATAAAGAAGGGGACTTATTCCTTAGAGGCCCTTAGTCTCCCACAAGATCACCTGGCAGAGTATTGACTCCAGGGGTTTTATATGTCTACCAAGTTAGTCAAGAGGCAAGTGGAACCCTTGGATCACGTAGTGCATCCTGAAGGGCACGTCATGCAATAAAAATGGAAAGAAGCGAGTGGCACCCTTGGAGCACTTAGTGCGTCCTAAAGGGAACATCGTGCAAGGGAAATAAAATGAGGTGAGTGGCACCCTTGGAGCACCTAGTGCGTATTGAAGGGCACGTCACATTGTTAACTAATAAGAGAATAAACCTAGATGGACTTAGAATGAATAATGTGATAAGAAATATTTGAAAGCAATTTCCCTAATAAAATGTTGCCCAACCTCAAAAATTAAAATCTATGTCTAAGAGCCCCCGGGGGGAAACTCAATTGGCAAGTGTCGTGATATAGCGTGTTATGTACGATGAGGTTTCAAGTTCAAATCCCCCCGACTTACCCATGCCTGCGGAAGGGGCATATGTATGGCACCTGGAGGTTATAGTGGTAGCGGTCGGAATCGACCTTGTGTCACGCGAGTACGAGACCGGCCCAGTTGCCGATTCCGCCAGCATAAAAATAAATAAATAAATAAATAAATAAAATCTATGTCTAAAGTAATACTTGTGGTAAAAAAAATAAAAATAATAATAATAATCATTAAACATGTGACGAAATGGGGGTAAGAAACTTGATTAAATTCTTAAAATCAAATTATTGAGGGATTTAAAATTTTAAAAGGGAAATGATTGTTTTGTTACACATGCTAATTAAAATTTATTAATTAAAAATAAAAATGGGGAAACAAATAATTTTCTACACCTACTAATTTGAGTTTAGATAAAAAGGGAATGAGGGAAATTTAAAAGAATCAAGAAACTGAGGGAAAAGGGGGGAAACATAAAGAAAAAGGGAAACATAAGGAAAAAGAAAAATGACCAACATAGCAAGGAATCTTTCCTTTAAGAAATTTCTAAATTGAACTCAACTAGTAAACTAGTAACGGGGTAAGTCATTAAATTGTGTAAGGGAATATGACACCTAGGAGAGATTATAGGAATGATTTTAGGTGGGTGAGGGAAATAAGAGTAATTAAAAAATTAATGAAATTAATTTCAGGTGCAACGAAGGGGATGGGTGACACATGTGCGGGGAGGATTTTTCTAAATTAAATTTTTGAACAATAAATTAAATGGGAAATTGGGAAAGAAAATGACTTAGAAAATCTATATAAAGGAGGGAGGAGGAGGAGGAGGAGGATGGATCTCTTCTTCATGTGTAACGTTACGATGTAGAATTTTAGACTTGACTAACTTAGCTTGTGGGAGTTGGGATACCCATCTCGGTGAGGAGTGGTAGCTCCACCTTGCAAGGCAAGATGGGAGCTAGTTGTTCTCTAGTTTAGTGTGTGTGGCCCCTTTGCAGCTCGGGGGGTGTTGACAACAGTAATAAAATTACTATTGTTTATAAGCTGCCTACACAGGATCTCTAAATTTTCATTACTCATCATGAGCATTGTTACTAAATGACACTTGTCACTTGTCACTTTGTACATATCTTCTTTTCGATTTTTGTTTTCATGACTGTAAGCATGAAAACTTGCAGCTGGAAATGACATTTTGTTTCGATTTTTTATCAAAGGAGAACTGCTCATGTGGTTTATTATAGAATTGTCATATTTTTGCTATGAACATTATTGTTCTCCTTGTTTATAACCCCTTGGTTCTAAACATGCCTTGGTTACATAAGTGAAAGACCTCCTTTCATATTCGATTGATATTGATGGAGTTTTGATTCATGAAACTTTGAATTATTTAATTGTTATTCGATGCACTTACATTTGTGATTAATCTATGAATGCACGTACTATGGTTTTCAAAATGCTCTGATCCTAATATGTACCCAATACCAAGGTGGCATACGAAGTACAGCATGTCATTACTCTTTTGTATGGTCTCGGGCTTCACGTTTTTGTTCTCATGCATGGTGATTAACGTCTCTGCCTACCGTTTGAACTATCATAACATTGTTTTGTTGAGGCTCGGGGCTATGGCTCTATGGATTTTTATCAAACCCTACCTATGAAGTTTTGTGTTGATTCCCTTCCATTCACCATAGCTCCAATGGTTAGGATCGAGCCGAATGGCATCCAAACCTTGCTATCATATGATAATGCCAGGGACAATTTAGAAAGGAATGATTGGCATGTGTTCATCAAAAAATTTAAGCGTTTCAATCTTTGAGTCGCCCAAGAATTTGCCTTGACCTTCGATGGCTACAGGGAAAAGATAGGTGATGTGCAGTTAGAAGTAACAGAAGAGTTTTTAAGCCAAGCCACAGGTTTACCAGTTGTCGGGCAAAAATGGTTCAAGAATGAAAAAGTTGAAGAGGTCCCCTGGACTTTGATGTTCACCTCACGAAAAATTACTAGTTTTGATCGAGGTATGCTAGTCTCATCCTTATAACCTAGGTGGCATGATCTACTTGCTATTGTGAAACAATTCATTACATGCAAAGGAATGTTTGGATTAGTTTTCCTGTATCATCTGCGCTTGCTTATGAGTTTCATTGACTTTCCATTGAATATGCCCTACTTCCTGCTTAGAAGTCTGTACAAGATGGGAAAACAGTTTAAGAAGCAGATGTATGATTCGATTTTATTCCATCATGGTTTAATTAAAAATTTCCTTGTGCATCAGTTGCAATTACAAAACGATTGTTGGGATGCATTTATTTCACGAAATGGCTTTGGAAACAATGAGTTGGGATAGGTTGATAAGCCGATTATTGTTGAAACTCTTATGAAGACTACAACCTCTTCTCCACCGCTTCTGCCCTGTGATATTTCCCCTAATAACAAACCCTCAAGTGACCTTAATGTTATCCAACAGGACAATCGACTGGTCTCAGACCCAAAGAGTTGCACTAAAACTATTATGAAACCTACAGGGAAGAAACATAAGGGAAACATTGATGTTAACTTCAAGAATAAAATGGTTGGTCATTTGATTTCACGAAGTGTTTGAAATAAAATAAAAACCTGTGCAGACACAAACAACACGATTGATGTGAGCGAAGATTCAGACTCGAAAATTGAAAGATTCCTGGCTGAAGAGGACCCTCTGTCATACGGGATCTATCCAGACACACCCTATGACTATGTAAACAACCTGCCTCCATGTCTAAAGGATAACCCAAAATTCTTGGGCATTCGACTCCATGATAAACCTACGTTTCACGTGGATGATTCTCCAACCCTTAATGTTGTCAGTTAGAATGCACAGTTCCTACAACCACAGTGTGATGAATTTCAATCTTGGATAGACAGGTATTATACCGATGTGCCTTTGCTATAGTCATGGCTTAAATCTTTAAAAGACCAAGTGGATTTGTTGACAAATGAGAACAATAGACTCCAATCCATAACCCAATCAAAGGAGAAATGCCTAAAAACTACAGGATCTGTCATTTTCAAGAATGTAGAGGTAGCAACAACAATCGTAAACTCCAAGATTGCTTGATATGTTTTAATTCCATGATTTAAGGTATGATCTTTTTAAATTTTAGTATGATTTTGTCATTCTCAAGTTAGGATATACAATTTGATTGAATAGATTATCTTTTTTATAAAGATTAGTTTGTTTTGTTTATTGAATAAAATATGATTCTAGTTGTTATTATAACTAGCTACAGAATCGTAAGATTCTGTAGCCAGTTGGAAAAATTCGAATTGCTTGATTTGACAATTGAAAACATATCTAAAATCTCCCCATTTTCATTTGTTTTCCGGAACCCATGATTTCCAAGGAGATATGAGGCACTGTTGAAGATCTCCCAACCATATCAACTTTGTGTTTTTAGTAAATAGATTAGGCTGTTGGTATTTTTATTCAGTGAAATCAAGGGGGTTGCATCCCCCATATTTTTCAAACAAACTTGATCTTATCAGCAGGAAACTGTTTTGTTTTCTGGAACCTATATAAGCATGTTATTTTGTAAACACTGCATCATCCCTGGGGAAAGACTATGGATTTTTCATTTTCAGACTTGAATGGAATATAATATTCGTCACAGCTTTATCTTTTTCGTATTGTGGTTTTATTCAAGTCATGTTTATTTCAATTTGTAGATAGATTATGATTGCTTTCACTGTCATGGTTTACTACAAGCTGGTATGATAAAAGTTTATATATTATCCATGTTTCATGTTCCAGATTTAACACACAGTAATCATTCGTTCAAACTTGAATTATGAGATTTATCTTTATCCTTGATTGAACATTTATACGCAAGTTCTCAATGCAAGATTTTTCTTAATGTGGCTACTTGTAAAATTATGAGATTGTTGTGATCATATCTCTTATAATTTATATCATTTGAATTCCATCATTACTGCTTCACATTTATTAGAAGCAGTTGCAGGATCTGCTGCAGGTTTACCTCGTCAGGCAAGGTAACTGGATGCTACACATTGAACAGATATCGGATGCGATAACAGGTCAGCCTGTTATTTAATTTCATTAGTATAATAGATATAGAAGTTCCCTGTAGTTAAAACACTTTTTTTATCATCTGTTATTTCTTTGTTTAATTAGACAATTTGATATTTGATTTCTTTTATATAAACATTATAAGAAAACAAATCAAAAATAGCTTTATTGTTGTTTAAAAAATCAATTTACATTCAATTTTCACGGATTTAGATTAAAATTCGTAGTTTGTACATATTATATATACATATCAGAAATAGAATTATTTGTATATATTGTGCATATGATAATTAGAATTATTTCATAAATATTAACTAGTTAAACTGTATATATATATATTAGATGTATA
>JZKD02S1793505.1:486334-501817 GCA_000966675.3 Picea glauca | reverse complement strand
GGGGGCTAAGGGGGAAAAACAGTACCCCTAGCATTGGCTTGGAGGTTTCGGTGAAGTCTCAATGGTCGGAAAGAGGGAGAGGCATGGAGCACGCGGGACATCGACTCGGAGCGGTCACCTTGGGCTACAGTACACAAGCTTTGGTTTTGCATAGTAGATTACTATTGATCTGGAGCTTTCATTTTGGTACTTT
Organism: Picea glauca; assembly: GCA_000966675.3. Classification (NCBI taxonomy): domain Eukaryota; kingdom Viridiplantae; phylum Streptophyta; class Pinopsida; order Pinales; family Pinaceae; genus Picea; species Picea glauca. The sequence goes on along the minus strand of JZKD02S1793505.1, from coordinate 501,624 downwards.
TAACTGTGCAAGAAAGTGTTGAATTATCAATGTAATCGAGAAATTAATTTCCCTTAGCCTTAAGCTCACTGCTTGAATTGATTCCCTTGTCTTTCGATCCCTGAATGCAATGATTGTCCTATTGGTTTTATTGATTTATTGTGAAGAGTTTGTTCCTTATACTTCGTCATCATCCCTAGTTCATTAGTCCATGCCTGAGCAGTCGGCCAGGAGCCAGATTGACAGTCGTCACTTCATTGTTAATATACCTATAGATTCTAATGCCTTGCTTTTGTGTGTGGGGATGATGAGCGAAGGATGCACTGCCCATTCACCCCTGTTGTTTGTTCTTGGTTGGTTGATGGTCATTGCACCTTCCTGTGTTGAGTAATTCTACCATTGTTATCATTCCTATCCCCTAAATTTTGAATCTGTATTTTAATATATTCCTGGATATTTTAGCTCTGCATTTAATGTACTCTATGGCGGTTATACTCTACATGTTTCTCACCTCTCAATGGGAGATTTACTCTGCAACTTTACTAGGTGTTTTCACTGTATATGGTAGCATTTTTCTCTCCTGTGTAATGGTAGAGGTTTATATATATGACTGCGAATTACTTTGAAGGACAATGAGCTACTCATTTTTGATAAATATTTAAAATGTCTTTCTGCATTTTTCATTTTTTTTTTTTTTTTGTCTGTGTCTCCAGCATTCGGTTAAGCAATAAGTAATTCCTCTTATTGGTTGCATTTTCTTTTGTTTTTTCTGAACCCCAATTACCAATGGATCCTTTGTTGTTCACCTTCTTTTTAACATTTCGATGATACTGAATTCTTACCTTCTGTGACGACCAATACTATATGATTGTCTTATTCTATTATTACTCTGCGTTCAATCCTTTTATTTACTTGACTACGTTTCAATTCCTTTATTTATTTGACTGTGTTTTAATTCTTGTTCGTTGCGTTCTAAATGGTATTTCATACCTGCGTTTTCATTTAACCATGATTTACCCAGGATCCCATTAAATTAATGTGTACAGAGTGTGACTTCGTTTTGAATTGATGCTTGGCAGCGATCTTGTATATGCCTTGGAATTTATCATGTGAATAATTATTTCACACAATGATTTTCTCCTATGTATTCTGTTTCAGTTTATCTCCTTTGAAAAATGTGAATTTATGTATTAACCTCGCAAATTATGCATTAACACCGTGAATTTATCATGTGTAACTCAGCGCTAACTCGACATTCCTGACCCTTTCAATTCTATGATTTTCTTATGTTTAGACAGTTTAATTCTCACTCTAGACAATTCAATCAAATATTTTCTCAAGGGCTCCATTTCACTTTTTCTCACGTCCACAACATGAATTTATTATAGTTTTTATTCAACAGCGATAACCCTGAAATATTTTTGGAAGCACGGTGGTTTGATTTCTGCGTGGACTGTGTAAATGGTTGGTGAATTTATTGCTTGTGTGTTGGTAATGGTGGGCATAATTCCGTCTGTTGGAGTGTGTAATGGGTAGCGTAGTTACGGTTTAGTGGATAGCAATTTCTTTGATCAATAGACAACTTACCATTTGTTCCATAGAGAGCAATCGTATATTTATTAAATTGACAACCATTGTGTAATTTTCACAGTGGTTGTTACTGCAATGGTAAATTTATCTTTCCTTTACATAGCCACTTCTTACCATTTTAGACGGCATGGTATGGTTGACCACCTTCTTCTCTATATAGATATAGTAACACAAATTTCTAGCCTAGTTGAATACTAAATTATCAACTATCTTGTTTAATAGACAACGTGATACGTCTGTGATTTGATAGGTAATAATGGATAGACCGCAAAATAGTTTGTTTAGCATTGAAATGACAATTATGCATAAACCGCCAAATAGCGTCAAAATGCATTGAAAGGGCTCTAAAACGACATTTAATTATGAGTTGGCAGATAGCATTAAATCTCATTAAATAACATCAAGGTGGAAATTATCTATAAGCAGCATAATAGAATCAATTTCACATTTAATAACTGGACCTGACATTTAATTATAAACAACAAGATAGCATTAAAATTGCATTGAATAGCGTAGAAATGGATTTTATTTATAACCACATAACAACATTAAAATGGCATTAAAATTTTCATTGAAATGGCACTCATTATTGACAACAACCACTTATATAATTTAGACAACAATTTCCATTTAATCGCCAACAGATTTTATATATGATGGAAAACATGTTGTAATTAATATTGCTGACAAGCGAGTTGATTTTGTTGAGTTATGTACTAGTTCACACATGATAACATTTATGTCTTTAGGAAATATTAAAATAGTTTACTATTCACACCTAGACTTCTTTCTTAACTTTTAGGGCTTCTTGGTTGTCGTCGAGTCATTTTTAATGAATTGTGCATTTGTTGAGCGATGTCTTCATGCATCTTATCGACCCGTTGCTTGGGGGTGTAGGTGTAGTCTTCTTATCAGTTGTTAGGCTCCTAGTGCATGGATTGTCCTAAGTCCTTGGTCCAGATAGGTTATGTTGCGTTAGGGTTATCGTCGCACCTATCACCTGGGATGGCATGAGTCATGAATATGGGATCATGGTGTGCCCTATCAGATAGAGGTGAATGATAACATAGCTGGGGTCTGTGCCTTCCATGTGATTGTTGATGATCATTGTAAGTTTTTTGTTGGTGCATGGGTTGAATGCCTTCATGCGTTGGGTTTGTGCACCATAATGGTTCTAATCACTAGCTATCAAGGTCATTGTGTCGAGATGGTAGATGTTGTCCCTTAGCTTGTAGACGTTGTAATGTTTGTGTCGAGTGGGTAGTCATTTCTCTCTATTGTTTTACGCATGTTTCGCCTAGTTTCTCTTGTGCCAGTGTGTGGAGTCATAGTTGTCTTTTGCATGTTCTGCATGCATGGTGCTTGTCACCAGGATGTGGTTGACTGTGTCATCGTTGCCTTCCTTCTTACCTAAAGAAATTAAAAAAAAAACGCACCCTCTTTTTCTCCTATAGTCGTAACGAAGGGGTTGTTACAATAGAGAGTTACCAATGGATTTTGACTCTGTCTACTATTGTATTTATTTCTTATGTTCCTGAGTCAACACATAATGTTTTGTATGAAGGGAACTTGAGTAATATTTCACCTACCATTCCTCTTGACATATAGATTAAACCCAAAGTCATGGAAAATGTTCATATCAGTGCCTCATGTTCCACTGATGAGGTCTGCACTTATAAATCCCCTTTCCAATAATTTCGTGACGTTTTTTCCTGGAGTTATGACGAAATGCATGTTATTGATCCTAATATTGTTGTGCATGATATTAAGACTTACCTGAATGCTAAACCCATTCGGCAAAGACTTCGCCCAGTACATCGACATAAAGTCATTGTTATTAAGCTTGAAGTTGAAAAACTTCTTAAAGCTGGATTTGTCTATCATGTGGCTTTGACAGATTAGGTATCCAATCTTGTTCCAATTAATAAGAAACAAAGCATGATCCACGTTTGTGTAGATTATAGGGATATAAACAAAGCTTGTCCCAAAGACAATTATCCAACCCCTTTCATTAACGAAATTGTTGATGAATGTGTCGGGAGTGAAATATTCTCCTTAATGGATGGTTTCTTCGGCTATAGTCAAATCAATATTTTACCTGCAGATCAACATAAAACTGCTTTTATTTTCCCTTGGGGAACCTTAGCATACCAGAAACTACCTTTTGGTCTCAAAAACGCTGGAGCGACTTTTCAGCGTGTTATGTCTTACACCTTTCACAACATTAAGCACATCATACAACCCTACATAGATGATCTCCCGACGCATTCTATGCATCATCAAGATCACCCAGTGCATCTACAGGCCATTTTCCTATGCTTCCATTATTATCGCATACGTTTGAATCCACAAAAAATTGGTTTTTGTGTGGAATCAGGACGAATTCTTGGTTTTATCGTGTCTATACATGGGATTATGGTAGAACCCATGAAGGTTGAGGCTATTCTTAATATACCTCCTCCTTCCACACTATGCCAACTCTAAAGTTTGCAAAGGAAGGCAAAGTTTTTACGTCGATTCATTCCCAACTACTCAAAATTAATGAAAGGATTTACTTGGCTTCTCAAGAAAGGTTACGATTTTGTATGGGATGACACTGCTAACTGTTATATTTTTAGCTCGAGAGGTACTCCGCATATTTTGTCTTGTATGCAGATGCTACCTTAATGTTTACACTACCAGGCACTTAACTTTGTAATAGTTTTTATAAAGTTGTTTAAGTGGTTGTTTTATTAAAGTGACTTTTTAATAAAGTGTACCTTCTATTTTTAAAGTGACTTTATTATCATAAAGCACTTATGTAATAAAGTGAAATTCACTTTAATTTTTTAAATCAGACATTTTGGAGGGAATGAATCATGACCCTTGATCTTGGAAAAGGTAAGATCTAATCTTGGCCTTTAGATCTAGGGTTGGGGAAGGTGAAAAGACATTTTTGGGGGGGGAAATGTCATTTTCAGATTATAAAAGAATGCATTGGTTAGTGTGCAAGACATGTTGAGAGAGGACATTGGGAGAAGAGTTAGAGAGATTTTCTGAGCAAGCTTGAGAGAGGAAAGTGAAAAGCAAAGAGGGCACATTTTTCGAGGAAAGTGGGCACGATTCTCGAGAAAAAAAATTTGTTACTTTTGGCTGAAATTTTTTTTCTGCTGTGGGAGGCCGTACTGTACAGATCCGCACAGTCCATACGATTTTGTACAGTCGTACAAATTTGGCACGAAAATTGAGGTAATTTTTGGCACGGTTTTTGAGGTGATTTTCAAATTTTCGGTGGTTGTTTTTAGGTCGGACAGAACAATCCGTACAGTGGACTGTGGGCACAGAAAATGAGGTACAGAAGAGGCAGGACAATGGTACGATTTTGGCATGGAAAACGAGGAAGATTTCTGTGGGACAGATTTGGTGTTGTGAGGTATTTTCCATGGATGGAAATGTTGTTTTGTTGTTGATATGTACTTTCCTGAAGCTGAATAATAAATCTCTCTCCCTCTCGTTGGGTTTCCCCACATTGGGGTTTTCCCTGGCATTTGCCTAAATTTCTATGAGTTATGGGTTGTTGTCCATTGTGTATTTCCACTGCATATTTTGCTTAACAATGTGTATTTCTGCTTATAGAAATTTCTGAATGTGGGTATGCATTTCTGAAATTTAAGAAGACAGTTATCTCTAGGTTGCTAAGTGTTTGACAAAATGTTTGAATGAAATATTTCTGATTTTGTCATTAAAAATCAACATGGTATCAGAGCTTTGTCTCTGACAGTGGGCAGTGTGATATTTGGGAAAAAGGGTGTGATTATTTTCCTTGAGGTGTGACAAGGAATATGGTTGCAAGCATTAGATATGTGGATCAGTTGGATGGCATTTCCAACTACTTGCAGTGGAAGGTTCGTTTGTTAGTCGTTCTCAAGGAGAACAAGATCTATAGCTATGTCATCTCTGTTGTAGCAGCTCCTGCAGCAGATCCTGTTGCTTTGGACTTGCATGAGGTCAAGGAAGCCAGAGATCAGAGGAGTATTCTGGATGGGGTGAAGGATCACTTTATCCCACACTTGGCTGAGAAAAAGACTGCCAAGGAGATGTGGGATACACTTAAGAACTTGTTTGAGGTGAAGAATGAGAACCGGAAGATGGCCTTGAGGTCTAAGTTGCATGATACCAAGATGGGTAAGGAGGAGAGTGTCTCTTCTTATCTTACCTGGGTGGCTCAAGTTAAAGATGCGCTGGCAACTATTCGAGAGGTCATTTCGGATTCTGAGTTGGTGAGGATAGCCTTAAATGGCTTCACCAAAGATTGGGAAGTCTTCGTGAAGTGTGTGGTGGGTCGTGAGTATCTACCAGATTGGAGCAGACTATGGGATGATTTCACTCAAGAGGAGATCTGAGAAAGATCTCAGAGCAGTGATCAGAAGACAGACAGAACTGAGGAAAATATTGCTCTTGCGGCAAAGATAAAGAAGAAAGGAAGTTACGGAACGGACTTGAGTAAAGTTAGATGTTATTGTTGTAATCAGTTGAGGCACCTTGCTTCTCAATGTCCTGAGAGGAATAAGAATAAGAAGGAGTCAGAGGGGCCTGAGACAGCTGCTACAATAGCCATAGAGGAATTTTCTTCAAATTTCGATAGGGAATTTTCTTTGGTTACCCTAGTTCCCAGTGTCGACAGCAGAGGATTTGGAGGTGATGTCAAATGGATTGTGGATAGTGGAGCCTCTAACCACATGACGGGAATCTGGCAAGGATTCCCAGACTTCACAGAGATTGGTCCTGGCTGACAGGTGGTAAATGAAGGTGGTATGGAAAGAGCTGTACATGGAGTTGGGAATGTTAGATTCCAACTCGAGTTTGGGAGACTCTTGGAGATTGATGGAGTTCTCTTTGTTCCAGGGTTGAGTGTTAACTTTCTCTCAGTCTCAGCCTTGCAGAATGTAGGATATTGTGTATTGTTCAAGAGGGAACATGTCTTTATCTACGGAGAGGGAGTGGACCCAGTAGAGCTGCAGTTGATCGATAACCGGGTGGATAGGCTGTATATGTTGAGAGGACAACCTATGATGTAGGATTAAACATTGGATGAGGAGCGTGAGGAGGCTCCTAAAACTGCGATGGTGCCAAGGTAATAGTCTTGCATTCCAAGAGAAGACAGCGAGTCTCTTCTAAGCATTGGAAGAAGGCTCAGCCAGGTTGATTGAACCGATGCTCAAGATGAAGTGAGCTCAAGGTTCCGGGAGGTTGCCAGGAGAAGATCTTCTAGTTTGAGTTTTGTGCAGGTGTTGCGGATGGCTCCAAGTTCAGAGGGAGCTCCTACAGAGCACAGTGTGATGGGACCAGATGATGGAGATGGCAGCGAGTACATCCCTCGCTAAGAGGGAGTGTTATCTTTTTAGCTCAGGAGGTACTCCGCATGTTTTGTCTTGTATGCGGATGTTACCTTAATGTTTACACTACTAGGCACTTAACTTTGTAATAGTTTTTATAAAGTTGTTTAAGTGGTTCTTTTATTAAAGTGACTTTTTAATAATGTGTACCTTCTATTTTTAAAGTGACTTTATTATCATAAAGCACTTATGTAATAAATTGAAATTCACTTTAATTTTTTAAATGAGACATTTTGGAGGGAATGAATCATGACCCTTTATCTTGGAAAAGGCAAGATCTAATCTTGGCCTTTGGATCTAGGGTTGGGGAAGGTGAAAAGACACTTTTGGGGGGGAAAATGTCATTTTCAGAGTATAAAAGAATGCATTCGGTAGTGTGAAAGACATGTCGAATGTTGAGAGAGGACATTAGGAGGAGAGTTAGAGAGATTTTTTGAGCAATCTTGAGAGAGGAAAGTGAGCAGCAAAGAGGGCAAATTTTTCGAGGAAAGTGGGCACGATTCTTAAGAAAACATTTCTGTGATTTTTGGCCGAAATTGTTTTTCTACTGTGGGAGATTGTACTGTATGGATCCGTACATTCCATATAGTCAGTATGATTCTGTACAGTCATACGGATTTGGCACATAAATCGAGGTGATTTTTGGCACGATTTTTGAGATGATTTTTAGATTTTTGGTGGTTGTTTTTGGGCCGTACGGAACAGTCCATATAGTGGACTATGGGCATGGAAAACAAGGTATGGAAGAGGCAAGACCAAGGTACGATTTTGGCATGAAAAACGAGGCAGATTTATGTGGGACAAATTTGGTGCTGTGAGGTATTTTCCTTGGCTGGAAATGTTGTTTTGCTGCTGATATGTAATTTCTTGAAGATGAATAATAAATCTCTCTCTCTCTCTCGTTGGGTTTCCCCACATTGGGGTTTTCCCTGGTATTTGCCTAAATTTTTGTGAGTTATGGGTTGTTGTCCATTGTGTATTTCCGCTGCATATTTTTCTTAACAATGTGTATTTCTGCTTATAGAAATTTCTGAATGTGGGTATGCATTTCTGAAATTTAAGAAGACAGTTATCTCTAGGTTGCTAAGTGTTTGAAGAAATGTGTGAATGAAATATTTCTAATTTTGTCATTAAAAATCAACACTAACAAATCCTTTGAAGCTTTGAAGCTTTCTTTAAACCGTACACCATTGTTGTTTCCACCCAATTATAGTCGAGATTATTTCTTGTACTTATCTTCTTCAAACTCTACCATTGCTATGGTTTTAGTCCAAGAGGATGATTCACACGATGAACATGTTATAAACTATTTGAGGCCGAGTCTCATGACTACCGAAACCAAATATTTTCATGTGGAGAAACTGGCCTTGGCAGTTGTTCAATCTATCCAATGTTTTCATCACTACATCCTATTACGTATAACCACAGTCATTTCCGATTGCAACCCCATGCAACATATCCTTACTCGACAATTTTTGGGGGGAAAGTACTCTAAATGGATATTTATTCTCCATGAGTTTGATTTGGAGTTTGAACGTGCCAAGTCAAAGAAGTATTTGGTTTTTTCTGAATTGATATGTGACCTTCCCTCTACTGAGACAGAAACTATGGCAAGGGATTCCTTACCTAACAAATCCCTCTTTCTGATCAGTTATGATGACATATGGTATGGAGATATTATCATCTATCTCCAGAACCAAAATTTTCGGCCTGATATTTCTAGTACAGATCATCGTCGTATACAATATCAAGCCCGTCAATACATTATCCTTGGTGATACCCTTTACCGTCGTGGTATTGATTCCATTTTTCGATGATGTCTCACCTAGGATGAAGTTGAGAAATATTTGAATGACTGTCACTTTGGAGCATGTGGCAGTCATATGTCTGGGTATGCCACTACCCAAAAGATCTTATGAGCTAGTTATTTCTAGCCTTCGTTGTTTAAATATTTCATTACTGTCGTCCAGAAATGCCACGCTTGTCAAACCTACAACAATAAAATCCGATCTCAACATGCTCCTCTTCACCCTATATTTTTCGTCGGTCCATTTGCTAAATGGGGTATTTACTTCATGACATGTAACCCTCACTCGACCAAGGAGCATGGATACATTATTGTAGCTATGGATTCTTTCACTAAATGTGCCGAGGCGATGCCTACATTTGATAATACCGGGAAAAATGCAACGTTATTCATATTCAATCATATCATTGCTAGATTTGTTGTCCCTCAAGCCATTGTTGTCCCTCAATCCATTGTTACTAATTGTTACTAATCGTACTCTAGGTGTGATGATGCCTGATCGTTGCACTATTCCCTAAACCTAGACTGCGACGTTGTCACATGCTAGTCGTACATAGGGTGTGACGATGCTTAAAGCATAGGAAATGTCAAATTTCACAAATGTTCTAGAAGGGAATCTTCTAGAATATGAGGTGGCCTTCGATCGGTTTGGATCTTACTCGCTTCTCTGATTTGGTGGGATCATCCTAATCTCTTCATCCATCTCTCTTTCACACTATATAAAAGGGGATGCCTCGTGGAAAAGGCTAAGGTTTAATAGGCTAATATTTGTATGGAGAGTTGTACTTTGGATTATGCTTGAGAGCTTTTCTTTAGTTCTTCAAGTCAAATTGTGGATCTTCTTCATTCAAGGAATTGGAGCAAAGGCGTGTGTGTTGAAGCAAAGAGGCATCGAAAGGGGACCTTGCAATATCAAGGAATGGGTTGTATTCTCCACTTTCTATTCATTTAATACAGTAATGGATTTATTCCCTATATAAGCATATCATCTTCTATTTTATAATTCCTTGATCATATACATAGACTTCATTAGAATACATATATCTTTGTTTTCCCTCTTTGTTGGTTTGTGATTCTTAGACATGCTTACTATTTTGCAAACTCAAGGAAGGAGCTACAGAGATGACACTAGTGAGGAAAAATGTCATTTAAAAGGTATGACACTCGTAACTCATTAAACTAGTTTATATGATGATGAAGTTTAAGGAGAAGTGTGTGTTTTGTTACGTTTTGTTCTAGCTTTCCGTGGAAGCTAGGGAGATCTGTTTGTGTCTGCACTTACCGATTAATCCGATAATAATTATGGTTGTTTATCTAATGAATATTCTTCAAGTCCATGGCCTCTTCAAATACTTCATTGAAATTAATACAAACCCAATGTTTGTCGATCAGACTGGAAGATTGAGGATACTACCTTTTCATCCATTTGTTGAATTTGGTTAAATGTTGTAGTATGACTGTCACTCTTCCTGGAGCAATTGATACATTCAATACCTCCATCATAAATATGTGTAAATGAATAGACAGAAGAAATTCATCCACAATGAAAAGTCTCTTGGAATGTACTGCGAATCCTTCATCTAGCATCATCTGAATGAAACGTTTCATAGAATCGCATTTACTCATACACAAACCTCTTCTGCAAGTTTTCACATATGTTGTCGTTTTGTTCTATATTTTGAAGAAAGACAATTTTAAAATATCCTTCCAAGCACACCACCAAGACAACCACCTCCTGATCTCATAAAACCACCACCTACTGGTAGATCTGCCTGCTTAACAACTCCAGGTAAATCATCCATGCCCAAGGAAGCAAGCATGTCCATGGTTCCTTTGTACACCTCAATATCGATTTTGATAGAAGACTTGTCGGGAACAAAGTCCATAAGACTCTCACACTAATATTATTTAATCTTGAGTGAGATGCCTCACACTAGGCCTATTTGAATACGCTTCATGAGGTGGGTGTTGATCAATGCAATCTTATTCCTCAAGCGTTTCGAGAGGATTATGGCTACCTCCTCCATGATCTGTGCCATTTATTATTCAATTTACCCCTTCGTGAATGAATTTAGCACCGTCGTCATTGGTAGCATGCATTTAACACCTGCAACACCTGCAAATTGACACGATATATCTAAAACCCTGTAGCTGGAACTTTCCATTGGTAATTGAATCAACACTTGGTGCTTGAACTTCATTTACCAAGCGAGATAAACACCTAGGACTTTGACTCAACACCTGAGAAATCCTCATTCGATAAATGATGATGGTGATCTGATACTTGGTGTTAATTTTGAAAATGATGCTCACAAGTTCAAACTGAGGTTTCCTTCCCTTGGCTTCGGTGCTTGTTCTTTAAACATTATTTTTTTGCTTTTACCTCGATGAGATAATCCCACATTGATAGGGAACAAGAAATGTTTTGTTTTTAAAAATTCCAACGGTCACAAATTATTCCGATGCATTTTTCACAAAGGTATCCATGTAGGCTCCTTCTCCTCGAGGGCTTGGCATTTGGCGCTGTGCTTTGTGTTATGTGTTGGTGTAGGTTCTTGGTTCGACAGTTATGGGTTCAGACTAGATGCTTGAATAATCAGAGATTGGTCCTGTGGGTGCAATAATTTTACCCAAAAATAATAAGCCTAAAAGTTCAAATTGGCTTAAAATCCAATATAACTTTTGTTTCCAAAAAATGCTACCCAAATATTTTTCTAATCATACGATCTTTGACAATAAATAGAAATTGGATAACATATCCAATATTTTTTTTTTACTTAGGTAGATTATAATACAGATTCTAACATTTGTAATGCAAACTGACACGAGGCAAACCATGAAACTTCTTGGCAAAAGGCACAGCAAGAGTTCATCAAGACTTGATGGAAGAGTTTCCAAACTGTGGGACCTGGCTAAGAATATGAGAATTGTGACAAATCTAGCATAAAATTTATGAAGGTTCTTAAAATTTTGATGATGTGAATTTGAGCACTAACACAAATAAATTCGATTCATTCCAAATATATAGTTTATTACAAAACATAATATTATGTTCAGATTATTATTTATTTTCTTTCAAATATATCATAATTAAAAATAATAATGATATTTTTTTTATTTGTAAATTTTTATTATCTTATTCATTTTAAAAGAATTTAACTAAATGTCACTTTATAGGTCCAAATATAGAATTTAAAATTAAATAAAATATCTTTTGTTATATTTAGGCCTTCATATTTTGCATTAACATTCAACCCATAATTTAAGGATTTTGTTTAAATTATCTTTGGTCGAATTTACAATTGGACTCTAGTGACACTGGGTTGTATGAGACCTCCTTCTTTGTGGGAAATTTTTATCTTTGACCCATTTGTTGCAAATATTTGGAAGACTTGTGAAAGGAAATGTTGTAGGTACTTATTTTTATTTTATTGTAAATAAAAGTAGAGAATTGTATTAATGACAATCATAATCTATACAGAGACAAGTGTTAGCCACCTATGTCGCCACAAGAGGGAAACTGGAATAGTTAGCTACTTGATGCTCAGGTATTGAAACATCCTTCTGAGTTTTTACACCAAAATTGTAGTTTGTCTACGAAAAAAAAATATACAGACCCGGTTTTTCCACCTTCAACTTAGGCAAGATATAGACAGAGCTTCCATGACTGAAATTATATAAACATAATAAGAAAATAAATCTAGTTAGTCGTGGTGCACTAGACCAACGACTCTGCAATTAAATTGGACAAAAAACTGAAACCTGGAAACTTCAATCCCTAGCCAGGCCTGGTTGTCCATGTATGTTGTAAGACGAGGTGAACCGTTGACTGGAACTCGGGCATTTGGCCCAGGCAGGAGCATCCGAAAGAGCATCGAATAGGATATCCATCTGTTGGTTGAGGATGCTCTATCAGTGCACCTGGTTATCCTGCTTCTGTCTGATCTCGAAGAGGAGTCCAAGGTGCTCCTCCACAAGGCGTTTGGTGAAATGTTGTGGTTGATATTCCTCCTCCTTTCCCGATACACTGTCAGCCTCTATGGTAATGTCTTTGGTTGTTCATACTTGATTCTCCAACTGCGATCTTGGAGGAATCTCCTCCTCTACATGGCACCTTCCATTTCCATAGTCAGGGTCGCCTAGCTTGACGATGGGAGGGGCCAAGAGTTTGGTGTTCATAGTGGGGTGCACGCCCAAGGGTGGCACCTCCTTTTTTACCTTGCTCAGTATGTGAAGCAGTGGAGGAGACAAGGAGTGGTGGGTAGTGGAGGAGGTAGCCTCCAATTTTACTGGAGAGGCTCCATGGAGGGGAGTCGACTGCGTTCTATGGGGGGAGTGTCATGGGCTGGCGAAGTGGGAAATGAGGGCCCTTTGAGACGGGGTGGGATTGTTTTCTCAAGGGAGGGTGTCGCTGTTGCGAGCCCCCCTCTTAGATTTTTCATGCTCCCGGGGTATGCTGGGGGGGAAATGAGGGTGGAGGAGGGGGGAAATGGAGGCTTGGGAGAGGTGCAAGGAGTAAAGGAGGGAGGTGGAGAAGTGGAGAGGATAAATGGAGCTGAGGAATTTGGGGATGATGCCTCTGGTGTGTGGAGAGAGGTCGCAGGGAAAAAATATTAAGAAATTACATGGGAGCCGAGGAAATTAGCAAGGAGGGTTTACCAGGTAGGGAGAGGAATCGAATGAGGCTCCCAATAAGAGGCTTGATTGCATCTCTTATCACCATTGAAACTTGAAGTGACCACTATGTCCACCATTGAAGCTTGAGAAGGTCAATGCATCCTCCTGGTACACCCTGCCTGGCTGGTTTGCTCACCTGAATGCCCAGCCAGGCGCACTACCATAACTCCTCTCATGGTGTAAGCCATGGAGGAATGAATGCGTAGGGGTTGGCGGCTGGGTTAATAACTCCCTCGGCTGATCGATGCCAGTTGTTCTTGTTCTTTCTCTAGGTGGCACCCCATCCGGGTGAGGGTAGTCCCTCTAGGCTAGCTCCATGCAGTGAGTCCATAGAGGAGAGCTTCTTGAATGCCTTAAATTTGTGAGGGTAATCTGTTGCAAGGAGTCTACTCCGGCGTTGTCCAGTTTGTCTGCCACCTTGTTTGAACTTTTCCTTATGTGAGAGGTGATGAGAGTGAGAGAGGGTTTGAGGAGTGAATGAAAGATGTAAAGGGGACCCAACAGGCACCAATTGAGGGTGATTTTTTCCGGATCTCTTTCGTTTATGATTTTTTTTACCAGATCAATTATGAATTTGGAGTCCCCTTATATGACTAGGAATGTGAGGTTGTGGTCTAGTGCCAATTGTAATACTTTAATAAGACCCCAGATTTCCACTGAGTTGTTGGTGTCAAATCCCAGATTTTCTGCGGTGAGGCTATGAATTTAACCCTTGTTATTTCTTATGACTGCTCCTAAGCTAAAGAGACCTGGATTTCCTTTTGAGGCTCCATCAAAGTTTACTTTGTGAAATTTGGGCGGCGGGGGGGGGGAGACCATACAGAGGGACTAAAGGATTTGGCTATGAGGGGGGGATGATGTGGAGGCATGGAATGAGGTGACATGAAGCCCCAAAAGTTGAGGATCAAAATATCACCTGAATCAGAGGGGAAATCTTCTTGGGTCCACTGTTGGAGTTGAAGAGTTTTCTGAAGATTTGAGAGGATGGTGGACCAGAGGTGGGCAGGCTGGGAGGGATGGGAGTGAAATATTCTTTTGTTCCTCTCTTTCGAGAGTTTCCAAATGATGAATCCTGGTAAGAGTTGCCAGGTTCTGTTTATGATTGGGATTTTGTATGAGTCGGTTCCCCATTCTCTGATTATTCTCATGATGTTATCTTTGACTTGTTTGGTTCTTCTCATGAGTTGAGTGGCTTGGTTCCAGATTCCCTCACTGAGAATAATGTTTCTTTGAAATTCTCCATAGTTTCTGATTGATGATAGAAGAGGTGACAGATCGAGGGGCCAATAAAATCCTGTCTTTGAAGATTGTCCCAGGTTAAGATCCTGTTTTGAATAAGGAGCCATAGGAACATGGATATTTTGGGGCAGAATTTTGATTTCCATACCGTTGTCCAGATGTGATCTTTTTGTAGGGCTTGGAATTTTTCCTCAAGAGTTTACCCTTCTTTAAGAGTAAAATTTCCTTGTGTTGTGTGCCCCCATCTGAGAATATCTAGATCTGTGCTTATCCAGATCTGTCTTGTGATAATTGCTTGCCTCCATCGTTGCAGGTCGCAATCCATTGTTTCTTGAAGTTCCTGATGGGTTGATTTCCAGCTTTTCTAGGGAGAGTTGCTTGGGTTGTTTGTTCACATGTCTGCAACTTTGCAAGTGGAAATATTTTGTATGTGATTTTCATAGGGTTGTAAGTGTTCTTCTGATTGGACGGGTAGCAATTGTTGCCAGAAGTCTGTCCAAAATAGGGCGCTTTGTTAAGCCCTAATATTGGCTCATTACCCCTTAATTGGGGCATATTATATTAGTAATGTTATTTTATTTATGTCGGCTTTAGGCCATTAGTTGTAATTATACCTCCTAGTC
>JZKD02S1793505.1:426203-458899 GCA_000966675.3 Picea glauca | reverse complement strand
TGTGAAGTGTCTTTCAATTTTTGTATAGTATTTGACCCTTCTGGAATGCTGTGAATAGTGCCATGAATGACTTCATTGTTGTTTTGATGATGTAGAGTTCTTGTCGCTATGTGCATATGATGTGGAGTTCTTGTCGCCATGTGCAGACGAAATTTCAGTGATAACACTCATCATGGAGCCAAGACTACCCAGGGGGAGCTGGAGCATTGGACTGCAATTAATGGATCAGATGCGAACTTTTGGGATCTTGTAGCCATTCCTAGCGAACGTCTTGGAGCCTATCTGGTACAATGAAGGAAAGAGAAAAAAGGGATCCTTCATCTTCATATTTTTGGGAAAGTGCATCCACAACCACATTGTCTTTGCCTTTCTTGTAAATTATCTCAAAATCATATCCAAAGAGCTTAGTCACCTGTTTTTGTTGCTCCGGGGAGGAAATGCGTTGTTCTAGAAAATAATTGAGGCTTTGATGGTCTGTCTTAATTTGGAAGCATTGCCCCAATAGATAAGGGCGCCAAAGATCGACGACATGAAGAACAACCAACATTTCCTTTTCATAGATTGATTTGCCCAGATTTCTTTCAGACAGTTGCTTGTTGGTAAAGGCCAAAGGCCAACCTTCTTGCATAAGGACAACACCAATTTCTTTCCCTGAAGCATCACATTCCAAGATAAAGGTCTTTGTGAAATCAGGAAGGGCCAGGACTGGAGTGGTGCACATGGCCATCTTCAAGGTTTGAAAATCTTGAGCAACTACTGGAGTCCAAGTGAAAGATTTCTTTTTTAGAAGTGAAGTGAGAGGTGTTGCAATCTTTCCATAATTCTTAACAAACTTGAGATAATAACCTTTTAAGCCCAAAAATCCACACAATTTTTTGAGAGTCTTTGGGTGAGGCCAGTCTTGCATAGATTCAATCTTTTTAGGATCCACCTTGACGTCATCCTTTCCAACCAGCTGACCCAAGTACTTGACTCATGAGGTGCCAAAAGAACATTTAGACTGTTTCAAGAAAAGTTGGTGCTGAGAAAGTAGATGGAGAACTCGATCCCCATGAGCAAGATGGTTTGTCCAGGTTTTTCTCTAGATAAGGATATCATCAAAGAAAAATAAGACAAAATGACGGAGAAAAGGATGGAAGACATGATTCATGAGGCTTTGGAAGGTGGAGGGGGCATTACACAAGACAAAGGGCATGAACAAAAACTCATATTGTCCCTCATGAGTTCTAAAGGTAGTCTTGGGAATGTATTCCTATTTCATACGTATCTGGTGGTAGCGAGAACGAAGATCAAGTTTAGTAAATAACTGGGCACCAATCAATTCATCCAAGAGGTCATCAATGACAGGAATGGGAAATGTGTCTTTAATGGTAAGTTTATTGAGGGCACGGAAGTCAAGACACATTTTCCAATAACCTTCTTTCTTTGGGACCATGACCACGGGAGAAGAGTAGGGGCTCTTACTAGGGCGGATAATGCCTGCATTAAGGAGTTCTTGGACCATTTTCTCAATTTCATTTTTTGGGGAAAAAGGGTGACGATACGGACGAATATTGGGAGGAAGGCTTCCTAGTACAAGGGGAATGGAATGATCATGAACACCACGGGAAGGAGGGAGTCCCTAGAGAGTAGAAAATACCACTTTATGTTTAGAAATGATGGATTGGAGGTCTTGCGGCACCAAGGGTGTCTCTGTTTCTTGGATGCAATGGAGTTGGGAAATAACGCCAGAATGAACTTTTTTGAGCAGATTTTCCATGCAATGGGAACTAATGATCTCAAGTGAACCGACAATGATTCCTTGGAACTTATATTGGTGGCCCTCCTGGTCGAATTGCATGGTTAATTCCTTAAAATCCATGAGAATGGGACCCAAAGTCCTTAGCCAGACTACACCCAACACAATGTCACAACCACCCATGTCGATAGAAAACATGTGATATTTCAGGTGGTAGTCACCAATTTGGAGACACACATTTTCACAATGCCCTCTACATTTCATGGAGCCACCATTGGCAATCATGATTTGTAAATTATTGACTACATGGATGTAGCAGTGAGTTTCTTGGGCAATGTGGCGATGAATAAAATTATGGGTGCTTCCTCTATCAACTAGAATGATGACCTTCCTATGCTTGATGTAACTGATGAGATTGAGGGTTTGGGGAGCGGAGAAGCCAATAATAGAATTAAGGGAAATGACCAGATCTACTTCGGGAGGGTCTGAGGGAGGGGTTATGTCAGTGGTTTTAAGTGACTCAGACACAAGGGAAGTTTCAACATCCTCTTCCAAAATATCCTCTGAGATGGCCATAAAAAGATTTTGTTCCTTACACTTTTGGCCCGGGAAATATTTTTCATCACAATTATCATAAAGGTCTTTAAGTTGGCGTTCATCCATTTCAGCCTTGGTCAATTTTTGGATCTTTAGTGGAGTGGAGGGAGTAGTGGGATTCACTTGTTTAGGGTGAGGGATAAAGGAGGGTTTCCGTTTTTTAGAAGATACAACCTATTGTTCTTCTTTAGCTCTTTTAGTAGCCTCCTCCCAACTCTGAGGTCGAGCCATGAGGACATGGGCCTAAATCTCATCCTTGAGGCCACTAATAAACCACTCTCGAAAAAAGGCATCAGACATGCCCTCTATCCAAAAAGCCAGGCGCTCAAAGGAAACTATAAAGTCTTCCACTGTTCCTAATTTTTTTAACTTTTTCAAATGGCCCAAATGGTTCGTGCCAGTGTCAAAGCGTTCATAAAGCTCTGCCACAAAGTGTGTCCAAGCAATATACCCTTGATGGGAAGTTTTTCTCCATTGCCACCATTGCCAACGTTCTTGATCTAGAAGGAGAACACCATACCAGATTTTGGCCAAGTCATCTGTAATGTCGTATAAAGAGAAATAATGTTCCATTTGGGTTACCCAACCAGTGGGATCTGAGCTATCAAATTTGGTCACATCCACCTGCGGGAGGCGTAGGTCACATTGAAAGTGATGGTGTTGAAAGTTATGGGAATGAGAGGAATTTTCAACTTCAGTATGTGAGGGTGGGTCAAATAAAGGGTTATCTGTAGGGACATGTAGCCTGGTGCAGAGCATCAAAATGACAGATTCAATATGGGTCATCAGGTCTTGCTTGATTTCCTCCATTGAGGACTACATGGTTTTATTAATGGCGGCAACATTGGCACTTAGTTGTTTCACTTCTTTTTGGGTCTCAGTAAGATTAGATTGCAATGTATTGAAGTGAGCTTCCAATTCTTGGCTACGGGTATGGGCCATGAGGATGAGGGAATTGAAATGGGGTGGGTGGGGTCTAAAACATTTGCTGAAAAATGAAATGTATGAATGTGATAAGGGCAAAGAGATGAATCCAATGGAATAGGTCTCAAATAATGGTGCAAAAATTTACATACTCCAAAGTTAAACTTCGGTATGAAGAATATTACAGTGATGAAATGCTCAAATTCTTAACCAGGAAGAAATGTGTAGTGACTTGGCAACCCGAACACAGTTGTGCGAAAATAGATCTTGTCTGTTTTAATTTGTTTATGTTTCTGTTCCCAAGGTTTAGGTATTCAAAGGTTCTACAGACAAGGGTTTTCCATGTGCTATAGCTCTCTGATATACGTGTGGGGTCCAACAGTAGTACTCGGTCCAATATCTCAGGGCACTAACTAAGGAGGCTATATCGTACCCTTAGCCGTACTACCCGACTACCCAGGTACTAGAAAGTATCTTCCCGAGTGTTGTTTTTAGTGGAAATATAGCAGTCAGGCGACCGATCGGTTTATCTAAAGAGGGCTTCAGGAAATCTAGGTTGATCCATACATTGGTGTTCTCTGAAGCGCCACCACTCGAAGGGGTACCAACATGGGTTATGTTGAAACAAAGTTTGTTTTTCTTCTCTAAATCTGAATCTCCATTTTTTTCTAGTTACGAAGCCGCCCTTAGTTATAAAAAGGAGACAAAAAGTCTTTTGGGATTTTCGGGTTTCAACTATTCACGAAGTATGTTTTTTAATAACAACTCCAAAGTCCCAGTACTGAAATCTCAAAAAAGTGATTGTTTAAAAGGAGTTGAATTGATTTTAAAGTAATAATTAAAAACATTAACAGAATTCTAAGCCTTTCACATGTTCTTTTTCAGCCATCTCAACTTAAACAACATTTCAAATGTCCCAACGCTCTTTTATGAAATACCTTTTAATCATGATTAATTAATTTTTAAAACATACTTAACAAATCGTTAATCAGTCACAATTCGGGAAATCAAAGAGTCAACTTTATGTCTCCTTAAAACCCCGATTCCCGAAGTCGTGAAATTCTTAAAAGCTAATGTTGTGTTTATTAAGAAGTAAGAAGGTTTAATGATAATAAATCCCATCGTGATTTCACGATTCGGGATTTCTTGCGTTAAAGAGTCATCGGAGTCCCGATACTCTAATCCATGAAAAGTAAAGACTAACCCCTGATTGCGATTAATTAAAGGGTTAAAAAAAGTGGTTAGCACCTAAATAAATCCCATCGTGGTTTCACGATTCGGGATTTACTTGTGTCATACTTCTTGGGGACACAATGCTCAAAACTCTGAAACACGAAATCTCGAAAGAATTAAGCCCTTAAACGTAATTAACTTAATTTTAAAACGACATTAAGGTTATTAAATAACTTTTCGCGTTTCTCTATTTGGGAGTTTTCGATGACATTCCTTTCGAAATCCCAGTTTTGAATCATCGATATGTTGCAATATCTATAACGGATTAATGGAGATATTTTTTAACATAAAGTGTGTATCTCCAGGCGTACCATCCCAATTAAATCATTTAATTTTTATCGCCTATATTTGTATGCTAAATTTAAGATAGGTTAAAGGTTAATAAAGGTTTGTTATTTCGAATTTCATTCTTACTTTCAAACTAGGAGCAAGTTACACTCAGAAGAACTCACACATTTCTTCTCTGCAATAGGTTTTCATTTTAGCACAAACATCATGGCACCTAGAAAAGCACATAAGAAGAGTGAGGAGGCAGGTGAAGGCTCGAATCTGAATGGAGATGTTATATCCGAAACTACGCCACATGTTGTAGATTCAATCAAATCTTGGAGGCAGATTTTTGAAACCTTAGTCTATGAGATTAGGAATTGCCCAGATGATTTCAGAAATGAAAGGACTGAAAATAAACTTAGAGACATAGAAGAGTCCGAGCTTCATAAAATAACCACACGGTCGAGACTCATTCCATACAATGACATGATAAGTTGGGCTTTAGAGAAAACTGACATTCAGACAAGGAGCATTCTAAACAACCAAAAGTTTGTCGTCGACTCGTTCAGACCCGAGCACATCCAAGTAATGTATAAATTGTCCCCTAATTCTAAATACATTTATAATTCCGAATTCGTAGAGGAATTTCAAATAAAGGAGTGTACAGAATTCGATCAAACATATCCAGGTATAATCAAAGAATGGTGGGGAATTCTAGCGAGATTTAGAGCTGATACCCATGGCAGTTATGCCACAGCTCCGTTAAACAAATACATGGTTTATATAGCTTTGATGCTATGTATACTTTTCGGGAGGAAAATCCCTACCCATTTCCCTGCAAAATGGGTGCCACTTATACACGAAGTAGCCGATGGTTACAGTTTCAACTGGGGTAAAATTTTATCATATAATCTAACTAAGGAGATTGTGGAGTACCAATAAACAAAATCGAAAGGCCGACCTGCATATTTTTACATCTCTGCATATATTATGGATGCTATCTATTACATGAATCCATTCCCCTTGATGAATTGGAGCTGGAATCTAGCCTGTGCGGAGCCCATTCATGTTTATCACTCTAAACTATGGGAGGAGAATGTTAAAGGTTTATTTTATGAAATATGCCACTACGTAGTGATACCTTTGCACCAAATTTTGTATGTTTATGCCCCCCATCGTATTTCAGAGCCAATCGTGGGAAACCTCAAGATGATTGCATATTGGTTTATTGAATAGGGTTTCTCCTATGTCAAGGTTTTCAGGTGCTCAATTCCTCCTCATGCACTTTCGAAATTCCTTCCTGATAGACTGGTGTGCAGGGAGGTGGCCTACCAAATAATAACAGGTGGCATCGACACAAAATTGAAAGCAGCTTAGAAGAAGTTCTGAATACTTTTTCTTGTACAGATTGGGAAGTGTTCACTGCTTAACTTTGGTCATTCCAAGGTTGAAGCTACAGCACTGGAAGACATCAAATTGGTATATCTTGAACTCAGAAAACATGACCCTTATCAAATTGTAGGAAATCATCTTGCTCATTGCAATATGAAAATGTATGAACATGAAGCTTCTCCCTCGGACGACATGTTCAAGGGAGCTAGAACCTATCAGGAAATATTATACAAAGTTTGGGCATTATCACCCAACCTACAGACCAACTTTCTAACTTTCCAGAAGCACAGGCGAAGTGGTTTGTCGAAGATACTATAGGGAGAATCAACAACCCCTCCTCCAGCTCAGGGAAGTATGCCCCTAGGTTTCGGATCAAAGGCTAATGATAAATGGACTGCAGAAGAAAATCCAAAGAAGACTGAAGCATCTTCACAAAAAGAAGAAGCTTCACAAACAAAGCACCCAAAGTCTGAAATGGAAGTTAGGCTCGAGACACATTCAAAGTTGAGTCAAATGATTCCTCTTTTATCATCAACTATTCCTGCTGATATCCCCAAAACAACAAGAGAAACTCAATCTTCAGAATTGGGCAGCCCTATTTCATCATTAACTCCTTTATAGTCAACTTTTGAGACCCCTCGTCTGGAAGTCACATATGTAAGTAACCTTACTCCTATCTCTAGAGAAGAGATACCTTCCTCTGACTATTTTTTCAGTAAGAAGAGGAAGGTTGTAGTAAAATAGGAAATGCATCTGAGAGAAGGCACAATGGTGAAGAAACACAAAGTGCTCATATATGGGAAGAACCTAGAAAAGGAAGATTTTGCACAGAAGTAGCAAGCTCTATGGGAGCTTTGGCGATGACCAATTTATTCTCAGTTGACTCTCTAAAAACAAGGTTGAAACATAAAAATCAAATGATAGCTCATTTGCAGGACCAAATAAGGCACATAGAAAATAATATTCGAGAGGAGGTAAATCAAAGAGTTGAACATGCTAGAACTGCTGACAAACAGGAAATGCAATTGTTGAAGTCTAGTTTATATGAAGAAAACAAGCAAATGCAAATGAGTCAAGTACAGGTTATTCGACAAGATGAATTAGTGAGACAACTACAGGATGAGTTGAAGTCCATTGAAGGACAAGTTGTGAATATAAAAACATTTCAAGCCCAAGCACTAGAGGTGCATGAGAAACTACAAGCAAAATAGAAAAACATGCTTTCTAAAATAGAAATCGTTCAAAACTACTTTCTGGAAATAAGCCACTCATTGGATAACATTTATTTCAAGGAAAAAGAGGCTACAGCATCTCGCACTGCTTTTCAAAAGGTAGTAGCATTTTTGTCTAGAGAGGAAGTACCAGCAATCCCAAAGCTTACTGTAGAAGAACATATCAGGGGAGACATCATATTAAAAACATGGGAGACCAATATTGCCGAAAGCAGGAAAATGGCAAGAGAAGTTAAGAAAGAATGTAAAAAAGTGTTTGATCAGCTAGATACAAAAACATGAGGCATTGGTAAAGGTGATTGTTCTGGGCTATTAGAACAAATCAATGTTGTAAAGCATCAACTACATATCAAGGAGAGTTGGAATGAAGCCCAACTCAAGATTTCACAATAGAAGAAGCTTATATCACCCAAATGGATAAGTGGTTAATAAAGCCAAATATACAGTTCCAGTCGACAAAGTTTGAAAAGAGAAAGATCGAAGATAGGCTACCCAAAATTCAGAGGAAGTTGTATGTGTTTGAAGCAAAGGATATGACAGAACCATCCACAATTTTGGTGTAGTTTCTAGATAGGTGCATCGAGTGTTTTGGACCGAGCGAAGGAAGTGCTTCAAAGAAATGATGAAGTAATGCATGTATGCTCATTTTTGTCCAATTGTTAGAAGACTAAAAAGCAACCAAGAAAAACGGTTCAAATTTCTATTATGTAACCATTAGCACCTAGGAGATTAGGAGAATACCAACCGTCTAGGGTTGATGATTTTCTTTATATAAATACAATTTTGAAAGTGACACCAGAGATGATTTTTCCTTGGCTGATTGTAGCAGAGAAATTTTCCATTTGCCAGAATTAATACAAATGCAAATTGAAGACTCTAGATCCCATCAAGTTTGAGTTATGTGTTCCTCTGTTATTTCATATTTATCATTTCTTATATATCTTTGATGAATGATTAGCTGCAATTTAGTACGACCTCTACTGTGGTGATTGATTATTTTAGTCATCTAATCGTTTACAAGTTTTCCTATGTATCAGCTATCAGCAGGTACAAGACCTTTGAATTACTTAGATTTCTATATCTTATTCTTCATTAAAGTTTTTCTTGTCTATTTTCTTCTTCTATCACAAAGTGAGATTCTTCCTTGGTTGATGCCTCACATTGTTCCGCAGCTTTATGTTTTCTTTCATTTCATGCACGATATTCAGTTTAACCTAGATACAGGAAACGACCTTTGAATTTTTTATACCATTAATTCATATATCTCGGAACTTTCTCTTATAATATAAAATAGAAACAACAACCTAAAAAACAACAAATCTTTAAAACTCTTTTCCTCTATGACTGTACCTACTACGAGACATCCCAATATCGAACCCGGTCTCACGGATCAGACCAGTATTTCTTTAACTCTTTTTAAAACCATCTTAAAAACTGCTACCACCCGAGTTGAACTCGAACGTTCATGGGAAGCCATTGAGAAAGACATTAGCATCCAGGAACAATTGGAAGCTAGACGAAGACAACTCAGAAATCAGCCATAACTCCTTTCCCCATAAGAGTTGTTTTTTCCTTTCTTTATATCATAGACCCTCTTTATTTTCGGATGCCTAGACTTTATACTTTCAAGCCTTAAGTATAAACTCTGGAACAACATCTTTTTAGCGTCGTTTCTGGGGAAGGATAGACGAAATTATTTTTTCTGGGAGAATGACATTCGCAAGTTTCTTTCTTTGATAGTGAACAAAGACTGAACACATGATAAAGGCTAAGTTTTATTATTCACTTGGTGAATTCACAATTTAAATAAGCTGGCATCTAGTCGAAGGAACACCAAACAAAACCCAAATGATAAGCAAACCTCGCCTATTTCTGACCCTAAAAAAATATTGAAACCAAGAGGATTCCTTAAGCAAGCTATTGCGGTTTACCAACCTAAATACACACAGTCTAGGGATAAGATTCCACTTGAAACCATAAACCGTAAATTAGTTCTACTCGAAACTAAGACTAAATCTCATTCAACTACCTTCAGTGTAAGAGAAGGTGAGACATCTACAGTAAAGTCTGTTTCGATTGATATCCCATCAGCTCTCGAAATAAATTTCCCAACCTTACAAAGTCTAGAAGAGTATACCATACACTCAGATTCAACTCCTGCAGGTTCTCTTTTTTATATATATTGCAAGTCAGAGGAACCGAGTCCCCGTGTCTCGTTTCCCCCTCTTTCAGTTTTTTCATCTCCTAATAAATGGTTCTCAGAATCGTTTTTGCTTCATCTAGAAGAAGCTAAAGGATAAATATACATCTTTGAAAACCCTCTTTATAACGTACCGGTTTCCTCTCCTAGAATATCTATGGCAGCTGCCGGAGGAGGAGGAGGGGACAGCCAAGGCCCACCCCCACCCCCACCCCCTAGGATTTTTGCTAAAGTAGATGCTACATACGCTCCTTTAGTCCTCCCAGTACCCCTTCATGATTTACCTGCAAAATACATGAAAAAACTACCTAAGTTTATAGGGGAGGGAGACTTAACCGTAGCCGAACATATAAATTTCTTTGATCAATTCACAGATATTCTCGGTCTCAAGCATGAAGATGTATATTCACGGTTGTTTGTTCAAACTTTCAAAGGAAAAGTGAGAAACTGGTTTCAAATTTTTCCCGTAGGTTCGATATTATCCTACGACATGTTAGAAAACTCTTTTCTCAGACTATGGGGTGAAAGGAAAGATCACTTATATTATTTAACTGAGTTTGGGGATTTTAGGAAGAAAAATTCAGAAACTGTTATTGAATTCATCAAAATATTTAAAAAATTATATAACAAGATCCCAATCGAAATTAAACCTTCCCAGCCTATAGAAAAGGTAACTTTTGCAGGATCTATTGAAACTAATTTTTCACTATTATTGAGAGAAAGGAGAGCAGTTGAACTTACCCGAATGCAAGACAATGTCGTAGAAATTGAGTCAAATATGATGGCTTTTGGAAAATTAAAAACAAAAATGAAAACGAGAAACAAAGAGATTAAATGATTTAGGGAACAAGCAGGACCCTCAGGATTTGGGAGGTCTACAGATGACAAGATGGATGATATGGAAAATATAATTAAAGAACTGTCAAATAAAATTTCAAAGATTGAACTAGATCAATCTAAAGCAGATCAGTTCGTTAAGAGAGAATTCAGGAGGAACCCCAATCCTCAAATACAACAAAGACAAATTAAAAATTAAGATCAAAATGTTCAGACTCCTTTAAAAAACGAAAATTTTATAGGAGGTAATGACATGCAAGAATTTGAGGATTTAGAAGAAGATATTAATAATCTCGGTGAAGATTGTTATCAACCTCATTTAACTAGAAAAGATTGTGAGAGGTCTTTAAAAATAGAACATCGGTCTAATGAGGATAGAAATACAAATAATATAGAGGATCATGCTTGCCAACGAATCACCAATACTATAATGGTCGAGCTCCAAAACAAGTATAATCTAAGGTCTAAAACTAAAAACATGACAACTACCCAACCAAAGAAAATCCTGCGGAGAGGCGAAGTATATGAACCAGCTCCAAAGGAAACTGAAACACAGAACACTAGGATAAAAGGAGTTGACCCACAAGGTGCCAAAACTAAGACAACCGAAACACAGATGGCAGGAACAAAAACAATTGAAAACAAAGCAATACAAACAAATAAAGCGGAAAAGAAGGAGACCGAAGTACGAATCAGAGAAACTGAAAAAAATATAGGAGGTTTTAGCCTAGAAAATGAAATTAACAAAATCAAAATACCAATACCTTTGGTTGAACTGGAAAAGAATCTCATTTACCGAAAAAAAATCACCAAAATGATAAATTTTTCATATATGGGAAGTCAAGATGATGTCATAAATTTTAAATATGATAAGCCTAATATAATTTTTGGTTCGCATTTTGAAGGGGCAAGAGATATCGTTTCTCCTTTCTACATTACGCTAAATGTGCATGATCATCTACTACATAACTGCATGATGTATTCTGGAGCCTCGCATAAGGTGATGCCCAAGGATATTATGGATAGACTTGGCCTCGAAATTACCAGGCCATAGGGAGACTTGTATTCATTTGATTCAAGAAAAGTTAAATGTATGGGCATGATCAAGGATTTAGTGGTAAATCTTGCACAGATCCCAGTAAAAAGTATTATGATGGATGCGGTTATTGTTGATATACATACGAAGTATGGTATGTTATTATCCAGGTCTTGGGGCGCTAATCTTGGAGGATCTCTTCAGCTGGACATGACATACACCACGATTCCCATCTTCAGAAGGCAGTTCACCCGATTATATTGGGAAACACGGCTGGCATATACGGTAAGTGATCCTCATAATACTAGAAATTACCCTGTTTATGTCATTGATCGGTACCTTGGAAATTGTATTTTATCGATCGATGACGATATAGATGAATGTGATGAAGATTTCACAGAAGGAAATAAAACAAAAAAGATAAAAGAAAGTGTATATAGTACTGGAATATGGAAAATGTATTTCAATGGTGCTTCGTCATGTGAAGGAATAGGCGCAGGAGTACTCTTTGTAGCACCTGGAGATGAGTTTATCATTCCTTTCTCTTACATACTACAGTGGGACATAGACTACACAAATAATGTATGCGAGTACAAAGCCCTAGTTTTGGGATTAGAAGCCGCCAGAAAATCAAACATAAAAAATTGGAAGTCTATGGAGATGCGGAATTAATAGTGAAACAAGTAAATCGGAAGTATCAGGCTAAACACCCAAGATTGAGATCTTATAGAAACTGCGCCTAGGATTTACTAGAATTTTTTTTATCATCAGTTAATGTTCATTACATTCCCCGTACAGAAAATCTACAAGCTAATTCGTTAGCCAAAGAAGCCTCAACTTTTGCACCTCCTATAGCTTTAAAACTTAAGTATCACATACAGATGAGACACATACCTTCCATACCGAACAATATACAACACTGGTAGGTGTTCAAAGATGATGAAAAGATAAAAAAATTCCTTGAAATGGTGGAAGACTTTGTTGAAACGCACATCGACCAAGAGAACCAGAATGATCATACTTGGATTATGCAAGAAGGGGAAGATCCTCAAGACTTCCAAGATAAGATCACAAATCATCGCATGTTAGTATTAAAAAAAAAACAAATCCCAAAGGGTCTAATCCCCTTAGAAATACTATTTGACCAAAATGACATTCCCTTAAAATATACTCTGCAACCTCAACCAGAAGAAGTCAAAGATTGTGATATAGGTACCAAAGAAAAGCCTAGAATAGTAAAAAATATCAAAGTATCTTCCTCCTAAGATGAAAGGAAATATGCAGATTTACTCAAGCAGTATAAAGACATGTTTGCCTAGTCTTACGACAAGCTGAGAACTTATGACACCATTTTGATCGAACGCAAGATTCCTTTAAAGCCAGGTGTTAAACATATCAATTAGAAGCTCAGGCAAATCAATCCCATAATATTGCCCGTGGTCGAAAAAGAAGTAAAATAACTCCTGGATGCCAAAATTATTGTACCACTCAAGTACACTGAGTGGGTAGCCAACCTGGTCCTGGTCAGGAAGAAGAGCGGAGAAATTAGACTGTGTGTAGATTTAATAAGTTTAAATAAATCATCTCTTAAAGAAAATTATCCGCTACCCAAAATGGACCATGTTTTAGAAAAAGTAGTCGGAGCAAATAGGATGTCCATGATTGACGGTTTTTCCGGTTACAATCAGATTGTTGTCAACGAAGATGATAAAGAAAAAACAACCTTCACCACCCCTTGGGGTACATTTATGTATGAAAAAATTCCATTTGGTTTAATGAATGCAGGTGCTACCTTTCAATAGGCTATGGATATCGCCTTCGTCGGTGAAAGAGATAAATTCATGGTTATTTATCTTGATGATCTAATCATTTTTTCTAAATATGATGAAGATCATATGATACATCTCAAGAAAATGTTCGAGAAATGTCGCAAATTTGGTTTGTCTTTAAATCCCAAGAAGTCTCACTTTGCAATGCAAGAAGGTAAACTATTGGGCCATATTGTATCATGGGATGGAGTTAAAATCGATCCTAAAAGGGTCAAAGCTATTGACACTATAAATATTCCTAGAAATGTAAAAGAAATCCAGTCATTTTTAGGTAAAATAATTTTTTTAAGGAGATTTATACCCAACTTTATTGAAATTGTGAAATTGATTATAGATATGCTCAAGACGAACAGTGAAGTTAAATGGACAGTTGAAGAAAAAGCATATTTTGCACACATCAAGAAAATTTTAGGTGAAGCATCTGTACTGGCAAGCCTTAATTATATCAAGGAATTTGTTATCTTCTCATTTGCATCCGAACACACAATCATAGCAGTACTCCTACAAAAGAACGAAGAAGGTTTCGAGCAACCAATAGCATTCTTCAGTAAAAGCCTCAGAGACGCAGAATTGAAATTTGCCATAATGGAAAAGCAAGCATATGCTATGGTGAAAGCACTAAAGGCTTTCAGAACCTACGTGTTACACTCCAATATAATTGTATATGTACCCACCAGTTTCGTTAAAGACATATTGGTTCAACCTGATAGCAATGGGAAGAGGGGACGATGGCTTGTTAAGATTCAAGAATTCGATTTAGAGGTAAAATCGACAAAGCTCGTAAAAGGACAAGGTTTGGCTAAGCTACTAGCTGAATCAAATTTCAGATCGTTTGGTATAAATAATCTACAAGAGTATGAAGGATGTTTGGATATAGATGAACTCAACGACCAAATAACCACAACCAGTATAGAAGAGAAGTTTATGAATTCGGTGTGGTACAAAGATATAGTATCTTATCTTCTGAATTTGAAATGCCCAAGTGATATGACTCCATATAAAGCTAGAACGTTGAAATTGCATGTGATGAAGTATTGTATTTCAGAGAGTCAATTGTATTGGAAACATCCTATGGGTTTTCTTCTGGTTTGTCTAGTAGAATCGGAGACCGAAAAGGTCATAAATGAATTCCACAAGGGGGTGTGCGGAGGACATCATGTGTGGAGAGAAACGACTTATAAAATCCCGAGAGCAGGATATTATTGGCCTAAATTATTCGCAGATGTAAATTCCAAAGTCAGATCCTGTAATTCATGCCAATTCTTTGCAGGAAAGCAGAAAATCCCAGCACTACCTCTAGTCCCGCTTAAAATGGAAGCTCCGTTCCAACAATGGGGGTTGGATTTTATAGGTGAAATTAATCCGCATTCTAGCGCACAACACAAATGGATCCTGACCGCTACATATTATTTCACCAAATGGATAGAATCTATTCCGACTAGAAAATCCACAGATTCAGTGGTGATAGACTTCCTGGAAGAAAACGTATTATCTAGATTTGGTTGTCCCCGAAAGATAGTTACATATAATGCCCAGGCATTCAAATCTATGAAAATGGTCATATTTTTCCAAAAGTACAATATTATATTGGGTCACTCCATGACATACTACCCCCAAGGCAATGGGCTAGTTGAATCATCAAATAAAGTCTTAATTACCATAATTAAGAAGGTTTTGAACAAAAATAAAAAAACTCCTGGCATGTGCATTTGAAATACACCTTGTGGGAAAATTAGATAGGCACCAAGAAATCGATTGGCACTTCTCCATTTCAAATGGTATATGGGACTGGCATGGTATTACCCATAAACCTGGCTCTAACTATGATGAAACTTTGGCAAGATGAAAAATAAGAACCAAACCATGTCACAAGAAGAATAAATCAACTAATTGAAGTTCAACAGAACAGGGATGAGGTCGAAGAAAGGCTGCAGAAATATCAAGACAACATGAAAGCATTGCTCAATCATAAGGCTAAATATAGGGAATTCCTCCCTCACGATTTCATTTTGAAATGGGATGCTAGGAGGGAACACTCAGCAAAACATGGAAAATTTGATCATATCTGGTATGGACCATTCAAATTCACAGCTTCTGAAGGGAAGAAATCATTTCTATTAGAAAATTTGGACGGTAAAATCCTCAATGCCCCTATCAATGGGCGTTATCTAAAATACTATATGCAATAAACAATTTCCAAAATTCCACTATATATACCGGTTTGTGTTTTCTGTTTTTATAGTTTTTCGGTAAGTTTTACTTTCACCACAAATAAAGCAGGTTAGTGATCTCCTAGAAATAGAGCTGTTAAATATTCGACACATTTAATTCTATAAATCTTAAAACCATGACTCTTTTCATGTTGTCTTCTTGCAAGATTCCGGTCTATATCGCAATCGTCAAACAAAAGAAAATGGATGGTCATGTATCGAGAAATTGATTCGCTTGAAACAGATGATAAAAGAATAATTTACTAAGATGATAACGAAGTGGTAAGGCAAAGGTATGAATTTCTGAACTGTCTAAATTTCAAATGAATATCACCTAGGTGCAACAACGGTCTCATGAGTATGAACATATTCTCCCGAGGTATCATCAATGAATGAAATTTTCTATGGATCATAAAGGATTCCTATGGATAAGATAAAAATAAGTAAAATAAACAGGAGAAGTAAAATGACCTCAAAAAAAATTCATGATTGCGTTACCACAACTATGTTTATTAAATCCAAAGCCTTCTTGGTCATCCTGTTCCAATATGTGGTATCCTTCCCTTCACCCCAGACGCCTTCCCATGATTTCCACAGAGGAAGGAGAGGTTACACTTTAGCTCTGAAAGCTAACAAACGAATATTTAGAACAAAGGAAAGTCCTCATGACTCCTCAAACTCTTACTGAACAAAGATATGTATAGGCTAATCGTAACTCTCTTAGTTCTTTTAGAAGGTTCTAAAAAAGTTTAGTCTTGCTCAAAAGAAGGTCCCTAGAAATAAAATTTCCCCATAAGTTTTCCTACAGACTAAGATGTTTTGAAGGTCGAAAAGAAACTAATCCAGAGTAATCAAAGTGATTTGACAGACCTCTGTTGCAAAATTATACACAGATATCACCCCTGGTATACTTTATACTAATTGATTGCCCCCACTTCATGTCAAAGAAAAATATAAGACGGATGGTGAAAGAAAATTCAAAAATTGATTGCCCCCATCTAGTCCTAAAAAAAGGAGACAATGAAAGGAAATTCATAAAATGATTTCCCTCATCTCAGCATTTAAATGCAAAATTACAATTTGGAAATTCAATAGAGGGAATCAGATAACTTCACTAGGGTACTAAACAGGCTTGTTGGCAGTGAAACAATGTCTAAGATATTTGTAAGGATGTTATACATGAATTATACTGTACTCTGGTAAATTAGTTTTCTTTGAAGCTAGATCTACATCCCAAGTTCGCACAGGACTCCCTGATTAAAAACATTAAAATTACTTCACCCTGAGGCAAGCAAGATCGACAGAACCGGTTAAAATTCCTCAGGTTGTTTGGATTATCTTAAGCAGACCAGAAATCAGTATCAGGAAAGAGGAAGTCAAATGGCCTAAATTGATATTAGAGAGAGATTGGGTTTCGAAAGCTTCCAGAGGTAAGGATCAAACCCCCCTTTTTTCCTTTGCACCTTCTTTCTGAACAAGTTTTTGCATAAACAAACTAATGACTCCATTTTCCCAATAAAGGCACGTGGTCTACTGTTCTTCTCATCCTGCAGGGAGATGAGATCCCTAGATGGAGCCTATGTTGAAACAAAGTTTGTTTTTCTTCTCTAAATCCAAATCTCCATTTTTCTTTGGTTACGGAGTCATCCTTAGTTCTAAAAAGGAGTCAAAAAGTCTTTCAGGATTTTCAGGTTTCGGGGTTCGGCTATTCACGAAGTACGTTTTTTAATAACAACTCCAAAGTCCCAGTACCGAAATCTCAAAAAAGTGATTGTTTAAAAGGATTTGAACCAATTTTAAAGTAATAATTAAAAATTCTAATGGCTTTCTAAGCCTTTCACATGTTCTTTTTCGGCCATCTCAACTTAAACAACATTTCAAATGTCCCGACGTGCTTTTTACAAAATACCTTTTAATCATGATTAATTAAATTTTAAAACATACTTAACAAATCATTAATCAATCGCAATTAGAGAAATCAAAGAGTCAACTTTGTGTCTCCTTAAAACCCCGATTCCCGGAGTCGCGAAATTCTTAAAATATAATACTATGTTTATTAAGAAGTAAGAAAGTTTAATGATAATAAATCCCATCGCTATTTTGCAATTCGTGATTTCTTGTGTTAAAGAGTTGTCGGAGTCCCGATACTCCAATCCACGAAAAGTAAAGACTAACCCTTGATCGCGATTAATTAAAGGGTTAAAATAAGTGGTTAGCGCCTAAATAAATCCCATCGCAGTTTCACGATTCAGGATTTACTTGTGTCATACCTCTTGGGGACATGATGCTCGAAACTCTGAAACACGAAATCCTAAAAGAATTAAGTGCTTAAATTTAATTAACTTAATTTTAAAACGGCATTAAGGTTATTAAATAACTTTTCACGTTTCGCTATTTCAAAGTTTTCAATGGAATTCCTTTCGAAATCCCAGGTTTGAATCACGGATATGTGGCAGTATCTATAACGGATTAATGGAGATATTTTTTAACATAAAGTGCATATCTCCAAGCGTACCATCCCCATTAAAGCATTTAATTTTTATCGCCTGTATCAGTACGCTAAATTTAAGATAGGTTAAAGGTTAATAAAGGTTTGTTATTTTGAATTTCATTCTTACTTTCAGACTAGGAGTGAGTTACACTCAGAAGAATTCACACATTTCTTCTCTGCAACAGGTTTTCATTTTAGCACAAACATCATAGCACCCAGAAAAGCGCCTAAGAAGAGTGAGGAGGCGGGTGAAAGCTTGAATCTGGATTGAGATGTTATATCCGACACTACGCCATATGCTATGGATTCAGTCAAATCCTAGAGCCATATTTTTGAAACCTTAGACTATGAGATTAGGAATTGCCCCAATGATTTCGGAAATGAAAGGACTGAAAATAAACTCAGAGACATAGCAAATTTTGAGCTTCATAAAATAGCCACATGGCCGAGACTCATGCCATACAATGACATGATAAGCTGGGCTTTAGAGAAAACAGACATTCAGACAAGGAGCATTCTAAATAGCCAAAAGGTCATCATCGTCTCGTTCAGACCTGAGCACATCCAAGTAATGTATAAATTGTCCCCTACTTCTAAATACATTTATAATGCTGAATTTGTAGAGGAATTTCAAAGAAAGGAGTGTATAGAATTCGATCAAATATATCCAGGTATAATCAAAGAATGGTGGGGAATTCCAGCGATATTTAGAGCTAATACACATGGCAGTTATGCCACAATTTTGTTAAATGAATACATGGTTTATATATCTTTGATTCTATGTAGAGTTTTCGGCAGGAAAATCCCTACCCATTTCCCTACAGAATGGGTGTCACTTATACACGAAGTATCTGAGGGTTACAATTTCACCTAGGGTAAAATTTTATCAGATAATCTAACTAAGGAGATTTCCAAGTACCAAACGGAAAAATCGAAAGGCATACCAACATATTTTTACATGTCTGCATATATAATTTATGCTATCTATTACATGACTCCATTCCACTTGATGAATTGGAGCTGGAATCTAGCCTGTGCGGAGCCCATTCATGTTTATTACTCTAAACTATTGGAGGAGAATGTTAAAGGTTTCTTTTATGAAATCTGCCACTACCTAGTGATACCTTTGCACCAAATTTTGTATGGTTATGCACCCCCTCATATTTCAGATCCAATCGTGGGAAACCTCAAGGTGATTGCAAATTGGTTTATTGAAGAGAGTTTCTCCTATGTCAGGGTTTTTGGGTGCTCGATTCCTCCTCACAGACTTCTGAAATTCCTTCCTGACAAACTAGTGTGCAGGGAGGTGGCCTACCAAATAATAACAAGTGGCATCGACACAGAATTGAAAGCAGCTCAGAAGAAGTTCTGGCCACTTTTTCCTATACAGATTGGGAAGTGTTCACTACTTAACTTTGGTCATTCCAAGGTTGAAGTTGCAGCACTGGAAGACATCAAATTGGTAGATCTTGAACTCAGAAAACATGACCCTGATCAAATTGTAGGAAATCATCTTGCTCATTGCAATATGAAAATGTATGAACATGAAGCTTCTCCCTGCAACGACATGTTCAAAGGAGCCAGAACCTACGAGGAAATATTAGACAGAGTTCAAGCATTATCAACCGACCTATAGACCATCTTTCTGACTTTCCAGAAGCACATGCAAAGTTCTTTGCCGAAGATACTATAGGGAGAATCAACAACCACTCCTCCAGCTTAAGGAATTATTCCCCTAGGTTTCGGATCAGAGGCTCATGATAAAGGGACCGTAGAAGAAAATCCAAATAAGACTGAAACATCTTCGCAAAAAGTAGAAGCTTCACAAACAGAGCACCCAAAGTATGAAACATAAGTTAGGCTTGAGACACCTTCAAAGTCGAGTAAAATGATTCCTCTTTTATCATCATCTATTCCTGTTGATATCCCCAAAACAACAGGAGAAACTCAATCTTCAGAATTGGGCAGCCCTATTTCATCATTAAATCCTTACAGTCAAATTTTGGGACCCCCATCTGGAATTCATATATGTAAGTGACCTTACTCCTATCTCTAGAGAAGATATACCTTCCTATGACTACTCTTTTAGTAAGATGAGGAAGGTTGTAGTAAAATAGGAAATTCATATGAGAGAAGGAAAAATGGTGAAGAAACAAAGAGTGCTCGTAGATGGGAAGAACCTATAAGAGGAATATTTCGCCACAGAAGTAGCAGGCTCTATGGGATCTTTGGCGACGACCAATTTATTCTCAGTTGACTCTCTGAAAACAAGGTTGAAATAGAAAAATCAAATGATAGCTCAGTTGCATGACCAAATAAGGCACACAGAAAATAATATTCGAGAGGAGGTAAAGTAAAGAGTTGGACATGCCAAAACTACTGAAAAAAAGGAAATGCAATTCTTGAAGTATAGTTTAGATGAAGAAAACAAGGAGATGCAACTAAGTCAAGTATAGGTTATTCGATAGGAAGAATTAGTGAGACAGCTACAGGCTAAGTTGAAGCCCATTGAAGGACAAGTCGTGAATATAATAGCATTTCAAGCCCAAGCACTAGAGGTGCATGAGAAACTACAAGTAGAACAACAAAACTTGCTTTCTAAAGTAGAAATCATTCAAAACTACTTCTTGGAAATAAGCCACTCACTAGATAACATTTCTTTAAAGGAAAAAGAGGCTACAACAGCTCGCACTTTGTTGCAAAAGGCAGTAGAATTTTCAGCTAGAGAGGAAGTACCAGCAATCCCAAAGCTGACTGTAGAAGAACAGATCAGGGGAGACATCATATTAAAAACATGGGAGGCCAATATTGTCGAAAGAAGTAAAATGGAAAGAGAAGTTAAGAAAGAATGTGAAGAAGTGTTTGATCAGCTAGATACAAAAACATATGACATTCGTAAAGGTGATTGTCCTGGGCTATTAGGAAAGAACAATGTTGTAAAGCATCAACTACATATCAAGGAGAGCTAGAATGAAGCCCGGCTCAAGATTTCACAATTTAAGCAGCTTGACATCACCCAAATAGATAAGTGGTTAATAAAGCCAAATCTACAGTTGCAGTTGACAACGTTTGAAAAGGGAAAGATCGAAGACATACTGCCCCAAATTCAGAGGAAGATGTATGTGTTTGAAGCAAAGGATACGACAGAACCGTCCACAATTTTGGTGCAATTTCTACACAAGTGTGTTGAGTGTTTTGGACCGAGCGAAGGAAGCGCTTCAAATAAATGATGAAGTAATGCATGTATGCTCATTTTTGTCCAACTGTTAGAAGAGTAAAAAGAAACCGAGCAAAACGGTTCAAATTTGTATTCTGTAACCATTAGCACCTAAGAGATTAGGAGCATACCAACTGTCTAGGGTTGATGATTTTCTTTGTATAAATACAATTTTGAAATTGGCACCAAAGGGGATTTTTCCTTGGCCGATTGTAGTAGAGAAATTCTTCATTTGCCAGAATTAATACAAATGCAACTCGAAGACTCCAGATCCCATCAAGTTTGAGTTATGTGTTCCTCTGTTATTTCATATTTAACATCATTTATTATATATATTTGATGAATGTTTAGCTAGAATTTAGTACGACCTATATTGTCGTGATCGATTATTTTAGTCATCTAATCGTTTACAACTTTTCCTCTGTATCGGCTATCAGTAAGTACAAGACCTATGAATTACTTAGATTTCTATATCTTATGCTTCATTAAAGTTTTTATTGTCTATTTTCTTCTTCTGTCACAAAGTGAGATTCTTCCTTGGTTGATGCCTCACTTTGTTGCACAGCTTTATGTTTTCTTTCATTTCATGCACGATTTTCTGTTTAACTTAGATATGGGAAACAACCTTTGAATTTGTTATACCATTAATTCATATATCTGGGAACTTTCTCTTATAATCTAAAATAGAAACAACAAATCTTTAAAACTCTTTTCCTCTATGACTGTACCTACTACGAGACAGCCCAATATCGAACCCAGTCTCATAGATTAGACCAGTATTTCTTTAACTATTTTTAACACCATCTTAAAAACGGCTACCACCTGGGTTGAAATCGAACGTTCATGGGGAGCCATTGAGCAGGACATTATCATCTAGGAACAATTGGAAGCTAGACGAAGACAACTCAGAAATCAACCATAACTCCTTTCCCCCTAAGAGTTGTTTTTTCCTTTCTTTATATCACAGACCCTCTTTATTTTTAGATGCCTAGACTTTATAATTTCAAACCTTAAGTATAAACTATGGAACAACAGGTTACAAGGGTGGCCAATAATGTGTGCTTAAGTACCACTTGCATTTCCTGTGTGTATGAATCCCTCAACCGCGGATTTATGCACGTAACGACAGATCTCTGTGGCTTAAAGACATCAGAATACGTCTCTACCCTGAAAAAACTTTACCCACAATTTCTGCCAAGGAAAGTGCTCTAATACCACTTGTAATATACTAGATATAAAAGGTATGCAGAACATAAATAAAATGCTAGGAATGGCATAATAACAACAATATAACCAGAACAGTCACTACAATAACACTGAAATGATATAACAATAACAACAAAAATATCACTTTGATTCTAAGAGCAATGTTCACGGGCCTCTTCGAGGGGGAAACCTCAAGTCGAGCAGAGCTCTATTATAGTAATATCCAAGCTAGGGTTCTCATACCCTCGAATCCTATTTATACTAAATATTTCTATCAAAAGAAGCATCTAGAGGAATATCCTTCTAGAAGCAGAAGCTTCTATTAGGTCTTCTTACATTCGACTTATTCTATTTTATTGCAAGGCCTTATTAATATTTACCTTTATTACATTTGAATATATTGTTCTATCTATGTGTGGGTTAGGATGCTAACACTGCACCCGCGAGTGGACCTAGGGTTTTGTTGTTTGTCGTGTTTGGTGAAGTCAAGATCTGTCTCCTATTTCGTGCCCGCCTATCCTGCTATTAAAGTTTGCTCCAATTCGTTTTCCTGGTTCTCGACCATATCTACATGTATTTTTAAATTTTTCTTATAGAAGAAAAGGATATTGAGATGGTTCTACCAAGAGTGGTGTTCTGTATTGCAGTATTCAGTTTCTATGTTGTTTGGCATGCAACATTGCTAGCACAATCAATGTGTTCTAAAATGCATCGCACCATTTACATTTGGACGAAACCATTATCATTCTAGGATACTTCAGTGTTGACATGATACAAAAAGTGGCATAAGAAATGATCGGACAACTACATGTCCAATTACAATGTCTGTTGTATTTTTTTTAAGATAGAGCATGTGCAAAACACACTTTTTAACCATATATGTTGAAATGTGACCATATCACAATACAACCTCTTTATCCTCTACACATACTAGTGTGACTACGATACAATTTGTCTTGTACTTGAAATATGGTATGTACACCAAAGATACTGCAAAAGTATATTTCCATGTCTCGAATCATGTTTGGATACTTTGCCACAGAAAACCAAAATCATTTATCTATGGCCATGCGATTTCTTAATATTTTGTGGCTTGTAATATATTTTGGGCAGGAAAAAACTTTATCTAATTACAACCATGGATGGAGAAAAACAAAGGTTCATGTTTCTAAATGTCTTTTATTCTATTCGTTGATTCTCATTTAGTGTATGTACATATTACTTGTTCTTCGTTGCATACCAACTTCCATTCATGTTCATTGTATTTTGTGTGCTCCCACATTCAACCAAACATAATAGCTGGGGAAAACGAAGGAGTCTTAATTGCAGCGGTTGAAGAGGAGATACAAAGATACATGCTTGTACTATTATTTCATATTTCGTTGTTTTGTATTTCATTTATTGTCTGTATATGTGTTCACCTAATTTATTGTATGTAGATAGTGCATACCTTCCTACGTAATAATGTATTCATGTCGTTTGTATTTCCTATGCCGCTACATTGAAAAGAAATGAACTCTATTTTTATTTTTTTACATGTCTTCCTACATACTAACTTCCTTCATGTCCATTATATTTTTCCTGCATTGCTACATTTTAAAAAATAGAGTGGTTGGAGAGGACGATGGACTCTTTGCCGCGAATGTAGAGGAGGAGTTACAGAGGAGCATACCTCTAATATTATTTCATATTCCAGTGCTTAGTATTTCATTTATTGTCTGTGTATTTGTTCTACTTGTTCTACTGATTTGCACCCTTTTTTACTGTATGTATATAGTACGTATCTTTCTACATAGTAACTTATTCTCATGTGAATTGTATTCTCTTTGTTGTTTCATTGAAATAAATAGAACTGTATTTCTTTCTTTTACATGTCTTTATGCATACTAACTTACCTTCATGTCCATTGTATGTTCGATGTTGCTACATTGAAAGAAATAGATTGGTTGGAAAGGAAGATGAATTCTTATATGCCACAACAGAGGGGGTTGTGGTACAATCTTCGAAAAGGTATACCAACTGTGCTAGTAAATAAAACATACAAAACGGGTGGGGGAATATAATATTATACTAGAAAATGATGATTTGGCAACAATGGGCCTTTATTGAGACTTCCCGCTCCCAAACATTGCCCTCCCCATTTCTAATTTTTCTACTTTCTATTATCCAATTTTTTCCCCTCTTCTATACTTACCTTTTCTCGTCTACTTTTTCTTTTTGGTTTCTTTGCTTAGTCATCTTTCCGAAAATTTCTAGGTGCGCATGTTGATGGACTCATAGGTTCACATTTATAGTCATTCTTCTACCTCATTCCATACTTGGCCACTTTTTCCATCGCGAGTTCCCGAGCTAGCGGGTTCAAGATTGTGCCTGTGGCTTCAAAGGTTCATCGATAAACAAATTGGTCGTTGTACCCCCCCCATCATGCCCTATTTACTGTTACACATTTTTGCAATCAAAAAATCCGAGGCATGCAATTTGATCATCGGGTCCTCATGTTTCCTGAGTATCCCTTGACACCCTATTTCGTATTCCATCTACTTCGACCCTGTATGTGACATTCAAAACAGTTATGGACAATATACAATGCATATTATTATTTAGTCCTTCTGATGTTCATCTACACATGATTGAATCTGAAAATGTTGGACTAGTGACAT
Source organism: Picea glauca (assembly GCA_000966675.3). Taxonomy (NCBI): domain Eukaryota; kingdom Viridiplantae; phylum Streptophyta; class Pinopsida; order Pinales; family Pinaceae; genus Picea; species Picea glauca. The sequence continues at coordinate 433,827 of JZKD02S1793505.1, read as the reverse complement.
GGCCATTAGCAATCAATCATCGCAAACATCAAAAGACCGACAAGGACAAAGGTAAATATGCATACATTATGTTTCTCATATGTTTACCAAAAAAATATCGTCAGCTATTTATTCATCTATGCCATGGTGAATATGTTGATGTCATCTGTAACACACACTTTGCAGTTCACAAGAAGTATCAACAAGCGCAAGTGAGACGCTAAACATAGAGCAAGTTCTGCAGACTAAGAGGTCTGGTTGCAAAACTCTGACTCCATACTTCATCCAAGTTGTTCGTCTACTTGTACATTTATGCCAGGAAAAAAGAAAACAAAAAAAATAATGCAGACTACCATTCACATTACTTTTCCTGTTCAAAAAATGTCACCATGTCTAAACTTGTAACACCCAAAATACTATCAATCGAGGGATTTAACAGTCACCGAACTGGAAAAGTGTTCATCGAGGACATAATGGTCATCTATAGCACCTACTTGGACAAGGAAAACAAAACTAGATCCATTATGCATGCTGACATGACAAACAACGAGGCCCTGATGATAGTCACACTGACTATTCCCACAAAAATTGTCCAAAAACAAGTAGAAAAGATATTGACAGGTAAAGGGATATCCATTACAAATTTTAATATATTTCCCAAAATAGTATATGACCATGTTGATTGTGATCAGATTACATCACTCAACGAAACAAGTATTGTGGAAAAATTTCTCGCTATTTGTTCAAAATATCGTTTCGTCCTGGACACAACTATCATCCAAATTGCATAGAGCAACAAAATTTACTCAATCGGAACCATTGGTGCGACTGTCACACTCGTGAGAAAACTTGGCTCGTGACACATTCTCCATATAAAATATGGAGAGTCAGACAATGACAAGGCAATGGTATCGTTCTCCATATCTAGTTTTGTCCTTGACTCTCACATCTCTATGTATGTTGGTTATGTTACACAACTATTCCACTGTTACATGTTGCAGCTACAATTGTTCGACACCTATTCAAATTTGTTTTCCTCAATGGAACAATAATTACATAAAGGGAAATTTCCACTTATGCTCTTCAAAAATATAACAAAGAAGAGATATGTTAAAGAAAGGATCTTTCACACAACCCATGCAACATTTGTAACAGAATTGGGAACAAACATAGTACAGGATCTCAAGAAAATAACTATATCTACAACTATTGTGTGTATACATCTACAATTTCATCCTCACTTTTCTCATACAAATTTCCTTCACCAATTTTCTGCATTTTTTTTTTTTTGGTGCATTTGTATATTATATTGTTCAATATATTAGCTACTATGCTCATGTGCTCAGGTTGAGGGTGTTTTGGTTGCAATGAATGCATACTCGACCCCCTTCGAGCCTATATGTGCCAAATGCGACTCTCATTCTTCTGCTTCTGCTTTCATAAGTGATGATACAATTGATTGTCTGTGATGCAGTGAAAAATGCCCTTACATATATAGACATTGCCTCAATGCTTCCATATGAACTGTCAGCAACACAATAGTACATTGTACACTTAGACAACCTCTGTTACAATATGTGTTTACTGGGTTAGAAGAATTTTCATATGAAGCATACCTACAAAAAATGACAAATAGTGTCTACATCCTGTGCGACTTTCGGATACATAGCAAATTTACCTTAAATGAGGACAATGCAATATTGCATATCAGCTGAAAACAAAAAAAAATCATATCAAGCTTTGGCAGGAAACGAAAAAATCTCATGTGTGTTTGTAATTTTTCTTCAACACCCATATGAATGTTCGTCAAACTCGACTTCTTCATAGTTTCAATCTATGGCTGTAAAAGTTTCTTTCCATATATTTTGTCTCTTTTTGTGCACTTGAAACAACAAGGAGAATCTAACTACAAATGCAATCGATGTTGTTAGTTTCATGTTTTTTTGCATCTCCCGATAAGAATTTTTCATATTTTTTGGGGTGTGCAAATGAAAAAAAAAATGGTGGTTGGTTGTGGCTTTGTTGGAGGTGTCTGCACCTTTTTTGGTGCTCAAATTGGAAAAATGTTTTCCAACTATATAGCCATGGTAGGATTTGTGCATTTTTTTCGGTGCGCAAATAAAAAAAAAATATGATCTCCAACTATACATTTATGGTATGGTATCTATATTTTATTGATGCCCTAATTGAAAAAAAAAGGACTCTGCATGGATTGAAACATGACTTTGAGATATTTAGAACTCGCTATAGAGATTGGGGAGTCCGGGCATTGGAATTCATACAGGCAAGTGTAGTTATTGGTGGTGTACAAATGCATAAGATTGTTTAGTCCAGAAATGGAAAGCATGAGGAAAAACTCCATACAAAGTATTCAACTGTAAATAACTCAGGCCCATCCTTTGAACCGTCGAAATAGCTTGCTCCTCTGGGAAGAACCATTAGGCATTTCCAATAATATTGGAAATTTGGCATTGTTAAAACTAGTTGTAATAAAACATGGCACTATCAGAAGAAAATGTCCATAGTGATCTTGTTTCATGGTAAAATAGTAATCTGCAAGTTTTTTGTTCCCCATTTTGAGGTTTGGTTATAGCTAGGGTACAATGGTGAAGCTCCACTAGTTTTGTGTTGTCTTTTGTTTCGCAGACTTTTGTTCATATCCCATGGCCCCGATTATTTTCTCATGGGAACATATACCAAATGTAAGAGAAAACCAATGCCACGTGTGTTTTTTTATATATCTAATTGTTTTATGCAAAGCTCGACGTACTTCTCTATGGAACCTTGTGGGATCTCGTTGACACCTTCTGTGTTCATGCGTTTCCTTGTGCCTCGACATTCAATACATTTGGTGTTTACTTGGTTCTTGGTTGTATGCTTCGTTGTGGAAAATTAATAATAGATTCAGGATCTTGGTAGTTTTTCTATGATCTTAAAGAATGACATGATTTTCCTTTTAGTATAAGATTTATGACACAAATGTGGTATGTGACTCGTTTTATCACTTTTCCTTGATCAATGAACTTATCAAAATTCATCTCCATGAATAATTTGAAATAAAAGGATATATACTATGTGAAGTTCAATGGAACTATCATATCAACGGCAGGACATTAAAATTCAAATTCGTCGTTGTTATAATTGCGGTGAAGTTGACAGTACAATAACTTTACTTAAACATCCCAAAATTGATTTTATTGTGGCTTTTCGATGCTTCTCTTATACAAACACATCTTGGAAACTATGAGGATGGATTGCTTTATCTATTCCTTGATTGAAGAACCTATTCACATGTTTAATGCACTTCATAGTTACTGTTAAGACCATCAATGGGGATTTCTTACACCAATTATTGCTTCCAAAAATTCCCATCCCCTTTCTTTTTTCCCTCGGTTTTCCCTTTCTGGTTACTTAGTCTCTTTTCAGAAAATTTCTAGGTGCGGGAGTTGGCAGATTCACGTCTTCATATTTCCATTGATACTTTTATATCACCAGCCTGACCGACCGCTTCCTCGTTTCATATTGAGAAAAAAAAATTGATTGTGGGTTCCCAGATAGGCGGGTTCAACATTGCGTTTCCATTGTTCTGCCACCTGAAAACAACACTCGGACTTTCCCAATCTACAAATTAGCAAACAAATTCCTCTTTTTCTCATTTGGTTTCCCTTTATGGTTACTTGGTCCTTTTTCCAAATGTGTCATTTTTTCAAATGTCTCGTGATTTTATATACAACACTCGAAGTTCCACAATATACAAATTAACCATCAAAATCTATCATTGTCTCTTGTTTTGTGTTACACATTTTTCAATCAACAGTTGGGATAGATAAAATTTGACCATCGAAACTTCACATCTCTTGAGTAGAGCTTGTGGCCCTGTTTTCAAGCCTATCAATATTCCCTGTTCTGAGTATGTCGCATGCTTCTATATCATGAATCTGACCAACCACCTACCTATTGCATACTTGGCCACTATTACCATCATCAGTTCTTATTTAGGCTTGCTCAACATTGCGCCTCCATTGTTCTGTACGTGCAAACAACACTCAAAATTTTGTGATATACAAATTGACGGTCGAAATCCATCATTGTGCTTTGTTCCTTGTTACACATTGTGCAGTCAAAATTTCAGAGACATACAATTTGACCATCGACCCCTCACATCTCCTCACTATATCTTGTGACCCTATTTTTGAAGCCTGCATGATCGCTTTCCATACTTGGCCATTTCTTGGAATATCTTTCGCAGATTGGCCGGTGGACGAAATGTACAATGCTTAATCACTCTTCTCCATCACCACCACCTTCGTACTTCTTTATAGATATGAAATTATTAAGATTTAATGCTAGTATCTCATCATGCAGGAACCATTAAGATTGTCATTAATGTCCGGAAGGCCGAAGAAGATTTTTCATTAATACGAATTAAAGCAAGATTTGCGGAGAAGAGTGTTATCATTTCCAAGTATTAATTTCAAGAATGATGAAATATCTTTCGTGTTTCATCCGGTTGGTGCCTTTACAGAATATCTAATCCTTAATCGCTCTTCGTCGTCACCGCCACCTTCGCACTTTTTTCTAAATATGCAATTAGTAATATTTAATGGTAACAACTCTCTATGCACGGACCATGGAGATTATCATTGATCAACAAAAGGCTCGAGGATATATTCCATTGATATGCATTAGACCAATATTTGCGGAGGGTTATATTATCCCTTCCCAATTTTCATTTCAAACATCATATGAAAAAACAAAAATTCTTGTTAACTTATGGAAGCAGTCATGTCCAGATACAGTAAACACCTTTGGGCATGATGGCCAGAGGTTCCAGTATTCCAGGGCATATTCTTACTACTCATCTCCCTCTGCCCAGGAGCAAAAAAGGAGATGGTCCCTTGGTAAATCAAGAGATATATTTCAAGGCAAAGAATTCCATGGCAACCCCGGTCCCCACCTGCTCAGACAACCTACTCGCCTGCATTGATGGCTAGCGTAGAGGTTGATGCGATCGATTTCGAGCCGAGAGAAGATGATCTCATGGACGATGATATGAAAATGGATGATGGAAATGCAGACATTGTTCCCACTACTATTCCCAAATTGAAATCAACCATAATGGGGGGCTCTTCCCGACTCAGCGATGGCAACCCTGGCAAGACCAAAAGAAGGGGTTTCAGAAAAGAAATTGGTGTTGAACACAATAGCTGCTTTGCAGCTCGAAAGTAGGAATTCCAGAGGTCCAAATTAGTCTATTCTGGGAAGAATTCTTTCATTGTAAGGAAATGTTCTATTGATGTCTGTTGTGGGGTTATTCTACCCTACGGACTAACAAGATAAGGATTTAAACTTGTACGCAGATCATGACCCTTAAGAAATAACTTTTAACCTTCTACCCCAACCTAAAACCCTTTTTCACAAGCACACATGGGAAGAACCAACTAACCTTTTTATCGACGGTTGGTGTAGATCCTCCGTTGATATTTTATCTCCTTGCTGTTGTTGCTCCTTCCAAAAATCTTTCCTGCAATCAAGACAAAACTACGCATGCATGCTATTGATCTACTAGAGGGTTAGAGATTAAACACAAATCAAATAACGTAGATAAGACTCATGTATTTGGGACGGGAAAAGTATCTTTTTCATTAATCTCAATAAGAATCAACTTACAATGATTATAGAGATTGGCCACTGTTCCTCGATCCTGATCCTGGGCTCCTCCTCTTCTTTGTCCTCCAACTGCTTTGCTTGAATTCTCCTAAAGCTTGAGGAAAGGCTAAAGGGTTGGGACAAAATGGATTCAACAATTTGGCAGAGTTTCTTTTCTATGGTTTTTCCTCCTTTGAATAGTACCCCTACCCCTTCTTTTATAGGCTAGAAGGAGCTAGGGTATTAGAAAAACTCTCAGCCATGCATGGCTGGGAGTTCCAGTTAACTAACCCAAAGCTTTTCATCCCGGCGGAAACTTTCCTGATTTTTTTCTTTGTTAGGTAAACGTGGGCTGTAGTGGTCTAGCCTGCATTCCAACGCGTGCAGTAGAAGGGCAACAATCATTCCAACACGCCCAGTGTTAGGTTAGGGCGCGTGTTTCTTATTTTAAGTGGTTTTTCAAGGTTTTATTCAGCATGGCTTTGGCAAGGAAGAGACATGAGTTGGCCTGATGCCAAGTAAGCCTGTGTGGTGCATTTTAGGGTTATAACAGATGCCCCCTAATGTGTGAGGTCAGAAGAGCATCTGATGGCCGAAATACATTACCAATTCTTTACCAAACTGTACTGATATGCTGAATGAGTGAGCCCAGGAATCAGGAATCAGGAGGTGCCGTTTGCAAAAAATATCAAATGTCTCACCAAGGCAGGCATACCCATGCTCGGGATAAATCAGAACCATGGCTACCAATCAAATACACTATAGATCCATGTAAAATAACTAGAGAGAATAGCCGTGAACAATACACAGCGGAGATACATCTCGAAATCAGAAAGATATACATAGAAAGTATCCATCTCTCAGAAGCTGATTTGTCCTAATGGTTGTACTTCAAAGCTCGAGAAACAACTTCAAAATCTTCAAAACTCGGGTAGGAGTGTAATATGAGTGTACGACTGCACTACCCAGAGGTCTTCGACGGCTCGTCAGTTATAGACTTGATAATCTTGATGATCGGACTGAAGGCTTCATTGATTTCGAACAAAGACTTGATTGGACGTTCAGGATGGTCGGGTATGCGGACAAGAGACATATTGCAGAGTGGCCGACTCAGGATAAGTAACAAACTTCCCTTGGACAATAGCACGACAAGTGATAAGACTCAGGCAGCATATCTGTTAATCATAACTCTACGAAGCAGGAGGCAATGCAAACTCTCCATATGTTTGGAAGAGTAACCAAACGGTGGAGGACACAACTCAATATAGTGAGCAAAGTTTCCTAAGGTCGTACTACATCCCAAAGTTTGATGAATCAAACGGACAGATGTGTTTTATCCAAGGGCGACTCATAATGTTGCCAATAAATAAAATACTTTTCCCATCCTCTTTTTGGGGTATATTTGATTTTTTTTGTTCTTTTTGAGTATTTGAAAAAATAATAAATGAATATTACGTTACAGTGGAGGAATGAGCATAGAAAACATACAAGATCAAGGCACAAGGACAAGACTGATGTTCTAGGAAATGATACTCAGGAAAAATCGTCCAGTGGCCAAAGGTGTTAAGACGCAAAAGCAAACTGTTACTAGGCTGATGGGTAAAGGATGCAAATGCGGTTGATAGAACACACAATGGTAACGTCCTTCGATGTAATATTAACGAGCCCAGAGAAGGGAAGCTCGGTGATTTTTCATGTTTAGAGAGTCTGAAAAAGCATAAAAGGAAACTCCATTGGGGTACCTTTTTTGTCAATAGTCTAGTCAGTTTGAAAAAGGGGTAAACTAGCACCGACTAAACGTCAATTCAAAACCATTTTAACGAGTGTGACAAGGACAAGATCACTCAACTATTTTTTCAATTTTAAGGAGTCTGAAAAAAACTTAACTATGGACTCTGTCAGGAATGTTCTTCTAGACCGTTTAACGAGTGTGAAAGAATAAGGTCACTCGACAATCTTTTCAATTTTAGGGAGTCTGAAAAGAGCTTAACTATGG
>JZKD02S1793505.1:373898-412496 GCA_000966675.3 Picea glauca | reverse complement strand
GAGGGTTATATTATCCCTTTTGAGTGTTGATTTCAAAATCATGGAATGTCGTTCGCATGTCGTCGGCTTGGCATGTTCACGAAACCTCCAAGCCTTAATTGCTCTTCGGCATACCCACCACCTTCGCACTTCTAAGTATGCAATAAGTAAGATTTACTACTAACATCTCACCATGCAGCACCCATAGAGATTGTCATTAATGAGTGAAAATCTCGAGAATCTTTCCCATTCATAAGCATTGAACCCACATTTGCGGAGGGATATATTATACCCTCCAACTGTTCATTTCAACCATTGTCTGGAGCAAACAGACATTCTCATAAACTTATGGCACCACCTCGAGAGCATCTTTGTGGAGACACAATGAACATATTCGGGCGTGAGGACCAAAACTTGCAATGGTCCAGGGCATATTCTTATTACGCATCCCCTTCTGCCTGGGACGAAATAATTTGGACCTCTGGGATTGCTCGTGCAGGTTGTGTCCCTGAATTTTTTGACTGTAAGGAGCTAGTCTCTTGGTGCGTCGATAAATATATTTCAGGCCAAAGAATTATTCAACTGTGGGACCATTGTTTTGTTTCTTTGTCACCTCAGGTATTCTGTCAGATGTTAAGATTGTCGGAACCAACATTGACTGTCAAAGGACATGATTCCAAGTAGTTCCTAAGAACTCATAATAACGGGTTGGACCTCTTGCCCAAGTTCCTGGAAGACCCAATGGTAGTTCTTGAAGATATCACAAGCTTGCAGGTTAGTTCATTTAGAAATCCATTCTGGGAAATTGTTTGGTTGTTTACAAGAATAACGGGACAGGAATCCACAACAACTATTTCCCGCATGGATCTTTATATTTTGTATTTCATAGTCAAGGAACAAGACATTTTTTATTGGGGGAAGCTAATTTCTCATGAAATTTGTTCCCAGTTGTCAAGCTTCTAAAATGAGAATAAATTTTATATGTCATCCTACTTGGTTTTTGCGATAGCGCATTGGTGTTAGTTTCCAAAACTATCTTTGTCCAAGAAGGTAAACATGGAATTCGACCTAGTAATGTTCTGGTACCAGGCCTTGTGGAATCAATAGGCCTCCCACTCTTTTTATGAGGTTTTTAATGACTTTGTGTCTATTTTCAAAGTTTTATTGTTAGGATAATATGCTCCCCGCATATCTGACCAAGAAACCAAGTTTTTGGACAGGAAGGGGACACTTGAACAAATGGATAATTACACTGTGATAAGGATTTTTGGTTCCAAGGAAAAACCTTCTCTCCTTCCATGTCACATTACGGGTAGAATGTTTGTTACAGAAATAGCAAGGCAATACAACTACTGATTGCATCTATTCCATGAGAAGATAAAAAAATAGTTCATTCCTCTACCTTGGAAAGTCGGGGACTTTGCGTAGAGAAACGTCAACAAAATTGATGAATACAGAACCCATTTTAGCAACTTGAACCTAATATATGTTGAAAGCCTAAGAGGATTTGAACCTAATAAAAAAAATTTAGAACATTTGTTAACACTTGTCCTCGACAATTGTTTTTTCAAGAAACACCCAGGAGAAAACAGAGACAATTGCGACAACGCTCCTGCTTCTGATGTCGACGACCTAGACACACTACAAAGCACCACTAAATTGTATAAGAAACATGGAAAAGGCCATGGTGAGAATAGTGTTCAATTGGCGGATAACACTCCCAAAAGTATGACATCCCAGATCATCGCTCCAACGGCCCACCACAGCAACAAAGCAACTCAGAATTCTACAAATGAAGGAGGAGATAATGACCCTCCTCACCCTAATATTGATAGTTCTCACAAGCTTCCCATGGACAAGAAGAGAAAAAAAATTGTAGGACAGGCGAAAGAGCCCGAAATTGAGAGTGAGAACATGGAACTTGAGCTTGATATGAATAGTGTTTTCCACAACCTTGATCATCCCGGATATGGGATCCAGCATAGTCATCCAATGGACATATCTCATACCGATTTTTTTTACGAAGATGAATACTTTGTGTTCCAGAGTGTTCTTTTCGACAGCGAGTCTAAAAACTTAATTATTGAAAAGAGAGATGTAAAAAATAAGAAAGAAAAATGTCATTCATAGTTTAACCTTGTGAACATGCGGTAGTCCCAAATATGTCTACTCCATGGAGCAATCGGAGATGCTATTGATGATTCCATTGGAGGCATTGAGGCCAAGAATGCTAGACTGAGGGACCGGGTCAAGGAATTGGAGGAATCTTTGATTCCTATTCCATTGCTTTCCATTCCTTTAGAAATAGCCATGCATGCCACCCTTGCAACATGGTTAAAAGGATCCTCTAGCCTCCTCGCATCCTATAGAATATATGTTTAGAATAATATTAAGAAAATAATGGAACTAATTGTCGAGGCATGGGAAACGTCACAAACCATGACTTCCCTTGGAACGAGGGAACATAATTTGCTCCAACATTTGCAGGCGGATTTAAAAGATGAAGAAAATTTCTATTTAGGCACGGTCCTTCCTTTTGGAACCATTGTCAACAACATGATAGAAATGAAAAGAAGACAACAAGATATCCCATCCAAAAACTGGATCACTCAATTAAATGCATGCTGGAAATAAAAAGAGAAGAATCTCCATCTCATTGTCCAGTCATGTGAACAAGCCATATCAAAGAAAGAAAAATTATTCACAAAGCTGACAAGAATAGACTTAGCTGGAAGGACCAACGACTTCCAAGACCCCAACTTAATTGTCAACTCCTTTCCCTTAACTAAACAAGCCTTCGATAAACAGGTTGGTATTTTTAAGGCGTTGTATTTGGAAAAGTTTTACATCATCCTTGAATATGGTGAAGATGACGTCGACAACTAGCTAGTCGACTATTCGGTACAGAATGAGGAAATTGATTAGGCTCTGCGTAATATTTCTATCGACTTCAGGGAATTAGAAAAGTAACTTTTCAACATAAAAATCCGAAATGAGATCAATGTCGCCCCAATGAGAAGCTATATTGAAGAATGGCTCAAAAGGGAATTGAAGCAGGTTGCCGACGAAAGGCAACAGGCAATTTCCACAATTCCAGCAGTCGTCGATGACAGCAATAAAAATGAATCATCAAGAAAATAGAAAAATGGGTGATATGTACCATCACTGTAAGTCTATACTCATCACATCCTACTTTGTTTATCAACCCAGTTATTCTAATTTTTTTAATAGAAATGTCTAGTCAAAGACTGATGCCTTTCAATTTATTATTTTCAAGTATTACAGTCTACCGTCGCCCGCTTCTTCTTTACACAGTATTATTTCTTGTACATATTTCTCTTATGGTCTGTGGGAGCCCCAATCCTAGTCTATATGACAAACACATTTAAATTTCCAGGAATATGTAATAGACAATATTACTTTTTGATATATTTCAAATAAAACTATTTTTATCTCCTTTTATATTTATGTCCTCGTGAATTTTTTTAAGAAGACACATTAAATGTGAAATGCTAGTCCATCAACTTGAGTGCTTCTTCAGGATTTTTCTTCCTCTTCTGGAAAATTGAATTTATTTCTCACGCTTGAGAAGTGATTTAATGGCTTCAATATAAACCCACACAACAATAAAAATAATTTACAGAAAGATACTAAAATGATTATGGAAATATTTTGGATCGATGGATTCATTGACAAACATCTAAATTAAGTGAATTGATCTACTGGCCATAAGTTCTCTATAATCCCCGTCGGTTATAAATTCAATCAATTACTCTCTACAATATGTTCCAGTATTCTATGAATCGATCGACGATGCATCATTTTTCAGCCATCTATGACTAGATAGCTGCTCTTCCACCTCTGTTGTGTTGGGTAAACATGGGCGTCTCTTACAATTGTCATGGTGTTACTCCTTGCGCACTAATTTATAAGAACAACAATGGACAAATAATGATTAGTAAAATTTTTATCAGTGAAATCATTTTAAAGGGGGTTTTGTTCTTTCAATTTGATATGTCATTCTACCATATGGAAAGTGAGTATATCCAGTTCTGTTGCACCATTAAAATATTTCAAGATTGGATAGAAGTGCAGGTCTGAATATGTAATCTATGATGTGACGTTATTTCATTATTACCTGAAAAATAAATGAGAGAGCGATGATTTGAAGATGAACGACACTTCCCATCTCGACTCTTGTTCTCAATTGGACCCCATTTTGATCAATCTAATATCCTCATGTTTTCACTCTCTCAGTCATCCAATGTTCCTCCTTGATGTGAATTACGTCCAAAGAGTGTTAGTCATCATTACGACAATGGATTTGGTTTCCCTGGATCTTAAAAACCCTCGGGGGTAGTTGCTGGAAATATGAGCAGTAAGAAGAAAGAACAAATATTGGAACACTGGATTGGACTCTTTATAGTAATTCAATAGGACATGAGGTGGTGTCTAGAATCCCAACACTACCACAGGGGGGCATTATTCCATGGTTCAAGAATGGGTGTAGTAGGGTATCGTGCTCCCCTTTTACTAAGAAAGGGGGTGTGGTGTTCACAGAGGATGGTGGATATGGGCATACCATCATGATGATACAATCTCCATCTTCCATCCTAAGATGATACAATCTTTTTCGAAGAAACAATTTTTTTACCAAGGATTTTGACTTATACAAATTCCCCAAATTTTCCCATAGTTCTTTGGATGTAGATTCTCCTGACTCAGTCAATAACACCGAATCATCCAAACAGAGTAAAATCATACTCCTTTCTCTTCTATCCAGCTTCTCCCAATATTCTTGTGATAGCGGTAGATTAAGTACTAGTGTTTCCTGTGTAGTGTTTCCTTCTTGTTGTACTTCACCTTGGATCTTGTATACATCTCTTGAACTTTCATGCATGAGATCATAGGCCCTATAGTCTCTATAATCATGCCCTACTGACTTACAGAAGGTGCAATATAGGTTTTCAGGTGTCTGAACATACTTCTTCATGTAATAGCACTCACCAGGGCGATGTCGGTTTCTGCATACTTCGCACCAGGGCAATGTGATTTGCTTTAAGGGGCTCGGAGCTCCTAACGCCAAATATCCATGAAATACAAGGCAGTGTTTCTTATCATGGCCCTATGATATGCATATGACACATCAGATGTCTTCTCTTTTGTCCTTTCCCTTATCCTTTTTTATGTCTTCGACCTGTAAATATAAAATGGTCAGCTGGCTCAAGATCTGGCTCATACCTGAGCTGGATTGTCCCATAGGGGTTGATTCAAGCTTCATGGCGATCTCCAGTGCCTCATACTGCTAAGTAATTTTATGTTGCATCAGGGGAACTCTGATGTGTGGTAACAGCGCAACGATGAACCATTCTTTGTTCTGTTCATTTGGGATCTTAAAAGTTAATCGGCCTGTTAAGGTCTTGAATCTCTGATCAAATTCCCAGACAGGTTCGACAACCTTCTGTTTGATCTCCTTCAGCTATGTAATACATTGTGACTTCGATTTGGGTTTCTTGATCTCATTCAATGGTTGGGGTTGTGCAAGTCCTTGGACAAGCTTCGTGTACCAGCTCAGTGCGCGATCTCTAAGAGTAGTGTTGAAATAGGTTCTTTTGACAGCCTCATCAGTGACATTATTAATATTCCACACGGCTTCACATAGGAACCAATGTTGATCTGGTTCTTTAGATCCATCCCCTCTAAATATAGGGAACCTCATCTCATACGCCATAGAGCTACCTGGGTTTTTTGTCTAAGTAGATGTTGAACTGCTAGTAGTAACACTATAAGGACTCTAATGACTCTTATTACTTTGATTTCCTAGTGTTTTTGAAAGTACAGGAGGGATAATGATACTTACTTCAGCAGTCTACGTAGTTCTTGATATTTCTAGCTCATCCTAGCGAAGTTCTTCAGTTGCTCCTTCCTCTGGCCTAGAGGGTTTTTGACGTTCTTCATCTGTTAGATCTGTCTCTTCTCCATTGTATAAACCCTATTCTCCATAGTTTTTCTTAAAGAGGTTTTCAAGGTGAACCCCTCAAAATACTCTTCCACTGCGCGTATGTCCCACCTCTGTGTCATTGTCGTTGTCTAAATTCTTAAACATCAGCCTTTTCAGATCCAGCCAATCTACTGTATATTCAAGATGTGGTTTTCATGCAAGAGTATATTGATTCTTAACTTCAGAAAATGAAAACATTTCCCTCTGGGTCCTTTGAAAAATATCTCTTGGCTTGGCTATACAATTCTACTATGTCGACAGCAAATTCGGTGATATACCCTCCAATGCTACTATCAAACCAATGATCTACTGCTCTGGATACATCGTTGTCGACTCTTTTAACCTTATGAATCAAATCCAGCGTCCAAACCACAGGGGGTCTAGATCTGATCTCAAACTGGGTATCAGCTAACCTAGCCAGCCACTCATGTAGCTCTTGATGGATCCCTCCAAAGAATATCTCGTGAATGTCGGTAAAGATATATTTCTCCAACCAATCTCCTGTACTAAGATTAGGGTTCTTGTTCTGGGCTTCAGCGAAGTCCCTCTCTTGATCTTCCATCCACTTTTGAATCTCTTTCTTCGATGGGAACCACCTTGACATTACCTCACGAAGATTCCCATCCCAGCAACGGAACCATTTGTGGGCACAGGGGTAGACCCAGGGTTATAGACTCATGTGTAGCTAGCACATACAAGACTCTCTTTTTACTTAGCTTTCTATCCTTCTTCCCTGTGATATTTGTCTCGGTAGTTCGTTTCTCGATCTGGTTCTTATTTTCCTTGGGCATAGTCACTTCGCGTTGTTGAGGTTCTTTCCCAAGACTCAAGATAACTACTTCATCTGTATCTGGTACAGATACTCCAATCTTCTGTGAGTCCCATAAATCTTTGACATCTGAGCTTCTAGTGTCAAATAGCTTTGATTTATTCTCCTATTCCTCAATCAATTGTGTGATCCTTCTGGTCATTAAATCTTTTATCTCTTGTCTCTGTTGTTGTAATACCTTTTCTTCTTCCTTCTTTCTGGCTTGATATCTCTCAATCTAAGGTTTTCCAAGTAACATAATGAACTGGGTGTCGTCCTCAATAAATTTGATAATCTCAAAATCTTCTTCTATCGAAGTTCCATTGATTGTCATAGGTATATGAGCGAGTTTTCCACATGACATCACCAGTTTTCCTATGAATAGTCCTATTCCTCTCATTGAAGGAATCATGGTAGGCTTCCCTATAACTTCCCAGGTTCTTTCTAGCATAATCTTCACTTGTATTTCTTCATCAAGAATACAGTGAATGTCGAAGTCCCCTAGTCTTGCTTCGATTTTTTCCTTTTCTTTGAAGATCTTTGGTAGTCGTACATCTTTATGTTCCTTCAGAGTTTCTTTCATATGTATTAATACTTTCTCTGATTCTTTCCGAGGTTCTGCTATTTCTGGGGCTGTCCTAGGGTGTTCTTCATGCAGATTCATTCTTTCAATCTTAGTAATCATTCTAGGGAAATCCAATACTTCATGGTCCAAAGCTTTGCAACAGAGACAACTAGGTTTTCCACCTGGGCAATCCTTAGCTAGATGGCCTAGTTTTCTGCAACCGTAACATAGGGTCAATCATCTCTTTCTCTTAAATGATCCCCAACTTCTTATGTACTGCACACCAGGATCATGGTAGTTAGCCTGCAAAAACATCTTTCTAGGATCCTGCATCCATTTGTTAGTCCAAACATTCTTTCTATGCATAGGTATAACATATCTATCATTATGCTTATTAAATCTATTCATATCAAACTTTCTTTCTTCAATTAATGCCATAGGTTTTAAGCTAGGACTGAATCTATCAAACATACCTAGATCCATGCTCTAGAAACAAAAATTTTACTTATCTTACTTCTACAGAGCACAAAGCTTTCAGATCTAGAACTTTCTTACCTTTATCAAAGCACAAAGCTTACATATCTTACCTCTTTTCTGCAGATCTGACCTCTTTCTTTCAAAAATTCCCACTTTTACTTTTCTTAGAGCACAGAGCGTTGATATATCGCTTCTTTTATTTAGATCTGATCTTCCTTTCCTCAAATCTGACCTTATTCCTGGCACAAAGCTTCACAAGTCGAGTAAAAAACTATGCACTAGGGCGACAGATCTACACACAAATCTTTCTTTTGCACAAAGCTTCTTCTTCCTCAGTTCCTAGCAATTCAGAGTTTTAGGTCCCGGCAATGGAACCATTTGTTGGCACAGGGGTAGACCCAAGGTTCACTCCAAGAGCACACCAACAAGCCCTAACCATTGGCCCTTTCGGTAACACCTGTGAAGCAGATGCAGTCTCACCCAAAGTAGCTATGGGGGGTTGTAGGACAGAGATGTCTACATCTAGGGGAATATCAAGTGGATATTAACATAGTACAACGCAGTATACCTAGCTCACTTATCACTAAAATCTACTCCACATTCTATAGATCTTATCTAATACAATAATGAAATAACAACATATCAAAGACAAATATTAAGCATCAATTATACACACATAAAACCATATATACGCGGTTCACCCTCTCCCTAGGGCTACGTCCACAAAATTGTGCTTATGATATATTAAGGTAAAGCTTACAGTTCTTCTTCTTCTTCCCTCTTTCTCTCCCCCTCCTGCGCACCCAGTTGCAGGACTTGATCTTCGCACCTAGCTGAATATCTTACAATGCCAGAAGGCTCTTACTCTCAGCAGTTATCTCACTCACAATACAATATTCTCTCAATAAACCACAATCAATAACAATGCTCAACAATAGTGCCGACCTGACCTAGGTCCTCTCGACCTCTATTTCTACAATATAGTCCCTCACTGACAGCCTTAGGTCGAGACCTAGGTGTCAAAACCCTAGATATACAAACCCTAGGTCAACCTGACCCTCTTTTCCCGGGCTTCGCCAACCTCTCTCTCCTTTCTTCCCACATAGTGCTAACAGTGACTTTTCCCGCTATCTGAGTTGTCCTCGATCCATATACCTTGCTTATCTATCATCCCTGATCTCCTCATCCAATGACTAGCTTTCTTCGTCTTCACTCCTTCTTTTCTTCTCTTTTGCTTACTTCGACCTAGTAATAGTCACTGTGTCTCCTGTGAAATTCGCATTTTACCTCTTCTTCCTTGATCTTCACTCGATTCCATACCCAAGGGCCAACATGCTTCCAAGCTATATCCTTCATACTTTGGATCTAATTACCTCCCACTCTGGAGGGTTGATGTAACCTTTAAATACCAACTATCTCCAAGAAGTTGCCCCAACACACGCTTTGGACCATGAAGTATTGTGGCAATCCAGTACTTCATGGTCCAAATCTTTGCAATAGAGACAAATGGGATTTCCACCCGGGCAATCCTTAGCTAAATGGCATGGTTTTTTGCAACCATAACATAGGGTCAATCCTCTCTTTCTCTTAAATGATCCCCAACTTCTTCTGTACTGTGCACCAGGATCATGGAAGTTAGCCTACAAAAACGTCTTTCTAGGATCCTGCATCCATTTGTTAGTCCAAACATTATTTCTATACATAGGTATAACATATATATCATTATGCTTATTACATCTATTCATATCAAACTTTATTTCTTCTATTAATGCCCTAGGTTTTAAGCTAGGACCGAATCTATCAAACATACCTAGATCCATGCTCTAGAAACAAAAATTTTACTTATCTTACTTCTACATAGCACAAAGCTTTCATATCTAGAACTTTCTTACCTTTATCAGGGAACAGAGCTTACATATCTTACATCTTTTCTGCAGATCTGACCTCGTTCTTTCAAAAATTCCCACTTTTACTTTTCTTAGAGCACAAAGCATTCATATATCGCTTCTTTTCTTTAGATTTGATTTTACTTTCCTCAGATCTGACCTTACTCCTGGCACAGAGCTTCACAGGTTGAGTAAAAATTTGTGCACTAGGGTGACAGATCTACGCACAAAGCTTTCTTTTGCACAAAGTTTCTTCTTCCTTAGTTCCCATCAATCACAGTTTCAGGTCCCAGCAACAAAACCATTTTTTGGCACAGGGGTAGACCCAAGGTTCACTCCAAGAGCGCACCAACAAGCCCTAACCACTATCCCTTTCAACAACACCTGCGAAGCAAATGCATTCTCACTTGAAGAAGCTATGGGGAGTTGCAGGATAGATATGTCTACAACTAGGGCAATATCAAGTGGACCTTAACACAATACAACGTAGTATACCTATCTCACTTATCACTAAAATCTACTCCACATTCTATAGATCTGATCTAATACAATAATGCAGTAATAGTATATCAAAGACAAAGATAAAGCATCAATTATACACACATAACACCAGATATACGTGGTTCACCCTCTCCCCAGGGCTACGTCCACAAAACTGTGCTTATGATATATTAAGGTAAATCTTACAGTTCTTGTCTGCACTCTCTTCTAGTAGATAGTCTTCTTCTTCTCTCTTTCTCTCCCCCTCTTGTGCACCCAGTTGTAGGACTTGATCTTCGCACCCAGCTGAATATCTTACAATGCCAGAAGGATCTTACTCTCAGCACTTCTCTCACTCACAATACAATATTCTCTCAATGAACCACAATTAATAACAATGCTCAACAACAGTACCAACCCGACCTAGGTCCTCTCGACCTCTATTTATACAATATAGTCCTTCACCGACAGCCTTAGGTCGAGGCCTAGGTGTCAAAACCCTAGATATACAAACCCTAGGTCAACTTGACCCTCTTTTCCTGGGCTTTGCCATCCTATCTCTCCTTTCTTCCCGCGCAGTGCTAACGGTGAATTTTCCCACTATCTGAGTTGTCCTCGATCCATATACCTTGTTTATCTATCATCCCTGATCTCCTCATCCATTGATTATCTTTATTGGTCTTCACTCCTTCTTTTCTTCTCTTTTGCTTACTTCAACCCAGTAATAGTTACTGTGTCTCCCGTGAAGTTCGCATTTTACCTCTTCTTCCTTGATCTTTGCTTGATTCCATACCTGAGGGAAAACATGCTTCTAAGATATATCCTTCATACTTTGGATATAATTGCCTCCCACTCTGGAGGGTTGATGTAACCTTTAAATACCAACTATCTCCAAGAAGTTTCCCCAACACACGCTCCCTTAGATTAACTTTTAAGGGTACCAATGAGAAGACACGTGGTCTCCTACTCAAGGCATCTGTGACCTCATTCTAATTTCCCTTGATGTATGAAATTCCAAAATCGTAATCACTCATAAACTCACTCCATCGCCTC
This sequence comes from Picea glauca, assembly GCA_000966675.3. Lineage (NCBI taxonomy): Eukaryota > Viridiplantae > Streptophyta > Pinopsida > Pinales > Pinaceae > Picea > Picea glauca. Next base: position 401,247 of record JZKD02S1793505.1, on the reverse strand, counting down.
TACCTAGCATTGAGATCCCTTTGAGTGAAGAGATTCTTTAATATTTCATGGTCTGTTTTGAGCTCAAAGCTTCACCCCACTAGATAATGTCTCCAAAGCTTCAAAGCTAGCATTACAACCGCCAACTGTAAATCATGAGTAGCGTAAAGCTCCTCATGTTACTTCAAATTTCTTGACGCATATGCTATCACTCCCCCATATTGCATTATCACAGACCCCAATCCTTTCTTCGAGGCATCCCTGCATACTGTGAAGTCTTTTTCCATATTTGGCACTCGTAGAATTGGCACACTGGTTAGTAACCTCTTAAACTTGATGAATGAAATATCAAATTCCTCTGTCCATTCATACCTGCCCCCCTTGCGCTGCAAGGTGGTGATAGGTTTCGCTATCTTAGAGAAACCTTCCACAAACCTTCGAAAATAACCAGCTAGCCCCATGAATCTTCTCACCTCATGAGCATTTTTCATCACTAGCCATTCCATAATGGCCTTCAGCTTTTCTAGGTCCACAAAGATTCCTTCACCATAAATGATATGACCTAAATAATGAATATCTTTCTGGAAGAAAGAACACTTTGACAATTTTCCATACAATTTGTTCTCTCTAAGGCATGACAAGACCACTCGCAAGTGTTCCTCATGTTGCCTTTTGTTCTTGGAATAGATGAGGATATCATCTAGAAAAACCTGTACAAAGCAGTCTAAGTACTTTCGAAATACACCATTCATGAGGCTCATGAATATTATTGCAGCATTGGTCAAATGAAAAGGTACTACAATGAACTCATAATTCCCAAACTGAGTTCGAAAGGCAGTTTTAGGAATATCGCCTTCCTTAATTCTTAACTGGTGATACCCTGATCGCAGATCAATTTTTTAGAAAATTGTTGCTCCTTTCTTATGATCAAAGAGATTATCTATCTTTGGCATTGGGTACCTATTTTTCACTGTAGCACGATTCAAGTCATGTATGTGTAGCTAGCACATAATCGATTTAAAACACTTATACATACTAGTGTACATGTGCAAAGCATGCATGTGTAGCTAGCACATACAATACTCACACATCTACTAATGACTATAATTATCACACCTAAAGTAATTCTTATATGTGTCCAATCCAATCAACAACGCCATTAATTTCATAAAGAATAGTAAATTGTTTAAAATATTCATAAAAACCCCTCAATTATAATGATTTATCACAAGCAACCTTCACTTAGATAATTGTAGTTCAGTTAAGAAAATATAAATACACACACACACACACATATATATATTTAGAAAAGAGGAAATCAAGTAATTCTTCTATAAGGTGAAAACTCCACACACTCTCACTACTTCTAGTCATCCTTCCTACCTAACCTACTTCAATATTTCATCCCTATTCTTCCTCTGTTAGACTATCTTAGAGAGACAACTATATTGATCTAACTCCAGATAGAACCTGTAAGCGGAAGTGTCAACTCTCTTGACCAAGCTTCCCCAACAGAAAACTCACATTCATCATCACAAGTCTAGGGGAATGTGAGATAACACCTTCGTCCCATGACTCCAGGTTTCATAGGATACACGGTGGGAAATTCCTCCACCCCTCCTAAGAACTATGGTGAAAACCCTACCATGGACCATACAGTGGCACTGTGTTGATGAGAATTTTATCTTCATATATTCAGTTTCAGGCAGTCTTCTCACTTGAAAAACCTACACTTTTCCACATATCATAGCAATGCATTTGAACCAACATAATTTCGCATACAAAGATTCATACCATATTGTTTCTCGGTCGATGTTAACGACATCAACCTTCTATTATCATTATCCTTTGGCTAATTCATAGCCCATTGCAGATTAGTCTATAACACAAAATCATACATATCCATGCATTATCATCATGTAAATGCATTTAATCATATCCTCAATTCGGTATCCACGTACCAACAACTTTAAATGTCAAAATTTTCAAGTTAGAAATAGATTGCATAATATCCATCATAATTCATATAACGTTAAACATTCATAGAATTGACATTCACATAGGTTCATATGTCTTGAAACTTCAATTGTATCATTAATAGTTTCACAGTTAATATAAAATAAAATATGATTAGTTATTAAGTAATTCTGGCTATCTAAGTCAAAAGGTAGCATTACATACACCCAACCTTCGGAAAAAATATTCCCAAGGTGGTAAAAAAAGTGAGGGATGATCTTGTCGTAAGGTCTCTTCATCCTCCCAAGTAGCGGATCATGGGATATAATTGTCCCACTGGACCTTAACTTGGTCTACCAGACAATTCCTGAGTTGTTAGACCCTATGGTCCAATATGTGTAACAGTTCGACCATGAGAATTCATGCGTCCGATACCTGCAATTCCTTCCAATTCAGTTTATGAGATTCGTCAACAACATAATGGCGTAGAACAAATACATGAAAAACATTATGATTTTTATGAAAGTGGGGTGGCAGTTCGAAACGATAGGCAACATATCCAATTCTCTCTTGAATTTTGAATGGTCCTATAAATCGAGGTGACAACTTTTTCCCCTTCCTGAACCGAATGGTACTCTTATTAGGCCTGATACGAATGCAAACTTGATCTCCTACTTTATAACTTCGGTCAGTCCTATATGCATCAACATAACTTTTATGTCTATCAAGTGCTTCCTTTAGTCGTTGTCTAATCTGAATCACATGTTCCTCCATATCTTGAATCAATTCTGGCCCAACTTTCACTCAGTCTTCTAACCTTTCCCAACTCAACGGTGTCCTACATGGCCTTCCATACAGATCTTGATAGGGTGACATTCCAATGGAGCTATGAAAATTATTGTTGTAGGCAAACTCTACCAAAGGTAGGTACTTCTCCCATTGGGTTTGATAATCCGTAACATACATCCTAAGCATGTCTTCCATAACCTAATTTACTCTCTCATTTTTCTCATCTGTTCTGGGATGATATGTTGTTCTTAAGTTGAACTGAGTTCCCAGCACTGACTGGAAACTTGTCCAAAACCTATATGTGAATGGAGAGTCGCTATCTGAAATTATCTTCTTGGGTAACCCATGCACACGAATGACCTCACTTATAAACATGTGTTCCACATCGGTGACATCATAAGTGTCTCTAACTGGAATAAAATGAGCACTCTTGGTCAACTTATAAACTATCAAAAGAATGACATTATGTTTGTGCGATGTGAGTGGCAACTCCACAACAAAATCCATAGAAATGACTTCCTACATGGACATAGGAACATCATGCAGTTGTAGGAGACCTATTGGGAGGTGGTGGTCAACCTTCACTTATTGATACTCTAGGCACTTTGCGACGAAATGGAATACATCATGCTTCATGCCTACCAAGAAGAAAAGATTGTTCATGTCTGCGTACATTTTCTTCACACCTGGATGTGAAAAATAAAGTATTCGATGGGATTCCTTGAGTATGATGCTTCAAATATCCCCACCCTCAGGGATGTACATCCTTCCCTAATATCTTAATAATCCATCTTCTTTGTTGGCACAGGGGCAGACCCAAGGTTCACTCCAAGAGCACACCAACAAGCCCTAACCACTGGCCCTTTTGGCAACACCTGCGAAGCAGATGCAGTCTCACCCGAAGTAGCTATGGGGGGTTACAAGACATAGATGTATACAACTAGGGGAATATCAAGAGGATCTTAACACAATACAACGCAGTATACCTAGCTCACTTATCACTAAAATCTACTCCACATTCTATAGATCTGATCTAATACAATAATGCAATAAAAATATATCAAAGACAAAGTTAAAGCATCAATCATACACACATAACACCAGATATACGTGTTTCACCCTCTCCCCAGGGCTACGTCCACAGAACTATGCTTATGATATATTAAGGTAAATCTTACATTTCTTATTTGCACTCTCTGCTAGCAGATATTCTTCTTCTTCTCTCTTTCTCTCCCCCTCCTATGCACCCAGCTAAAAATATTACAATGCCAGAAGGCTCTTAATCTCAACACTTCTCTCACTCACAATACAATATTCTCTCAATGAAACACAATCAATAACAATGCTCAACAACAGTACCGAACTGACCTAGGTCCTCTCGACCTCTATTTATAAAATATAGTCCCTCACCGACAGCCTTAGGTCGAGACCTAGGTGTCAAAACCCTAGATATACAAACCCTAGGTCAACTTGACCCTCTTTTCCTGGGCTTCGCCAGCCTGTCTCTCCTTTCTTCCTGTGTGGTGCTAACGATGACTTTTCTCGCTATCTTAGTTGTCCTCGATCCATATACCTTGCTTATCTGCCATCCCTGATCTCCTCATCCAACGACTAGATTTCTTGGGCTTCGCTCCTTCTTTTCTTCTCTTTTGCTTACTTCGACCCAGTAACAATCAATGTGTCTCCCACGAAGTTCACATTTTACCTCTTCTTCCTTGATCTTCTCTTGATTCCATACCCAAGGGCCAATAGGCCCCCAACACTCACATGTGACTCATCTCGAGGCACTTCAGATCTAATCCTTTTGTTTTGCTTCGGTTTTGGACTGCGCAGTGCAGCCTTTACTTTCTACTTTATGCCTCCTCTTCCTCCTTGTGTAGATTATCTTTTTTATGTCTGGTACCCAGTTTCAACTGAACCTGATACCTAGACCCTTTTCCTCTTGTTTTTACTGAGAGCTTCGAGGCAGCTGATTGTCATAGTACAACTTCAGTCGACTCCCATTTACCAACCCTTCCTTCCATCCTCCATTAAGCGTCTTTAGTTGCACAGCTCTTATTTCTATAACATAGGTGATCTCATATGGTTCAAGCCAATGTGTTCTAAACTTCCCTGGGTGTTTTATAAACTTACTGTCATACACCAGTTTAAGTCACCTTGCTTGAATGCCTCCTTCTTGATGTGCTTGTCATGGTAGGCCTTCTCTCTGTCCTTCTGAACATGTGGATGAAATCCTGCAATAAATTTGTCTTCTTCCAGTTCAACCAACTGTGCAAGCCTCTCTTGAACAACTCCAGTGTCATCCATATCTGTAAAGGCAACAATTCTTAAGCTTGGCACCAGGTATTCCATTCGGACAATAACTTCGAGACCATAGACTAGCTTAAAAGGGGTCTGCATGGTCAATTTCTTGCAAGTGGTTGTATAGGACCAAAGTACTGCAGGTACTCTTAAATCCCAGTCATCCCTGTTCACATTACAAATCTTCGTCAGTGTTGTCTCCAAGATTTTGTTGAATGCTTTGACTGTTCCATTTTCCCGAGGATTATAAGGTGTGCTCTTCTGATGGTAGATGGTAAACTCCTTAGTCAATTCTTCAACTGTCTGATTGATGAAGTGTGTGCCTTGGTCACTCATAAGGATCTTGGGGCATACAAACCTAGTTATTATGTCATCAAATATAAATCGTGTAGTTGTAGTTGCACTATAGTCCTTGACTTCTCTGTCTTCAACCCATCTAGTTAAGTATTCAGTCGGAGTAATGATATACCTTCCTCCTATGCGCTTCCCTGGTGGGTTGATAGGTCCCATGAAGTAAATGGCCCATTTTTCTAATTCTTGTAGGGTCATCTATGGTGATAATGGAATTTCATCTCTTCTAGATGGTCTCCCAACTCTATGTCACACATCACAGGATCTAGAATAATCCTTAGCATCTTTGTGTAAGGCAGGCCACCAAAGGCCAGCTCGCAGAACCTTCTGCGCAGTTTCTTTCCCTAAATAATGTCCTCCTACAATGCCTTCATGATATTCTGTGAAGATCAGTGGGTGTTCTTCCTCCATAACACATCTTCTTAGTATCTCGTCAGGTCCCATCTTGTATAGTTGACCCTCTATCAGTGAAAAGTCTGCAGCACGCACTACTAGTTGTTTCTTCTCGGGACTTGTATACTCACTAGGTGCCATTCCTGTTGAACTGGACTATTTCTGCGAAGTGGTCATCGATCTTTTTGATGGCGAGAAACTGTGCATCTAGAAGTGTATCATATAGACTGGTGGGTTCTTCTCCATGTTCCAACCTCGACAAGTGGTCAGGGCCCTTGTTCATTCTTCCTGGCTTAACTATGATCTCAAAATCATATTCTTGAACCAACAGAAGCCATCTGCATATTTTACCCCCCAACATTGACTTGTTGACTAGGTACTTCAGCGTGGAGTGATCTGTGAACATTTTAAAGTGTCCTCCCAATAAGTAGTGGCAGAATTTTTGTAGAGCACACACCATGGCCAATCCTTCTCTCTGTGGTGGTGTAGTTAATTTATGTTGTGGATAACTTCCTGCTAGAAAAGGCTAACGGGTGATCAATGTCTCATGTTCCCAACTGTTCTAACACAACTCCCAATGCAATGGAAGATGCACAAACATGCACATGAAACTCTTTAGTCCAATCTAGGAAAACCAAAATGGGTGCAGTAACCATCTTTTTTTTCAGTGTGTCGAAGCTCTACTGGCATTCTTCTGTCCAGCTAAACTGACAATCTTTCTTCAACAACTTCTCCATAGGTATTGTAATCTGGGCATATCCTTTAATGAATTTTATGTAATATCCAGTATGTCCTAGTGCAGTGCGCAATTGTCTAACTGAAGTAGGAGGTGGCAGGTCAACAATAATAGCAATTTTAGAGGGATCTACCAGCATTCCCTGCTTACACACAATATTCCCTAACAACACTCCAAATGGTGAGAAGAAGATGCGCTTCTTCAGATTCAAAGTAATTTGACACTGCCTGCACTTATCCAACATTAGTCTTAGGCATTCAATATGGTTTTCCAACAAACTAAACACTTTCTAGTCATCAAAATATGCTTCTAAAAATTATGCAAAAATTCTTTAAATGCTTCAACCACCACCCTGGAGAACATGGTTGGGGCATTCTTTAGTCCAAATGGCATCACTGTATATTGGTAAGATCCCCATTCTATTGAAAATGTGGTCTTGTGGTGATCCTCCTTGGCAATTTGGATCTGATGGTATCCTAAGAATCCATCTGTAAAAGAATACACCTCTTGGCCTCCCACATTATCTAGCACTTCATCAGTAAATGGTGTAGGGAAGGGGCCATGCAGGCAAGCATCATTCAGCGTCCTGAAATCTACAAAGATCCGGATTTCTCCTATCTTCTTGTCTTGCACCACCATAGGACTAATCCATTCAGACTCTTCAACATGTTCAATAATACCTGCTTCCAGCATTCTTTCGAGCTCAAGCTTCACTTTTTCCTTATACTTCGGGTTCAATCTATAGGGTCTTTGTTTGACTAGCTTCGCATATGGTTTCAAAGGTATCCTCATCTCTCCCATAGGTCCCTTGATGCCCTTCAAATCAATGAACTTGGTCAGAAACAAGTCCTAATATTTTTGCAATAGCTCTGTAATCTTGTCAATTGTAGCAACATCCCAATAATCTCCGACATTGGCAATCTTTGATGTTTCCTCTGTCCCAATGTTGACTTTTGTAATATTTATTGGCTGACCAATAAATGGTATCTCAACTCCTAGTCCTTTCACATCTCTTTTTCCTTCTGTCTCAGCGATGTTGACCATCCTTGGATCATCATCGTCATCTGCATTAATGTTGTAACAGCCCTATAGTTTCTGGAGAGGCGCAGTCCACTCATCCTCTTCTTGTTCCAAAGGGAGGCTAGATTCTTCTTCAAATACTTTTTGTCTCACAATATGTAGTGTCTAGTCTAGTGAAGGATATTTACTTTCAAATAGAAATGTAGTTACAAAATTCTAAGTCATACCTTTCCAATCTGTGGTGATGAGGCACAACTCTGCTTGAAGGTACCAATTGATAGGTGTGGTGTCCAGCGTGTTGATGAAATTGTGCACCAATTTCTCTTATGGAATATCACTCCAGGATTCTTCACAGCTTCACAAATGGTCCTTTGGGAAGCTTCAACCTCTGTACCTCACTTTGTATCTTTCTACTTGGGCTGAGAACCGCACTGTCATCAAGGTTCGGCATTGTACCCAGTTTGTAATATTGCTTTTGTGTGTCCCCCACCATCTTGTTGATGTAGCTTTCATGGCCTCATCCATTGCCAACAGTCTCTATTGCATTGGTACACTTTCTTGAAATTCCAACAAGAACGTCTCTAATGGATTCAAACCATCAAAGGTGGGTAAGTTGCTCACCGTTGTACCAATCCAGTGAAATTATCTAGTCAACCTAGCACACCTTCTTGTGGATACTTCATACATATGATTTTTCCAATTTTCCAGTGCTTCTTCTGAGTCTGATGAGCATACATTGTCACTTCGCCAACTGAGATTCCCATCAATTATAGGATTAATGTAATCCTGTTGTTTGGCTGTCAAATTTTAGATATTCTCCAATTCATATGTGTGGTCTTCTTCTCTGATGGGTTCTATGTATCTCTAAACTTCATCTGGATCTAAAGGTGCAATGACCCTTAGGTCGTCTCTTTCAAATGTCATAGGTCTCTTCTTCAAATAAACAACACTAGAGTTGTTGAAGGCCCAATCAATTCCTAATAGCATCAGGTAAGGGCAGTTGTCATCAACAATTTCAATGACCTCAAAATATGCAAAGGTCCTCACTTCGTCGATGTCCATAGGGACATGCTCCAGTCATCCAAATGGGCTGACATATTGCTAATTAGTCATCCTAAGCCTTATAGGGGAATAGACTAACTTTAGTTTTCCCATCAATGCCTAAGTTTTCTTTGTCATGACATTAATCTTCGAACCTATGTCGAGGACCACATAGTCTATGTCATTCTCTCCTATCTGAGCATTCAAGTGTAATTCTTTGTTTGTCCTTCTCCTTTTCCCAATTTGGTGTACTTCCCTTTTTAGCAAGGGGTCTATATTTCCTAGCTCATATTGCTTGATTAAATTCTGAAGTTCCCTTACAGCGTTTTCATCCTGGATTAGCTTAATACAAGTATATAGAAATTCCATGAGCTTGCTTACCTCTTTTCCCTCTCTCGGTGAAGCAGACTGAACGAATACCAGTGGAATTCCATAGTCTCTTACTTCTGGCCATGTTCTTGATGACGAGGCTTGATATCTTATGAATTCTTTCCCTACATCTTTAAATGTTCGTCTTTCTTTCTTGCCATCAAAACTTTGAGTCTTCTCCATATCTTTTCTGAATACTGAGTCTTTTGTAGTCTTTCCCTTGGTCACTCTATCTTCTCCTATAACAGTGCCTCCTCGCGTAATAACAGTGACTCTCAGGCCTTCTCCATGAGGTTCAGCATATGTTAACTGCACTTGTGGGTTCTGCTGAGGTCCTCGTCTTTCTTGAAGCTTAGCCAGCAGCATAGGTAAATCTTTGATGATGTGCTCAAAGGAGTTGCAATAACTGCAAGTAGTACAAGGGTTTTGACAATCCCTTGCTAGATGTCCTGGCTGCGCATAGTTATAACAAATTATCTATCCTCGGCCTTGGTCCATTCCTCCTCCTCATCCTTGTCCTCTGTATCCACCGCAAGGATTGAAGTTTCCTCTTCCTGGGGAGTTGTATTATGTAGTGTTTCCTTCTTGTTGTACTTCACCTTGGATCTTGTATACATCTCTTCACCTTTCATGCATGAGGTCATAGGCCCTACAGTCTCTATCATCATGCCCTACTGACTTACAGAAGGTGCAATATATGTGTGCAGGTGTCTGAACATATTTCTTCATGTAATAGCACTCACCAGGGTGATGTCGATTTCTGCATACTTCACACCAGGGCAATGTGACTTGCTTCAAGGGGCTCGGACCTCCTGAGGAAAAATATCCATGAAATACAGGGCAGTTTTCCTTATCATGGCCCTATGATATGCAACTGACACATAATATGTCTTCTCTTTTGTCCTTTCCCTTATCCTTTTTTATGTCTTCGACCTATAAAGACAAACCGGTCAGTTGGCTCAAGATATGGCTCATACCTGAGTTGGATTCTCCCATAGGGGTTGATTCAATCTTCATGGTGATCTCTAGTTCCTTAGACTGTGAAGAAATTTTCTATTGCATCAGAGGAACTCCGATGTGTGGTAACAGTGCAATGATGAACCATTCTTTATTCTGTTCATCTGGGATCTTAAAAGTTAATCGGCCTATTAAGGTCTTGAATCTCTGATCAAATTCTGAGATAGGTTCGACAACCTTATGTTTGATCTCCTTCAACTCTATAATACATTGTGACTCTGATTTGGGTTTCTTGAATTTTGCAATCAGAGTGTTCTTGATCTCATTCAATGGTTGGGGTTTTTCAAGTCCTTGGAAAAGCTTCATGTACCAGCTCAGTGCACGATCTCTAAGAGTAGTGTTGAACTGGGTTCTTTTGACAGCCTCATCAGTGACATTCTTAATATTCCACATGGCTTCACATAGGAACCAATGTTGATCTGGGTCTTTAGATCCACCCCCTCTAAATATAGGGAACCTCATCTCATCTGCCATAGAGATACCTGGGTTTCCTGTCTGAGCAGATGTTGAACTGCTAGTAGTAACACTCTGAGGACTCTGATGACTCTGATTACTTTGATTGCCCAGTGTTGTTGAAAGTACAAGAGGGATAATGATACTTACTTCAGCAGTCTGCACAGTTCTTGATATTTTTGGCTCGTCCTGGCTAAGTTCTTCAGTTGCTCCTTCCTCTGGCCTAGAGGGTTTTTTACATTTTTGTCTGTTAGATCTGTCTCTTCTCCGCTGTAGAAACCCTCCTCTTCATAGTTTTTCTTAAATAGGTTCTCAAGGTGAACCCCTCGAAATACTCTTCCACTGTGCATATGTCCCGCCTTTGTGTCACTATTGCTGTCTGAATTCCTGAACATCAGCCTTTTCAGATCTAGCCAATCTACTGTATCTTCAAGATGTGGTTTTCATGCAAGAGCATCTTGATTATAAACTTCAGAAAATGAAAAAAATTCCCTCTAGGTCCTTTGAAAAAGTATCTCTCGGCTTGGCTATACGATTCTACTCTGTTGACAGCAAATTCGGTGATATACCCTCCAATGGTACTATCAAACCAATGATCTACTACTCTGGATACAACGTTGTTGACTCTTTAACCTTCTGAATCAGCACTGGTGTCCAAATCACAGGGGGTCTAGATCTGATCTCGAAATGGGTATCAGCTAACCTAGCCAACCACTCATGTAGATCTTGATGGATCCCTCCAAAGAATATCTTGTGAATGTCGGTAAAGATATATTTCTCCAACCAATCTTCTGTACTAAGATTAGGGTTCTTGTTTTGGGCTTCAACGAGGTCCCTCTCTTGATCTTCCATCCACTTTTGAATCTCTTTCTTCAATGGAAACCAACTTGAAATTACCTCATGAAGATTCTCGTCCCGAGAACGGAACCATTTGTTGGCACAAGGGTAGACTGAGGGTTCAATGCTCAAGAGTGCACCAACAAAGCCCTAACTATTGTCCCTTTCGAAAACACCTGCGAAGTAGATGAAGTCTCACTCGAGGTAGAGGAAGGGGTGGTTGCAAGACTCAAGTGTCTGGAACCTTAGTTGGGACATAGATCTATGATTTTATCCTTGCAGGGCACTTAGCATAGATCATTCATCAGTATTTAACACTTATTATACTTTGCAGACAACACAGAGCTTCGCAGTGAATACTCAAATGCACATTATTTCAGCATTTACCCTTAGTAACCCATATCAGATCTAGTAGATCCGTACGAAGCATCCTTATACACATCAGACCTAACAAGCATATATATATATATCTAAGAAGCACAGAGCATAAGTAGATATATCAAAGCACGTAGAATAAGCAAAGATAAATGTATTGAACCAAGGCACAGAGCATAACACACAGATTTACGTGGTTCACCCCCCCTTGGTGATATGTCCATAAGATCTTCTTCTTTATTATCGTCCTCAAGATGCTACAAGAACAAAGCCTTCGAAACTCTTCTTCGCAGAGGACAGAAGATCTGCATGGATCTCTAGATCCTTCTTCCTTGCATTACAATATCAATCACATAGTAACTTGCACTTAGCCTTGCAAGCCTTACACAGTTCGCACAGAGCACTTATTCAACATCACATAGATGCACCACCAATTACACTAAGAAATCACATATACTACTTCTTACATTGCCTATCTTTCTATTTATACATTACAAAAGTGGGCCTAAGCATGGGTAAACGCACATGCTAACATCCCTTTCCCATTACATTAACTCAAAACCCTAAAAGAGGCCCAAAATTGGACCGAGATCCCATGATATCTGCTTTTCCTATCGCTCCATCTTTTACAGGGTTTCGAAGTCAAAAAATGGTCAATTATGACCAAGTGTTCCTCAAAACTTGGTCAAGGGACAACAGGCCCCCAACACTCACCTGTGACTCATCCTGAGTCACTCAGGTCTGACCAATTCAACTTCAAATTCCTCGATCTTCTCCGACCTGCCATATTGCTATTGCCTCTTTCTCACCGAACTCCTAGATGAGTGCCTTGTTCACTATCCCTTCTAGGTGTTGTTCTGTTGTATTCACAAGCTATTCAAGTTCTACTCCTTGGCTTTCAACTTCAGTGAACAGTTGGCATGCCTTTTCTTTCACTAGTTGAATTCGTTGAGAGACTTTCATTACTTTACTCTGAAGCATGTGAATCTATTGTTGGGTTGTGTGTTGCTCTAGAAACCTCTTCATTCTCTCTATGGGTGACAGGGCCTTTAGCTGCACCTATAGATTTTCAGTGTTGTACTTCGCCTCTTGGAGCTGTGACTCCAATTTATGAAATTATGGGTTCTCGGTTAGGTTCTCGTAGATCTGCGCACTTCTGCTACTTAACTATTTGCATTCCTCAGAGAGTGCTTTAATCCTTTCTACGATTCTCCAGGCAGTTATTTCTCCCTGGTCGCGCACTTCTTGTGGGGTCTATGGTATGGTCTAACGATCTAAGTCGACGAACCTTTGTTGAAGTTGCTGAATAAATTTAGCAAGTGTCATCACTTGGCGTTCGATGGGGTCCTTTGCCATCTTTTCTAATCCTGTCATAGAGAGAAATGGTCTATTGACTGCTTCTTCAATCCCAATCTGCTTCGCGAGTAGCTTCTCTTTATGTTTTTGAATCTTTTCTCTGTCTTCTTCAAATTTCACTTGGAGAGTGTCCTTCTCTTGTTGCGCAGCTTGGCGTTGCTCGATGATTTCCTCCTGTGCTTGCTTTAAGGCCTGGGTGGCCTACGTTGTTTCTTCATGTGCCTTCCAAAGGTGTACTTCGACCATGTTAAAATATTGCAGAGTTGAACTGGTTCATTTTCTTCTTTTGTTGTTCCTTTTGGCAAGGGAGCAGAGGCGACTGCGCGGCTAGAATGGAGAGCTTGTTGTACTCCTTGGAGTTCGATCTTGATTCTGTTGCACATCATCTCTTGCTTAGCTTCCTATTTTTCTGTTATCTCTTCTATGGATTCGTTCATAGCTGTGATGAGAAAACTGAAGTAATCTGGACTGAGTGTGGTCTTCAGCTTAGTCACGGGTGCTTTTGATTTCTTTCAGGAGGAAGGTTCTGGAGGTGAACCCTTCCTTTTCTTTATGATTTCTACTTCGTCTCCTGGCCTCTATTCGACTTCCTCTAAGTCTTCGCCATTACTTCTATTCTCTGGTGTAACGGATGTAGTTCTTACAGATCTCCTGTATACATCCTGGATATCCTCATCCTTCTTTGTCTTCATTGTTTTCTTTATCTTACTGGGTCCAGGTGTATTCTGTGCAGCTTTTGGGCTATCAATGTAGGACACTTCTGCGGGGTCTGCTAGAATAAGGAGGTCTACCGACCATTCCATGGTGATTTCCTCCAGGTCTTCTTCTGCCAGCTTGTAATAAGAATGAAGTTGTTCCATGTTCTCATCAGCACGCATTGTCAGATATATACAATGGCGGTCTACACTTAACTTTATCAAAGTACGAAACTTTTGTAACGTATTCGGGGTCATGCAAGGCTCGGAATGGATGGTGATATTAAACTGGTTGTAGTAGATATGAAATATGGCATTGGATTTCCACTGCTTGTTCATGTCATTTGAGTACCCCAGGGTACTGAACTTTGCAGCCAGTGGTTCAAAGGGGTCAATGTCGGTGAAGGTTGCACCTTCCGGTAGCTCCCATGCAAGGAAATATATAAGTATCAAGATCCAGATAAAATGAAATTCATTCCCCTGATCCTGGGCTTCTCTACAATCAATCTCTAGTTGATTCACAAGGTACTTCTCCCAGTTCATCTGTAGTCCCTCTGTGCACTTTCCTGCGAGGTCGACTAAAAAGTCGGATACTTGCGTGGGTCAATTCTTGCGTACCAACTTCTTTGTGATCAATTGACAGGCAAGGTGCACTGCACCACTTTCAATAGAAGCTACCTTGTAGCCTCGCACACCTTTCTCAACATCGCCATAGGCTTCTTTCATATTCTGATCAAGAGAGCGATCCACGGTCTTTCCATCATAGTAATTGTGGGGATCAGGGCCCTGCATGCTAAGCCCAATGATCCGGTTGATCATCACTGGATCAAATGCTATGCGACTGTTCAACCATAAGTACCCTCCATGGTAACTTTCCAGCAACAAATTCACACAAGAATTCACCTCCTAGTGTATGTCGAAGTGTGGTATCTTCATAACGTTGAGCAGAGTAGACTGCGCAAGGTTCATCGTCCATTGTTGAGGGATGATATTCGAATTCTTGCCCTTGGTTATGGTTAGGTACTTGTACGAGGAAAGTGTGTTGTAAACTTTACGATCCCCCAGGTTTAAGTCACTAAACTTCAAGTCTGTGATCTTGTCATGATCTGCACAGACTGCACGTACTCCTTTTGGTAGGTACGCCATGACTAGAGTGTACTCAAAGTCTCTAGGCACACTGTCATTGTTGATCACATCACTCAGAGGTGGTATGTAAGCATGTAGGATGGATGGAACCAACTTCGCGTTGGACATATCGTCCTTATGTTTGGTTCTTATTTATGCACTGGCTTGGGATGTTCCTGCTCGAGCAGTCAAGGGGAAGGATTTCACTCCTCTCGTCGATGATTCCTGTAAACCTGTAGACAATCCCTGCTACGACATGACTCTTTTGGCTCTAAGGATAGCGAGTACCTCTCTTACAGATTCTTTAGTTGTGCTAAATTGGTCAAACAAATACGCTCAGGATCAATAGATCAGGTTCTCAAAGTAATGTAGATACTGTATTAAGGTAGAGAGTAAGGGCGGAGTAATCACGGTTCACAATTCAGGTAGGTTGCGGACTCAAATTCACGATTAGAAAAAGTGTATTATGCGCATGGCAAGATGGATTAAGTAAGTAACTCTGTAACATATTGTTTGCAATGGGTATGGGGCTTCCTTAACTCTGGTTCTATCCATTATGGTGTGGTCTAATGGTTTGGTGATGAGAAATCAATGCTTTTCGATCCGTTCGGGGCGATAGTCGAACGGATATATCGGCCTCCAACGGCTATATTGCTTCACCACGAGGAAGTGACCCATGTCGTTGTTCTATTATCTCGACGAAGCTCGAATTGTGAAAAGTTCCTTTCGGGGAGGTTCCCTCTACAACCCTTTGTAGCCTGTCAATCTGAGAGCTATTTTTACTTAGCTTTCTATCCTTCTTCCCCGTGATATTTGTCTTGGTAGTTCGTTTCTCGATCTGGTTCTTAGTTTCCTTGGGCTTAGTCACTTCGCGTTGCTAAGGTTCTTTCCCAAGAATCGGGAGAACTACTTCATCTGTATCTGGTACAGATACTCCAATCTTCTGTGAGTCCCATAACTCTTTGACATTTGAGCTTCTAGTGTCAAATAGCTTTGATTTATTCTCTTGTTCCTCAATCAACTGTGCAATCCTTCTGGTCATTAAATATTTTATCTCTTGTCTCTGTTGTTGTAATACCTTTTCTTCTTCCTTCTTTCTGTCTTGATCTCTCTCAATCTAAGGTTTTCCAAGTAACATAGTGAACTGGGTGTCGTCCTCAATAAATTTGATAATCTCAAAATCTTCTTCTGTCAAAGTTCCATTGACTGTCATAGGTATCTGAGTGATTTTTTCACATAAAATCACCAGTTTTCGTCTGAATAGTCCTATTCCTCCCAATGAAGGAATCATGGCAGGCTTCCCTATAACTTCCCAGGTTCTTTCTGGCATAATGTTCACTTGTGTTTCTTCATCAACAATACAGTGAATGTCGAAGTCCCCTAGTCTTGCTTCGATTTTTTCCTTTTCTTTGACGATATTTGGTAGTTGTACATCTTTATGTTCCTTCAGGGTTTCTTTCATCTATATTAATACATTCTCTGATTCTTTATGGGGTTCTCCTATTTCTGGGGATTTTCTAGGGTGTTCTTCATGCAGATTCATTCTTTCAATCTTAGCAATCATTCTAGGGCAATCCAGTGGTTCATGGTCCAAATATTTGCAACAGAGACAACTGGATTTTCCACCTGGGCAATCCTTAGCTAGATGGCCTATTTTTTTGCAACCGTAACATAGGTTCAATCCTCTCTTTCTCTTAAATGATCCCCAAATTCTTTTGTACTACGCACCAAGATCATGGTAGTTGGCCTGCAAAAACGTCTTTCTAGGATCCTGCATCCATTTGTTAGTCCAAACATTCTTTCTATGCATAGGTATAACATATCTATCATTGTGCTTATCAGATCTATTCATATCAAAAAAAAATTCTTCTATTAATGCCCTAGGTTTTAAGCTAGGACCGAATCTATCAAACATACCTAGATCCATGCTCTAGAAACAAAAATTTTACTTATCTTACTTCTACAGAGCACAAAGCTTTCAGATCTAGAACTTTCTTACCTTTATCAGAGCACAGAGCTTACATATCTTACCTATTTTCTATATATCTAACCTCTTTATTTGAAAAATTCCCACTTTTACTTTTCTTAGAGCACAGAGTGTTCATATATCGCTTCTTTTCTTTAGATATGATCTTCCTTTCCTCAAATCTGACCTTATTCCTAGCACAAAGCTTCACAGGTCAAGTAAAAAGATGTGCATTAGGGCGACATATCTACGCACAGAGCTTTCTTTTGCAAAAAGTTTCTTCTTCCTTAGTTCCCAGCAATCACAGTTTCAGGTCTCGGCAACAAAACCATTTGTTGGCAAAAGGGCGGACCCAAGGTTCACTCCAAGAGTGCACCAACAAGCCCTAACCACTGGCCCTTTTGGAAACACCTATGAAGTAGATGCAGTCTCACCTGAAGTAGCTATGGGGGGTTGCAGGACGTAGATGTCTACAACTAGGGGAATATCAAGTGGATCTTAACATAGTACAACGCAGTATACCTAGCTCACTTATTACTAAAATCTTCTCCACATTCTATAGATCCGATATAATAAAATAATGTAATAACAGTATATCAAAGACAAATATAAAGCATCAATCATACACACATAACACCAGATATACATGGTTCACCCTCTCCCTAGGGCTATGTCCACATAACTGTGCGTATGATATATTAAGGTAAAGCTTGCAGTTCTTGTCTACACTCTCTGCTAGAATATCTTCTTCTTCTTCTCTCTTTCTCTCCCCGTCCTGTGCACCCAGTTGCAAGACTTGATCTTCACACCCAGCTGAATATCTTACAATGCCAGAAGGCTCTTACTCTAAGCACTTCTCTCACTCACAATACAATATTCTCTCAATGAACCACAATCAATAAAAATGCTCAACAACAGTACCGGCCCGACCTAGATCCTCTCGACCTCTATTTATAAAATATAGTCCCTCACGGACAGCCTCAGGTTGATACCTAGGTGTCAAAACCCTAGATATACAAACCCTAGGTCAACTTGACCCTGTTTTCCCAGGCTTTTCCATCCTGTTTCTCCTTTCTTCCCGCACGGTGCTAACGGTGACTTTTCCCGCTATCTGAGTTGTCCTCGATCCATATACCTTGCTTATCTGTCATCCCTGATCTCCTCATCCAATGACTATCTTTCTTGGGCTTCGCTCCTTCTTTTCTTCTCTTTTTCTTACTTCGACCCAGTAACAGTCACTGTGTCTCCCATGAAGTTCGCATTTTAGCTCTTCTTCCTTGATCTTTGCTTGATTCCATACCCAAGGGCCAACATGCTTCCAAGCTATATCCTTCATACTTTGGATCTAATTGCCTCCCACTCTAGAGGGTTGACGTAACCTTTAAATACCAACTATCTCCAAGAAGTTTCCCCAACACATGATCCCTTAGATTAACTTTTAAGGGTACCAATGAGAAGACACGTGGTCTCCTGCTTAAGGCATTTGTGACCTCATTCTCCTTTCCCTTGATGTATGAAATTCCAAAATCGTAATCACTCATAAACTCACTCCATCGCCTCTACCTGGCATTGGGATCCCTTTGAGTGAAGAGATTCTTTAAGATTTCATGGTCTGTTTTAAGCTCAACACTTCACCCCACTAGATAATGTCTCCAAAGCTTCAAATATAGCATTACAACCACCAACTGTAAATCATGAGTAGCATAAATCTCCTCATGTTGCTTCAAATATCTTGATGCATACGTTATCACTCCCCCATCTTGCATTATCACGGACCCCAATCCTTGCTTCGAGGCATCGCTGCATACTGTGAAGTCTTTTTCCATATTTGGCACTCGTAGAATTGGCACACTGGTTAGTAACCTCTTAAACTCGATGAATGAAATATCAAATTCCTTTGTCCATTCATACCTGGCCCCCTTGCGCTGCAAGGTGGTGATGGGTTTCGCTATCTTAGATAAACCTTCCACAAACCTTCGATAATAACTAGCTAGCCCCATGAAGCTTCTCACCTCATGAGAATTTTTCAACACTGGCCATTCCATAATGGCCTTCACCTTTTCTAGGTCCACAGAGATTCCTTCACCAGAAATGATATGACCTAAATAGTGAATCTCTTTCTGGAAGAAAGAACACTTCGACAATTTTCCATACAATTTTTTCTCTCTAAGGCATGACAACACCACTCGCAAGTGTTCCTCATGTTCCCTTTCATTCTTGGAATATATGAGGATATCATCTAGAAAGACCTATACAAATCGGTCTAAGTACTTTCGAAATACACCATTCATGAGGCTGATGAATATTATTGCAGTATTGGTCAAACAAAAAGGTACTACAATGAACTCATAATTCCAAAACTGAGTTCAAAAGGCAGTTTTAGGAATATCGCCTTCCTTAATTCTTAACTGGTGATATCCTGATCGCAGATCAATTTTTTAGAAAATTGTTTCTCCTTTCATATGATCAAAGAGATTATCTATCTGTGGCATTGGGTACCTATTTTTCATTGTATCACGGTTCAAGTCATGCATGTGTAGCTAGCACATAATCAATTTAAAACACTTATACATACTAGTGTACATGTGCAAGGCATGCATGTGTAGCTAGCACATACAAGACTCACACATGTACTAATGACTATAATTATCACACCTAAAGTAATTCTTATATGTGTCCAATCCAATCAACAATGCCATTAATTCCATAAAGAATAGTAAATCGTTTAAAATATTGGCAAAAACCCCTCAATTATAATAATTTATCACAATCAACATTCACTTAGATAATTGTAGTTCAGTTAAGAAAATATAAATACACACACACACACACATAATATAAATAAGGTGAAAACTCCACACACTCTCACTACTTCTAGTCATCCTTCCTCCCTAACCTACTTCCATATTCCATCCCTATCCTTCCTCTGTTGGACTATCTTAGAGCGTCTATATTGATCTAACTACAGTTAGAACCCATAAGTGGAAGTGTCAACTCTCTTGACCAAGCTTCCCAAGCAGGAAACTCACAGTCATCATCACATGTCTAGGGGAACGTGAGATAACACCTTCCTCCCATGACTCCAGGTTTCATAGGATACACGGTGGCAAATCCCTCCACCCCTCCTAATAGAACTATGGTCAACACCCCACCATGGACCATACAGTGGGACTGTGTTGATGGAAATTTTGTCTTCGTATATTTAGTTCCAAGCAGTCTCGTCACCTAAAAAACCTTCACTTGTCCACATATCATAGCAATGCATTTGAACGAACATAATTTCACATACAAAGATTCATACCATATTGTTCCTCAGTCGATGTTCACGACATCAACCTTCTATTATCATTATCCTTTGGCTATTTCATAGCCCATTGACCTACATATTAGTCTATAACACAAAATCATACATATCCATGCATTATCATCATGTAAATTCATTTAATCATATCCTCAATTTGGTATCCACGTACCAACAACTTTAAATGTCAAAATTTTCAAGTTAGAAATAGATTCCATAATATCCATCATAATTCATATAACGTTAAACATTCATAGAATTGACATTCACATAGGTTCATATGTCATAAAATTTCAATTGTATCATTAATAGTTTCATAGTTAATATAAAATAAAATATGATTAGTCATTAAGTAATTTTAGCTATCTAAGTAAAAAGGTGGCATTACATACATCCAACCTTCGGAAAAAAATATTCCCGAGGTGGTAAAAAAAGTGAGGGATGATCTTGTCGTAAAGTCTCTTCATCCTCCCAAGTAACAGATCATGGGATATACTTGTCCTACTGGACCTTAACTTGGTATACCAAACAATTCCTGAGCTATCAGACCCTATGGTCCAATATGCGTAACAATTCGACCATGAGAGTTCATGCGTTTGATACCTGCAATTCCTTCCAATTCAGTTTATGAGATTCGTCAACAACATAATGACATAGAACAAATACATGAAAAACATTCTTATTTTTATGAAAGTGGGGTGGCAGTACGAAACGATAGGCAACGGATCCAATTCTCTCTTAGATTTTGAACAGTCCTATAAATCGAGGCGACAACTTTGTCCCCTTCCTGAACTGAATGGTACTCTTATTAGGCCTAATACGACTGCAAACTTGATCTCCTACTTTATAACTTATGTCAGTCCTATGTGCATCAACATAACTTTTATGTCTATCAAGTGCTTCCTTTAGTCATTGTCTAATCTGAATCACCTGTCCCTCCATATCTTGAATCAATTCTGGCCCAACTGTCACTCGGTATTCTAACCTTTCCCAACTCATTGGTATCTTGCATGGCCTTCTATACAAAGCTTGATAGGGTGGCATTCCAATGGAGCTATGAAAATTGTTGTTGTAGGTGAACTCTACCGAAGGTAGGTACTTCTCCCAATGGGTTTGATAATCCATAACATACATCCTAAGCATGTCTTCCATAACTTGATTTACTCTCTCAGTTTTCGCATATGTTCTAGGATGATATGTTGTTCTTAAATTCAACTGAGTTCCCAATGTTGACTGGAACTTGTCCAAAACCTATATGTGAATCGAGAGTCCCTATCTAAAATTATCTTTTTGGGTAACCCATGCACATGAATGACCTCACTTATAAACATGTGTTCCACATCGGTGACATCATAAGTGTCTCTAACTGGAATAAAATGAGCATTCTTGGTCAACTTATCAACTATCAAAAGAATGGCATTGTATTTGTGCGATGTGAGTGGCAACTCAACAAAAAAATACATAGAAATGACTTCCTACATAGACATAGGAACATCCTTTGGTTGTAGGAAAACTGTCGGGTGGTGGTGGTCAACCTTCACTTATTGATACTCTAGGAACTTTGCGACGAAATGGACTACATCACGCTTCATTCCTACCCAGAAGAAAATCTTGTTCATGTCCGTGTACATTTTCTTCACACCTGGATGTGAAAAATAAAGTGTTCTATGGGTTTCCTTGAGTATGATGCTTCGAATATCCCCACCCTCGAGGACGTACATACTTCCCTAATATCTTAATAGTCCATCTGCTTTGTTGGCACAGGGGCAGACCAAAGGTTCACTCCAAGATCGCACCAACAAGCCCTAACCACTAGCCCTTTCGGCAACACCTGCAAAGTAGATGCAGTCTCACCCAAAGTAGCTATGGGGGGTTGCAAGACAGAGATGTCTACAACCAGGGGAATATCAAGTGGATCTTAACACAATACAATGCAGTATATCTAGCTCACTTATCACTAAAATCTACTCCACATTCTATAGATCTGATCTAATACAATAATGCAATAACAGTATATCGAAGACAAAGTTAAAGCATGAATCATGCATACATAACACCAAATATATGTGGTTCACCCTCTCCCTAGGGCTACGTCCATAGAACTGTGCTAATGATATATTAAGGTAAAGCTTACAGTTCTTAGCTGCACTCTCTGCTAGCAGATCTTCTTCTTCTTCTCTCTTTCTCTCCCCCTCCTGCGCACCCAGCTCCAGGACTTTATCTTCACACCCAACTGAAGATATTACAATGCCAGAAGGCTCTTACTCTCGGCACTTCTCTCACTCACAATACAATATTCTCTCAATGAACCACAATCAATAACAATTCTCAACAACAGTACCGACCTGACCTAGGTCCTCTCGACCTTTATTTATACAATATAGTCCCTCACCGACAGCCTTAGGTTGAGACCTAGGTGTCAAAACCCTAGATATACAAACCCTAGGTCAACTTGACCCTCTTTTCTCGGGCTTCGCCTATCTATCTCTCCTTTTTTCCTGCGCGGTGCTAACAGTGAATTTTTTCGCTATCTAAGTTGTCCTCGATCCATATACCTTGCTTATCTATCATCTGTGATCTCCTCATCCAACGGCTATATTTCTTGGGCCTCACTCGTTCTTTTCTTCTCTTTTGCTTACTTCGACCCAGTAATAATCACTGTTTCTCTCGCGAAGTTCACATTTTACCTCTTCTTCCTTGATATTCTCTTGATTCCATACCCAAGGGCCAACAGGCCCCCAACAATCACATGTGACTCGTCTTGAGGCACTTCAGATATAATCCTTTTGTTTTGCTTTGTTTTTGGACTGCGCAGTGCAACCTTTACTTTCTAGTTTATGCCTCCTCTTCTTCCTTGTGCAGACTATCTTTTTTATGTCTGGTACCTAGTTTCAACTGCACCTGATACCTAGACCCTTTTCCTCTTGTTTTTATTGAGAGCTGCGAGACAACTTATTTTCATAGTACAACTTTAGCTGACTCCCATTTACCAACCCTTCCTTCCATCCTCCATTTAGCGTATTCAGTTGTGCAGCTCCTCCTTCTATAACATAGGCGATCTCATATGGTCCAAGCCAATGCGTTTTGAACTTCCCTGGGTGTTTTATAAACTTACTGTCATACACCAGTACTAAGTCACCTTGCTTGAATGCCTTCTTCTTGATGTGCTTGTCATGGTATGCCTTCTCTTTTTCCTTTTGAACCTACTGATGAAATCCTGTAATAAATTTGTCTTCTTCCAGTTCAACCAACTGTGCAAGCCTCTCTTGAACAACTCCAGTGTCATCCATATCTGTAAAGGCAACAATTCTTAAGCTTGGCACCAGGTATTCCATTGAGACAACAACTTCGAGACCATAGACTAGCTTAAAAGGGGTCTGCATGGTCAATTGCTTGCAAGTGGTTGTATAGGACCAAAGTACTGCAGGTACTCTTAAATCCCAGTCATCCCTATTCACATTACAAATCTTCGTCAGTGTTGTCTCCAAGATTTTTTTGAATGATTCAACTATTCCATTTGCCTGAGGATTATAAGGTGTGCTCTTCTGATGGTAGATGGTAAAATCCTCAGTCAATGCTTCAACTCTCTGATTGATGAAGTGTGTGCCTTGGTCACTCATAAGGATCTTGGGGCATCCAAACTTGGTTATTATGTCATCAAATATAAATCGTGCAGTTGTAGTTGCACTACAGTCCTTGACTGCTTTGGCTTCATCCCATCTGGTTAAGTATTCAGTCCCAGTAATGATAGACCTTCCTCCTGTGCGCTTCCCTAGTCAGTTGATAGGTCCCACGAAGTCAATGGCCCATTTTTTGAATGCTTGTAGGGTCATCTACGGTGATAATGGAATTTCATCTCTTCTGGATGGTCTCCCTATTGTAGGAAAATCTCCCTGTGGACAGGTAGATTTCCTCAAAGAGCTAGACCCTTAACTCTAAGACAGAAAGTGCTTAACATGGACACTGACTTCCTTTCAAATCTATACAAACTAATGCATAAGGAGGAAGGAGAACAGAAGTACCTTTTTATCGACATTTGTCCCTGCACGCTCCAAGTTGAGCTCCAATCTTTCGCTCCTCGATAAGCCCTGTAGACAAACAAAGTACGAACACTTCCTACTCTATCAATATTACTCTGAAATAGATCTATCTACTAAAGAAACAAATTCATGTGAGATTAAACACAAATTAGAAAGAAACAGGCCAAGCAAATTATATTAATGAGGACAAAACATTTCTTACAGCCGTAGATGGATTGCAGCAGTTCTGTCAAGTCCTCCTTGTCTAACCCTTGCTCAAAAGATCCACGATCTAAATGATGACAGCTTCACTGATTTCTCCCTATGAGATCATAGGTCTCTTGCCTCCAGAATATCTTTGTTCCAGCACCACTTATGAGATCATAAGTTTGGTGTGATTCTCCTTTTCCAGTCCTCCTTCACCATTATAAAGCTTGCTTATATAGCCTTAGAGAGGCTTTAACCACTTGATATATCCTTGGGGAAGTTGAGGATTTTATCCTTCAGTTGAGGATCTGCCCTAAGATCATGGCTTGATTGAGGATTTGAATCCAACTGCCTTCCAAGAATGAAAGGATCCTTCCCCCATTCATCTCAACAACTTAACTACTGCCCAGAATAGGTAGCGCTCCCTCAAAAGGACCATCAGAGCATTGTAGCACTCCCTAGTAGGCTTTAGGGGGGCGCCAGCAC
Organism: Picea glauca; assembly: GCA_000966675.3. Classification (NCBI taxonomy): domain Eukaryota; kingdom Viridiplantae; phylum Streptophyta; class Pinopsida; order Pinales; family Pinaceae; genus Picea; species Picea glauca. The sequence continues at coordinate 376,475 of JZKD02S1793505.1, read as the reverse complement.
TCTCAAAATCCATAGAGATCCCTCAAAAGGGCCAGAGGAGATTTATAACGCTCCCAGACAGTGTAAGGGGGAGCGTCGACGCTCCCAGAAGAGGTATAGGGGAGCGCTCTCCTCCAAAAGCTAGTTTTTTTAGTGTTTTCAGATGGCAAAAGGTTCATGAGCCTGCTGACTCATTTCTCCTCTTCCAAATCAAATGTTTGAGGTATTTCAAGTGTCCTCCTCATGTCGTTATAGGCATGACATAGGCATCATGGCATCATGCTTCCCTGACACTTGCGACACTTGTGAGCAAAATGTGACACTTGCGACACTATCAAAGTGAGTAATTTTGACGTGTAACACTCCCAACTCTCTAGCACACATCACAAGCTCTAGAATAATCCTTAGCATCTTTGTGTAAGGTAGGCCACCAAAGGCCAGCTTGCAGAACCTTCTGCGTAGTTGCTTTCCCTAAATAATGTCCTCATGTGATGCCTTCATGAGATTCTACGAAGAACAGTAGGTGTTCTACCTCCATAACACATCTTCTTAGTATATCATCAAGTCCCATCTTGTATAGCTGACCCGTTATCATTGAAAAGTCTGCAGCACGCACTACTAGTTGTTTCTTCTGGGGACTTGTCTACTCACTAGGTGTCATTCCTATTGACATGAACTAGACTATTTCTGCGAAGTGGTCATCGATCTTTTTGATGGCAAGCAACTGTGCATCTGGAAGTGTATCCTCCAGACTGGTGGGTTCTTCTCCATGTTCCAACCTCAACAAGTGGTCAGGGCCCTTGTTCATTCTTCCTGGCTTAACTATGATCTCAAAATCATATTCTTGAAACAGCAGAAGCCATCTACATATTCTCCTCCCCAACACTGACTTGTTGACTAGGTACTTTAGCGTGGAGTGATCTGTGAACATTTTAAAGTTTCCTCCCAATAAGTAGTGGCGGAATTTTTTTAGTGCATACACTATGGCCAATCCTTCTCTCTGTGGTGGTGTAGTTAATTTTTGTTGTGGATAACTTCCTGCTAGCAAAGGATAACGGGTGATCAATGTCTCATGTTCCCAGTTGTTCTAACACAGCTCCCAATGTAATGGATGATGCATAAACATGCACATGAAACTCTTTAGTCCAATGTAGGAGAACCAGAATGGGTGCAGTAACCATCTTTTTTTTCAGTGTGTTGAAGCTCTGCTGGCATTCTTCTATCTAGCAAAATTGACAGTCTTTCTTCAACAACTTCTCCATAGGTGTTATAATCTAGGCATATCCTTTAATGAATTTTATGTAATATCCAGTATGTCCTAGTGCAGTGTGTAGTTGTTTGACTGAAGTACGAGGTGGTAGGTCAACAATAATAGCAATTTTAAAGGGATCTACCAGCATTCCCTGCTTACACACAATATTCCCTAACAACACTCCAAATGGTGAGAAGAAGATACACTTCTTCATATTCAAAGAAATTTGACACTGCTTGCACTTATCCAACATTAGTCTTAGGCATTCAATATGGTTTTTCAACAAACTAAACATAGTCTAGTCATAAAAATATGCTTCTAAATATTATGCAAAAATTATTTAAATGCTTCAACCACCACCCTGGAGAAGATGGTTGGGGCATTATTTAGTCCAAATGGCATCACTGTATATTGGTAAGATCCCCATTCTATTGAAAATTTGGTCTTGTGGCAATCCTCCTTGACAATTCAGATCTAATGATATCATGAGAATCCATCTGTAAAAGAATACACCTCTTGGCCTCCCATATTATCTAGCACTTCGTCAGCGAATGGTGTAGGGAAGGGGTCATGCAGGCAAGCATAATTCATCTTCCTAAGATCTACGCAAATCCTGATTTCTCCTGTCTTCTTGTCTTGCACCACCATAGGACTAATACATTCGGACTCTTCAACATGTTTGATAATACCTGCTTCCAGCATTCTGTCGAGCTCAAGCTTCACTTTTTCCTTATACTTGAGGTTCAATCTATAGGGTCTTTTCTTAACTAGATTCGCATATGGTTTCAAAGGTATCCTCATCTCTCCCATAGGTCCCTTAATGCCCTTCATATCAGTGAACTTGGTCAGAAACAAGTCATGATATTCGTGTAACATCTCTGTAATCTTATCAATGGTAACAACATCCCAATAATCTTAGACATTGGCCAGCTTCGATGTTTCCTCTATCCCAATGTTTACTTTTGTAATCTTTATTGGCTGACCAATAAATGGTAGCTCAACTCCTGGTCCTTTCACATTTCTTTGGCCTTCTGTCTCAACGATGTTGACCATCATTGGATCATCATCGTCATCTGCATTAATGTTGTAACTGTTGGGTATGTGTTATATTCTTTGCATGTGTGTGTGTGTGTGGGTGCGCTACAACAACTGCGCCTGGTAGTCCGTTGCGCCGGGCGCTTCCTAGGGGGGTCCCAGGGGGGGGCAGGTATGCCCCCCCCTGGTTACGCGAAGCGTTCGGCACCGGGCATCGCCCGGGGCCGAGGGGTTCGGGGCAACGCCCCGAAATTTTTTTTTTGGGCGGTTATTTGCTATTTTTAGCGGATTTTGCTATTTTTAGCTGATTT
>JZKD02S1793505.1:353697-370207 GCA_000966675.3 Picea glauca | reverse complement strand
GAGGGTTTCCGGTAAAGATCTCTGTGTATTCTGTGTATGAGCCATTGATTAATTTTTGTATTGCTTAAGAATATATATATATGCATTGCTTTACTTCGCAGGTTTAAAACTTACAGTAACAGCCCTATAGTTTCTAGAGAGGCTCAGTCCACTCGTCCTCTTCTTGTTCCAAAGGGAGGCTAGATTCTTCTTCAAATACTTTCTGTCTCACAATCTGTAGTGTCTGGTCTACTGAAGGATATTGACTTTCAAATAGAAATGTAGTTACAAAATTCTGAGTCATACCTTTCCAATCTGTGGTGATGAGGTGCACCTCTGCTTGAAGGTACCAGTTGATAGGTGTGGTGTCTAGCATGTTAATGAATTTGTGCACCCATTTCTCTTGTGGAATATCACTCCAGGATTCTTCAAAGCTTCGCACATGGTCCTTTAGGCAGCTTCGACCTGTGTACCTCACTTTGCAGCTTCCTACTTGGGCTAAGAGCCGCACTATCATCAAGGTTCGGCATTGTACCCAATCTGTAATATTGCTTTTGTGCATCCCCCACCATCTTGTTGGTGTATCTTTCAAGGTCTCATCCATTTCCAGTAGTCTCTGTTGTGTTGGTACACTTGCTTCAAATTCCAACAAGAAGGTCTCTAATGGATTCAAACCATCAAAGGTGGGTAAGTTTCTCACCGTTGTACCAATCCAACGAACTTCTCTGGTCAGCCTGGCACACCTTCTTGTGGATACTTCATACATCTGATTTTTCCAATTTTCCAGTGCTTCCTCTGAGTCTGATGAGCATACATTGTCACTTTTCCAACTGAGATTCCCATCAGTCATAGGATTAATGTAATCATGTTGTCTAGCTGTCAGTTTTTACATATTCTCCAATTCATATGTGTGGTCTTCTTCTCTGATGGGTTCTGTGTATCTCTGACCTTCATCTGGATCTAAAGGTGAAATTATCCTTATGCCATCACTTTCAAGTCATACATCTCTTCTTCAAATCAACAACAGTAGACTTGTTGAAGGCCCAATCAATTCCTAACAGCGTCGGGTAAGTGCAGTTGTCATCAACAATTTCAATGACCTCAAAATATGCAAAGGTCCTCCCTTCGTCGATGTCCACAGGGACATGCTCCAGCCATCCAAATGGGCTGACAACTTGTTGATTATCCATCCTAAGCCTTATAGGGGAATAAACTAACTTCGTTTTTCCCATCAGTTCCCAAGTTTGCTTTGTCATGACATTAAACTCCAACCCTAAGTCGAGGACCACATAGTCTATGTCATACTCTCCTATCTAATCATTCAAGTGTAATTCTTTGTTTGTCCTTCTCCTTTTCCCAATTTGGTGTACTGCCCTTTTCAGCAAGGGGTCTATCTTTCCTAGATCATATTGCTTGATTAAATTCTGAAGTTCCCTTATAGCGTTTTCATCCTGGATTAGCTTAATACAAGTATATAGAAATTCCATGATCTTGTTTACCTCTTTTACCACTCTCGGCAAAGCTCACTGATCGAATACCGGTGGAATTCCATATTCTCTTACTTCTGGCCATGTTCTTGATGATGAGCCTTGATCTCTTTTGAATTCTTTCCCTGCATATTTAAATGTTCATCTTTCTTTCTTGGCATAAAAATTTTGAGTCTTCTCCACATCTGTTTTGACTCCTGAGTCTTCTGTAGTCTTTCCCTGGGTCACTCTATCTTCTCCTATAACAATTCCTCCTCGAGTAATAACAATGACTCTTGGGTCTTCTTGGCGAGGTTCAACATATGTTAACTGCACTTGTGGGTTCTGCTGAGGTCCTCATCTTTCTTGAAGCTTAGCCAGCAGGATAGGGAAATCTTTGATGACGTGCTCAAAGGAGTTGCAATAACTGCAAGTAGTACAAGGGTTCTGACAATCACTTGCTAGATGTCCTGGCTACATGCAGTTATAACAAATTATCTATCCTCGGACTTGGCCTATTCCTCCTCCTTGTCCTCGTCCTCTGTATCCACCATGAGGATTGAAGTTTCCTCTTTCCGGGGAGTTGTACTACATAGTGTTTTCTTCTTGTTATACTTCGCCTTGGATCTTGTATACATCTCTTGACCTTTCATGCATGAGGTCATAGGCCCTACAGTCTCTATCATCATGCCCTACTGACTTACAAAATGTGTAATATAGGTTTGCAGGTGTCTGAACATACTTCTTCATGTAATAGCACTCACCAGGGCGATGTTAGTTTCTACATACTTCGCACCAAGGCAATGTGACTTGCTTCAAGGGGCTCAAAGCTCCTGAGGAAAAATATTCATGAAATACAGGGCAGTGTTCCTTATCATGGCCCTATGATCTGTATCTGACACATCATATGTCTTCTCTTTTGTCCTTTCCCTTATCCTTTTTTATGTCTTCGACCTGTAAAGACAAACTGGTCAGTTGGCTCAAGATTTGGCTCATACCTGAGCTGGATTCTCCCATAGGGGCTGATTCAAGCTTCATGGCGATCTCCAGCACCTCAGACTATGAAACAATTTTCTATTGCATCAGAGGAACTCTAATGTGTTGTAACAACACAATGATGAACCATTCTTTGTTCTGTTCATCTGGGATCTTAAAAGTTAATCGGCATGTTAAGGTCTTGAATCTTTGATCAAATTCCCAGACAGGTTCGACAACCTTCTATTTGATCTCCTTCAACTCTGTAATACATTGTGACTCCGATTTGGGTTTCTTGAATTCTACAATTAGCGCATTCTTGATCTCATTCAATGGTTGGGGTTGTGCAAGTCCTTGGACAAGCTTCATGTACTAGCTCAGTGCATGATCTCTAAGAGTAGTGTTGAACTGGGTTCTTTTGACAGCCTCATCAATGACGCTCTTAATATTCCACACGGTTTCACATAGGAACCAGTGTTGATATGGGTCTTTAGATCCATCCCCTCTAAATATAGGGAACCTCATCTCATCTGCCATAGAGCTACCTGGGTTTCCTGTCTGAGTAGATGTTGAACTGCTAGTAGTAACACTTTGATGACTCTGATTACTTTGATTGCCCAATGTTGTTGAAACAATAGAAGGGTTAATGATACTTATTTCAGCATTCTGCGTAGTTCCTGATTTTTCTAGCTCATCCTGGCGAAGTTATTCAATTGCTTCTTCCTCTGGCCTAGAGGTTTTTTGGCATTCTTCGTTTTTTAGATCTGCCTCTTCTTCATTGTAGAAACCCTCTTCTTCGCAGTTTTTCTTAAAGAGGTTCTCAAGGTGAACCCCTCAAAATACTCTTCCACTGCGTGTATGTCTCGCCTTTGTGTCATTGTCGTTGTCTGAATTCCTGAACATCAACTTTTTCACATCCATCCAATCTACTGTATCTTAAAGATGTGGTTTTCATGCAAGAAAATCTTGATTCTTAACTTCAGAAAATAAAAAAAAATTCCCTCTGGGTCCTTTGAAAAAGTATCTCTCGGCTTGGCTATACGATTCTACTATGTCGACAGCAAATTTGGTGATATACCCTCCAATGGTACTGTCAAACGAATGATCTACTGCTCTAGAGACAACGTTGTCGACTCTTTTAACCTTCTGAATCAGCACCGGCGTCCAAACCACAAGGGGTCTAGATCTGATCTCAAACTAGGTATTAGCTAACCTAGCCAACCACTCATGTAGCTCTTGATGGATCCCTCCAAAGAATATCTCATGAATGTCGGTAAAGATATATTTCTCCAACTAATGTTCTTTACTAAGATTAGGGTTCTTGTTCTGGGCTTCAGCGAAGTCCATCTCTTGATCTTCCATCCACTTTTGAATCTCTTTCTTCGATGGGAACCACCTTGACATTACCTCATGAAGATTCCTGTCCTGACAATGGAACCATTTGTTGGCATAGGGGCAGGCCCAAGGTTCAATGTTGAAGACCGCACCAACAAATCCCTAACTACCGACCCTTTTGACAACATCTGCGAAGCAGATGAAGTCTCACTCGAGGTAGAGGCAGGGATGGTTGCAAGACTCAGGTGTCTGCAACCTTAGCTAGGAAACAGATCTATGTTTCTATCCTTGCAGGGCACTTAGCATAGATCATTCATCAGTATTTAACCCTTATTATACTTCGCAGACAACACAGAGCTTTGCGGTGAATACTCAAATGCACATTGTTTCAGCATTTACCCTTAGTAACCCATATCATATCTAGTAGATCCGCACTAAGCATCCTTATACACATCAAACCTAACAATCATATATATATCTAAGAATCACAGAGCATAAGTGGATATATCAAATCACATAGCATAAGCAAAGATAAACATATTGAACCAAAGCACAGAGCATAACACACAGATTTACCTGGTTCACCCCCCCCCCTTGGGCTATGTCCATAAGATCTTCTTCTTTATTATCGTCCTCAAGTTGCTACAAGAACAAAGCCTTCAAAACTCTTCTTCGCAGAGGAAATAATATCTGTGCAACTCGCTAGATCCTTATTCCTTGCATTACAATATCAATCACATAGTAACTTGCACTTAGCCTTGCAATCCTTACATAGTTCGCACAAAGCACTTATTCAACATCACATAGATGCACCACCAATTGCACTAAGAAATCACATCTACTACTTCTTACATTGCCTATGTTTCTATTTATACATTAAAAAAGTGGGCCTAAGAGTGGGTAAACACACGGGTCAACATCCCTTTCCCATTACATTAACCCAAAAACCTAAAAGAGGCCCAAAAGTGGACCGAGATCCTGTGATCTCTGCTTCGCCTGGCGCTCCATCTTTGACAGGGTGTCGAAGTCAAAAAATGGTCAATTATGACCAAGTGTTCCTCAAAACTTGGTCAAGGGTCAACAGGCCCCCAACACTCACCTATGACTCATCCCGAGTCACTTAGGTCTGACCAATTCAACTTCGATTTCCTTGAGCTCCTTCAACCTTCCGTATTGCTACTGCCTCTTTCTCACTGAACTCCTAGATGAGTGCCTCATTCACCATCCCTTCTAGGCGTTGTTCTGTTGTATTCATAAGCTATTCAAGTTCTACTTCTTGGCTTTCAACTTCAGTGAACAGTTGGCATGCCTTTTCTTTCACTAGTTGAAGTCGTTGAGAGACTTCCATTCCTTTACTCTGAAGCGTGTGAATCTGTTGTTGGGTTGTGCGTTGCTCTGGAAACCTCTTCATTCTCTCTACGGGTGACAGGGCCTTTAGTTGCGCCTCTAGATTTTCAGCATCGTACTTCATCTCTTGGAGCTGTGACTCCAATTTATGCAATTCTTGGTTCTTAGTTAGGTTCTCGTAGATCTGCGCACTTCTGCTACTTAACTGTTTGCATTCCTCAGAGAGTGCTTTAATCCTTTCTACGGTGCTCCAGGCAGTTATTTCTCCCTGGTCGTGCACTTCTTGGGGGGTCCGTGGTATGGTATGAAGCTCTAAGTCCACGACCCTTTGTTGAAGTTGCTAAATAACTTTAGCAAGTGTCATCACTTGGCATTCGATGGGGTCCTCTGCCATTTGTTCTAATCCTGTCACAGAAAGAAATGCTCTGTTTACTGCTTCTTCAATCTCAATCTGCTTCGCGAGTATTTGCTCTTTCTCTTTTTGAATATTTTCTCTGTCTTCTTCAAGTTTTGCTTGGAGAGTGTCCTTCTCTTGTTGCGCATCTTGGCGTTGCTCGATGATTTCCTCCTGTGATTGCTTTAAGGCCTGGGTGGCCTGCGTCTTTTCTTCCTATGCCTTCCGAAGGCGTACTTCGACCATGTTAACAATCTTGTAGAGTTGAACCGGTTCATTTCCTTCTTTTGTTGTTCCTTCTGGCAAGGGCACAGAGGCGACTGCGCGGCTAGACTGGAGAGCTTGTTGTACTCCTTGGAGTTCGATCTCAATTCTGTTGTACATTGTCTCTTGCTTAGCTTCCTGTTTTTTTTTTATCTCTTCTATGGCTTCGTTCATAGCTGCGATGAGAAAACTGAAGTCATCTAGAGTGAGCATGGTCTTCAGCTTAGTCACGGGTTCTTTTGATTTCTTTCAGGAGGAAGGTTCTGGAGGCGAACCCTTCCTTTTATTTATGATTTCTACTTCATCTCGTGGCCTCTATTTGACTTCCTCTAAGTCTTCGCGATTACCTCCTTGCTTTAGTGTAACGGATGCGGTTCTTATAGATCTCCTATATACATCCTGGATATCCTCATCCTTCTTTGTCTGCTTTGTTTTCTTTGTCTTACTAGGTCCAGATGTATTCTGCGCAGCTTCTGGGATATCAATGTGGGACACTTCTACGGGGTCTGCTGGAATAAGGAGGTCTGCCAACCATTCCATGGTGATTTCCTCCAGGTCTTCTTCTGCCAGCTTGTAATAAGATTGAAGTTATTCCTTGTTCTCATCAGCGCATGCTGTCAGATATATAAAATGGTGGTCTGCACTGAACTTTATCAAAGTTCGAAACCTGTGTAATGTATTCGGGGTCATGCGAGTCTCGGACTAGATGGCGAGCTTCAACTGGTTGTAGTAGATATGAAATATGACATTGGATTGCCACTACTTTTTCATGTCATTCGAGTACCCCAGGGTACTAAACTTTGCAACCAGTGGTTCAAAGGGGTCAATGTCGGGTAAGGTTGCACCTTCTGGTAGCTCCCATGCAACGAAATCTATAAGTATCAAGAGCCAGATAAAATGAAATTCAGGCCCCTAATCCTGGGCTTCTCTGTAATCAACCTCTAGTTTATTCACCTGGTACTTCTCCTATTTCATCTGTAGTCCCTCTGCACACTTTCCTGTGAGGTCGACTAGAAAGCCAGATAATTGCGTGGGTCAATTCTTGCGTACCAACTTCTTTGCGATTAGTTGACAAGCGAGGTGCACTGTGCCACTTTCAATAGAAGCTAACTTGTAGCCTCGCACGCCTTTCTCAACATCACCATAGGCTTCTTTGATCTTATGAGCAAGAGAGTGATCCGCAATCTTTCCAGGATAGTAATTGTGGGGATCAGGGCCCTGCATGCTAAGCCCAGTGATCTGGTTGATCAGTACTGGATCAATTGTTATGCGATGGTTCAACCATAAGTAGCCTCCATGGTAACTTTCCAGCAGCATCTTCACACAAGCATTCACCTCCTGGTGTCTGTCGAAGTGTTGTATCTTCATAACATTGAGCAGAGTAGACTGTGCAAGGTTCATCATCCATTGTTGAGGGACGATCTTTGAATTCTTTCCCTTGGTTTTGGTTAGGTACTCATACAGGGAAAGTGTGTTGTAAAATTTACGATCCCCCAGGTTGAAGTCACTAAACTTCAAGGCTGCGATCTTATTGTGATCGGCGTGCACTGTGTGTACTCCTTTCGGCAAGTAGGTCATGACTAGAGTGTACTCAAAGTCTCTAGGCAGACTATCTATGTTGATCGCACCGCTCAAAGGTCGTATGTAAGCATGTAGGATGGATGGAACCAACTTCGCGTTGGTCATATCATCCTTATGTTTGGTTCTTCTTTCTGCACTAGCTCGGGATGTTCCTACTCGAGTAGTCGACGGGGAGGCTTGCACTCCTCTCATCGATGAAGCCTGTAAACCTGTAGACAATCCCCACTCCAACATGACTCTTTCGGCTCTAAGGCTAGCGAATACCTCTCTTACAGATTCTTCAGCTGCGCTAAATTCGTCGAACATATATGCTTAGGATCAATAGCTTGGGTTATCAAAGTAACGTAGGTACTGTAGTAAAGTAGAGAGTAAGGGCGGAGTAATCATGGTTCACAATTCAGGTAGGTCGCGGACTCAAATTCATGATTAGCAAAAGTGTATTACGTGCATGGCACGATGGATTAAGTAAGTAACTTTGTAACAGATTATTTGCAATCGGTATGGGGCTTCCTTAACTCTGGTTCTATCCATTATGGTGTGTTCTAATGGTCTGGTGATGATCCATCAATGCTTTTTTATCCATTCGGGGTGGCATTCGAATGGATATATCGGCCTCCAACGGCTATATTGCTTCACCACGATGAAGTGACCCATGTCGTTGTTCTGTTATCCCGACGAAGCTCGAATTGTGCAAATTTTCTTTCGGGGAGGTTCCCTCTAGAACCCTCTACAGCCTGTCGATCCAAGCTCTCTTTTTACTTAGCTTTCTATCCTTCTTCCCCATGAGCTTTGTCCCGGTAGTTCGTTTCTCGATCTGGTTCTTATTTTCCTTAGGCATAGTCACTTCGCGTTGCTGAGGTTCTTTCCCAAGACTCAGGAGAACTACTTCATTTGTATCTGGTACAGATACTCCAATCTTCTATGAGTACCATAACTCTTTGACATCTGAGCTTCTATTGTCAAATAACTTTGATTTATTCTCCTGTTCCTCAATCAACTGTGAGATCCTTCTAGTCATGAAATCTTTTAGCTCTTGTCTCTACTGTTGTAATACCTTTTATTCTTCCTTCTTTCTGGCTTGTTCTCTCTCAATCTAAGGTTTTCCAAGTAACATAGTGAACCGGGTGTCGTCCTCAATAAATTTGATAATCTCAAAATCTTCTTCTGCCGAAGTTCCATTGACTGTCATAGGTATCTGAGCGAATTTTCCACATAACATCACCAGTTTTCCTCTGAATAGTCCTATTCCTCCCAATGAAAGAATCATGGCAGGCTTCCCTATAACTTCCCAGTTTCTCTCTGGCACAATGTTCACTTGTGTTTCTTCATCAAGAATACAATGAATGTCGAAGTCCCCTAGTCTTTCTTCGATTTTTTCCTTTTCTTTGAATATATTTGGTAGTCGTACATCTTTATGTTACTTCAGGGTTTCTTTCATCTGTATTAATACTTTCTCTGATTCTTTCTGGGGTTCTTCTATTTCTGGGGCTATCCTAGGGTGTTCTTCATGAAAATTCATTCTTTCAAGCTTAGCAATCATTCTGGGGAAATCCAGTACTTCATGGTCCAAAGCTTTGCAATAGAGACAACTGTGTTTTCCACCCGGGCAATCCTTAGCTAGATGGCCTGGTTTTCTGCAACCGTAACATAGGGTCAATCCTCTCTTTCTCTTAAATGATCCCCAACTTCTTCTGTACTATGCATCAAGATCATGGTAGTTAGCTTGCAAAAACGTCTTTCTAGGATCCTGCATCCATTTGTTAGTCCAAACATTCTTTCTATGCATAGGTATAACATATCTATCATTGTGTTTATCATATCTATTCATATCAAACTTTCTTTCTTCTATTAATGCCCTAGGTTTTAAGCTAGGACCGAATCTATCAAACATACCTAGATCCATGCTCTAGAAACAAAAATTTTACGTATCTTACTTCTACAGAGCACAAATCTTTCAGATCTAGAACTTTCTTACCTTTATGAGAGCACAGAGTTTACATACCTTACCTCTTTTCTACAGATCTGACCTCTTTCTTTAAAAAATTCCCACTTTTACTTTTCTTAGAGCACAGAGCATTCATATATCATTTATTTTCTTTAGATATGATCTTCCTTTCCTCAGATCTGACCTTATTCCTGGCACAAAGCTTCACAGGTTGAGTAAAAAGTTGTGCACTAGGGAGACAGATCTATGCACAGAGCTTTATTTTGCACAAAGTTTCTTCTTCCTCGGTTCCCAGCAATCACAGTTTCAGGTCTCGGCAACAGAACCATTTGTTGGCATAGGGGCAGACCCAAGGTTCACTCCAAGAGCGAACCAACAATCCCTAACCACTGGCCCTTTCGGCAACACCTGCGAAGCAGATGCAGTCTCACTCGAAGTAGCTATGGGGGGTTACAGGACAGAGATGTCTACAACTAGGGGAATATCAAGTGGATCTTAACACATTACAATGCAGTATACCTAGCTCGCTTATCACTAAAATCTACTCCACATTCTATAGATATTATCTAATACAATAATGCAATAACAGTATATCAAAGACAAAGATAAAGCATCAATTATACACACATAACACCAGATATACATGGTTCACCCTCTCCCTAGGGCTACGTCCACAGAACTGTGCTTATGATATATTAAGGTATAGCTTACAGTTCTTGTCTGTGCTCTCTGCTAGCAGATCTTCTTCTTCTTCTCTCTTTCTCTCCCCCTCCTGCGCACCCAACTACAGGACTTGATCTTCGCACCCAGCTGAATATCTTACAATGCCAGAAGGCTCTTACTCTAAGCACTTCTCTCACTCACAATATAATGTTCTCTCAATGAACCTCAATCAATAACAATTCTCAACAACAGTAACGACCCGACCTAGGTCCTCTCGACCTCTATTTATACAATATAGTCCCTCACCAACAGCGTTAGGTCAAGACCTAGGTGTCAAAACCCTAGATATACAAACCCTAGGTCAACTTGACCCTCTTTTCCCGAGCTTCGCCATACTATCTCTCCTTTCTTCCCGTGCGGTGCTAACGGTGACTTTTCCCACTATTTGAGTTGTCCTCGATCCATATACCTTTCTTATTTGTCATCCCTAATCTCCTCATCCAATGACTAGCTTTCTTGGGCTTCGCTCCTTTTTTTCTGCTCTTTTGCTTACTTCGACCCAGGAACAGTCACTGTGTCTCCCGTGAAGTTCGCATTTTACCTCTTCTTCCTTGATCTTCGCTTGATTCCATACCCAAGGGCCAACATGATTCCAAGCTATATCCTTCATACTTTGGATCTAATTGTCTCCCACTCTGGAGGGTTGACGTAACCTTTAAATACCAACTATCTCCAAGAAGTTTCCCCAACACATGCTCCCTTAGATTAACTTTTAAGGGTACCAATGAGAAGACACGTGGTCTCCTGCTCAAGGCATCTATGACCTCATACTCCTTTCCCTTGATCTATAAAATTTCAAAATCATAATCACTCATAAACTCACTCCATCACCTCTACCTGGCATTGAGATCCCTTTGAGTGAAGAGATTCTTTAAGATTTCATGGTCTGTTTTGAGCTCAAAGCTTCACCCCACTAGATAATGTCTCCAAAGCTTCAAATCTAGCATTACAACCACCAACTGTAAATCATGAGGAGCGTAAAGCTCCTCATGTTGCTTCAAATTTCTTGACGCATATGCTATCACTCCCCCATCTTGCATTATCATAGACCCCAATCCTTGCTTCGAGGCATCCGTGCATACTGTGAAGTCTTTTTCCATATTTGGCACTCATAGAATTGGCACACTGGTTAGTAACCTCTTAAACTTGATGAATGAAATATCAAATTCCTCTGTCCATTCATATCTGACCCCCTTGTGCTGCAAGGTGGTGATGGGTTTCGCTATCTTAGAGAAACCTTCCACAAACCTTCGATAATAACCAGCTAGCCCCATGAAGCTTCTCACCTCATGAGCATTTTTTAGTACTGGCCATTCCATAATGGCCTTCACCTTTTCTAGGTCTACAGAGATTCCTTCGCTAGAAATGATATGACCTAAATAGTAAATCTCTTTCTAGAAGAAAGAACACTTCGAAAATTTTCCATACAATTTGTTCTCTCTAAGGCATGACAACACCACTCCCAAGTGTTCTTCATGTTCCCTTTCATTCTTGGAATATATGAGGATATCATATAGAAAGACCTGTACAAAGAGTTCTAAGTACTTTCGAAATACACCATTCATGAGGCCGATGAATATTATTGCAGCATTGGTCAAACGAAAAGGTACTACAATGAACTCATAATTCCCAAAATGAGTTCGAAAGGCAGTTTTAGGAATATCGCCTTCCGTAATTCTTAACTGGTGATACCCTGATCGCAGATCAATTTTTTAGAAAATTGTTGCTCTTTTCATCTGATCAAAGAGATTATCTATTTGTGGCATTAGGTACCTATTTTTCACGGTAGCACGGTTCAAGTCCCTGTAATATATACATAGTCATAAGGAACCATCCTCCTTCTTGAAAAAAAATAATGGTGCACCCCAAGGTCAGACACTAGGCCTTATTAACCCTAATTCAAGTAGTTCCTTCAACTGCATCTGCAACTCACAAAGTTTTGGCACTATCATCCTATATAGAGTCTTGGAAATTGGCTCCGCACCAGGTTTTATCTCAATGGTAAAATCAAGATCCCTCTCAAGAGGTAACCCAGGAAACTCTTTCGGAAAAACATCCTCAAACTCCAACAATACTAGATATTGATCCATGGAGGGTCCTTTCCCTTCATTGACTGCTTCCACAACATATAATCGACAACCTTGCCTCATGTAACATTTAACCTTCACGGTCGAGATGAAGCGTAGAGACACCATCCTCCATACACCATGGATCTCTATTGACCTTCCTTCATCGTCAACACAAAGCACCCTTTATCTACCATAGCTCAATGGGATTCTAACCAGTCCATTCCAATGATTAGGTCATACGTCCCTAGAGTAGTGACGTACACCTTCAAACTAGTAGTACACACTCCCAGGTCTACTAGACAATTATCAACGCTGGGTCCTACCACTTGTTTTTCCCCTGAATCCATCTTGACTTGTTTAAAGTCATCTTTCTTGTAGGCTTCCAACCCACACTTTTATAATGCACAAGGTGAAATGAAACTATTTGTAGAACCAAAATCAAATAAATTTTAACATTGACACAATTTACCATAGCTGACACCTGACAACTCCACCACTGTGGATTGATGTTCTGCCTGACGATTATTAACCGTTGGATAAATATAGTGTCTACTACTCGCTCTTCCCATCGGGGCCTTTCCTTCTATATGCACAAAGCCTGATTTTGACTCTAGACAGTCACGCTGGTAATGGGGTCCTTCACACCCCCAACAAGTAACACGAGTTGGAACCTGCACAGTGCCATACGACAGTCTCTGAAATGAGTTCCTTCCACTGGAACCCCTACCCCTATTAAATGTTCATCGATAAGTTCATGGACTTTCTTGCATCGCGGTTGACAATGAGTGGGATGTTGCACTCGTTGCCATTGAAATATATGTTGTAACTGCTCTAGGTGTGACTCTATTTCCATAAGGAGGTGGCCTAGAGATTCCTCCTCTGGAGAAAGTCCTAGGGGCCTTCCCCACAAATCCAGGATGTTGTGGAATGGTTGACCTCATACCTTTGTTTAAGCTCATATGCTCCTCCTTGTAACGAGCATTTTCAACTGCTTCAGCTACTGACAATGCTTTCCACATCTGTACCATGGCCCTTATCTTAGGGTTTAACCCGTACACAAAACATACTTCTTGTCGTTGATCAGTATCCATATAATGCAAGAGCATCGCTATCACATCAAGAAAAGCAGACGTGAAAGAATAGTCGACACTTCAATGCATTGAAAGAGCCAAAACCAACTCTTAACCAGCTTGGTAGCAGTGTAGAGATATTTTTGAATCTCTCGTTAATTGATTAGTTGTATGTAAAGTCGGGCCACCATTTTGAACTGACGGATCATTGTAAATCCTTACACAACTATAATATATTACAGGTGTAGGATATTAGCTTGTATTAGTCATTAGGTTGCATTAATTAAGCTGAGTAGGTAACCGCTAGAGTAGAAGGTGATAGATTTTAGATAGGGGGAAGAAGAGAAAAGAAGGCTCTGGGTCCCTAGAAAAATTTTCATTGTAGTTTTGTAAGAGACAGAAGTTGTAATCATGTATTTATTTCTGAAATGAATAGAACACAGGAAATTCATCCAATTGTACAGTGTTGATATTGTTGTACAGTTTTACTGTTGTTATGTGTTTTGTGGATGTATGATGTTCATGGTGAAGGAATGAATTTATGAAGAATTGAATAAGTTTCAAGTGTTTTCTCTTCTATAAGTTATGCAAGGAGTGCATACCAAACACAAGGAGTGTGTGTGAGAGAGTCTTTTTCGACTTGAAGCTTAGGAGAGATAGCATGGAACTTTTGTATGCAGAGTATGCATATTAAGCACAAGGAGTGCGTATGTGAAGTCTTTGACTTGGAGAAATAACTCGGGTTTTTCTCATAATAAAGTGCAGAGGTCAGTCCCAAGGAGTGCACAGGACCAGAAATCGACTAAGTGTCGAAGAAATCCTTTAGAAGAATAATTTGCAGAAGATGGACAAGATAAAGGGTTAATATCTATCCAAGAAGACTCAAAGTAAATTTGGACCGTCAGATCCAGAGGGACGCGTGACAACAAATTGCGAACTTAGGATAATAATACTCTGGGAAGTTGAGAATTGAAATCTCTGAACCCCAAAGGTCTGAAGTAAATTATAACCGTCGATTTGAGGAAGACAAATGTCAACAAATATTTTATTTCGGGAGATAGCCATTGTGGAGAAAGTAGAAGTTGAGATTTGAAACTCCCGAAACCCAAATCATGGAATAAATCACAGTCGTTGATTTAGAAGGGTTAATTTTGATCCGTAGATTGGGAAAGGGAAGATTTGAACCATCAGGTTCAGAAGCACCATCGAGATCTTGAGTTCGACAATCACGAAGGATTGTGGGGATGGAAAGTACTCGCATGTTAAAAATTTGATAGCGGGCCGCAATAGAAACTGCGGTATTGCAAATTGGACATGTGGCGTTTGGTAGTGAATTGTGGGGAGAAAACTGGATTGATCCCAAACCACTTTCGACCACGCCCGCAATTGTGTGTGGACATAAACCGAGGTCATATGTGGGAAGGAGCTAACGGAGGAGGAGCTAGCGCCTGAACACTAATTGTTCGATAGCGCAAAGGAAGAGGTCGTGAGTGTCATAGAACTTGCACCGAAAGACTGAAGATACCTATGGTTATTTACAAGCGAGACCATTAAGGTTTCAGAGAGGTAATTCAGCTCCGTGAATTGAAGATCCTTGACCGGGAGGTCGCGCAGCCCAAAAAGAAGGGGAATTGGCATCACCATGTACGAGACATATTTTACTAACTCCATGAACCTGATCTCATACTCTTCCACGGTCTTGTTTCCCCGAACTAGAGCATGAAATTCTCCTACCTGTTGTTCCTCGTAGTAAGTAGGAAAATATTTCCTCCAGAACCGTTCCTAAAAAATCTCCCGTGAGATGGTGTTTGGGGTAAGGTGCAACTGCCACTCTAGATTACCCCACCAGTTCAAGGCACTGTCCTTCAACTAAAATATCACTATCTTCGCTTTTGATGTGGAAGAATAGTCTGTTAAGGCGAAACATCGTGTCATTCCTTCCAACCACGCCTCTGCGCGTTCACTTGCACGACCCCCAACAAACTATGGGAGTTTGATCTTCTGTAGTTCTCTGGTGATTTCCCATGGTGGACGCCCTCCCTCTGAGTTCCTCCACGCTTCAATTTTACCCACTCCAGATGGTGGGGGTTCCACTTCAACATCTGTTGAATGACATCCCTTTAATGTCTCATTAATAGCCTATAAGGAGTGCATAATGAGAGCTAATTCAGGCGATGGTGGTGGCAACGCCAACTTTGGTGGTTTCTGCGACGATTCCCCTCGGCCTTGATTTCCCCGAGTCCTAATCATCTTGAATAACTCAATTTGCATTAAACCAAATGCTTATCACGGAAGAGTTTGAGGCATTCCACATTCGATCAACTTATACTTGCAAACATAAGGGTTTAAGCGTAAAATTATTTATACTTATATGTAAACAAACATTACTCCAATAAAGTAAGTGGCTTAGGTCAAGGTCAAAAAATTCTAAATTTAATAACTTCGTCTGAGTAAGCTCCTAACTCTCTCATCACATTTGAAACTACTTTTACACTTTTACTTATCATGTCCTCATCATATCCTTCGAATATTTATTTATATTACTTTTTAATATATCATATCCTTATCATATTTATTTATATTACTTTTTATTATAATATTCTCTCTTGTATTCCCCATCATTTATTTTATATCAATACCTTCGTACATATCATTATAATACCTACCATACTATACATATCTATTTTTACACTACACTTTGCATAACTTGTAATCACGTCATTAATATAATTAAATAATCCATATAATGCTACCATCTTATTACTAACTTATGCAACTTAAAAATAGTATTAATGTTGGTTACCTCCAACACTTATTATAATCGCCTTCCATATTTCGACATTTACTATGTTTCCTTCACTATATCTGATTTTTAATCTGTTTCCTCCACCTCTATTCATTCTACCAAATACAAAATTGTAATTTCTTGCAAATATTTCATACTCCTTATTACTTTTAATTAACATTATTCATTATTTTACTTTATTATTAAACCATTACTTTCGTTATACCCTTCATCATTTATACTTTCTATAATTCTACTCATGATTATACTCCTACTAAGATAAAGACCCCTTTATAATATATAAGATAAAGACCCCTTTATAATATATAACGCTTTTTATTTTTATTTTTCAAAAATCATATAATTAGTTTATTATGATATTATCTTTCTCCTAGTAACAAAGAATCTCATATATTATTATTATTATCTGGGGAATACAACACTTTTATTTTACATAAAATCTCACATATATATATATATATATATATATATATATATATATATATATATATATATATATATATATATATATATATATATATATATATATATATATATATATATATATATATATATA
>JZKD02S1793505.1:336948-353252 GCA_000966675.3 Picea glauca | reverse complement strand
TCATCAGGAAGAGTATTAAGATATGAAAGAAATCTAAAAAATCATCAAGTGTATATATATGAATTTTTTTTTAGAAAATAGTCGACTTATTAAAAATATAAGACCTAAAAATATTACTAGTTAATTTCTAGAATCTGTCCTTGTGGTTAGTGTTGGGATCCAATTTTGACTAATATTCCAACCATCTTCTCTATTTAGATTGTTAGGTTGTTTTTCAATCTTGATGGATTCCCTAAATTTCCTATTGTGATAGTGATCTACCTTGGCAAGAATTTTGGCCTCTTCAATACAAATATGATGTTTTGTTTTGCCTGAATGTTCTTCCAAAGCTGAGGAAAAAGTGTGATTGTGCTTGATATCAACGACATGCTATTGAATCCTAATTCTATGATGGGAGAGAGGGGGGATCCCATAGAAACCCCACAAGTTTTCTCATAAACTCAAACCCTTAGTCGGCAATACTAGCTCTTTTGTTAAAGATTCCACCTTCTTTGTAAATAAGATCAAAGAAATCAAATTGGAAAAGGATGACACCCTCGTAATTGTTGATGTTGTTTCTCTCTTTACTAAGATTCCCATTGATGGAGCTAAGGAGGTCATCAAGAGAGTCACTGACCAAGGTACTATTCATTTAGCTGAAATTTATTTGAAATTCAAATTCTTTAGTTTCCAATGTGACTTATATGAACAAACTTGTGGGGTTGTTATGGGATCCCCCTCTCTCCCATCATAGCTAATTTATTCATGGAGGATTTGGAAAGAAAAGCCCTTAGTTCCTCACCCTTTCAACCCAAATACTGGAATAGGTTTGTCGATGATACTTTTGTTATTTGGCCCCATGGTTGTGACAAATTAAATGAATTTGTGAATCACCTCAACAAACAATCTAGTCACATCAAATTCACTATGGAGGTTGAAAATAAAGGCAGTCTTCTTTTTCTAGATGTCGGGGTCACAAAAATACCCGATGGATCCTTAGCCCACCAAGTTTATAGGAAGAAAACTCACACTGAAAAATACCTTCAAGTCGAATTCCATCATCACCCTGCCCAAAAATTAGGGGTACTCAACAACCTAGCTACTAGGGCCTTCAGAATCTCTGATGATGAACACCTTGATGAAGAGAAAGACCATCTCCTAAAGGTTTTTAAGGATAATGGCTATAAAAAACATAAGGTGTTTAGAGCCTTTCAGAATGCCTTTAAAAGACCTAGAAATAAGGTACAAACAAATAATGATGTGTCCAAATTTTTCTTACCATACATACAAGGGACAAAAAACAAGCTTGCTAGGATTTTGAAGAAGAAAAATATTGGGGCAACTTTCAAACCCATAAACACTATTAGGAATTCACTTAGGTCGGTCAAAGAACCTATTGATCCCATTGAACAGAAGGGTGTCTATATGATCATGTGCTCGTGTGGTAAACAATACATAGGAGAAATAGGTCGTTCCTTTAGAATTAGGATTCAAGAACATGTCGTTGATATCAAGCACAATTGCATTCGTCCCTCATCTTTGGCAGAACATTCAGACAAAACAAAATATCATATTTGTATTCAAGAGGACAAAATTCTTGCCAAGGTAGATCACTATCACAATAGAAAATTTAGGGAAGCCATCGAAATTGAAAAACAACCTAACAATCTAAACAAAGATGATGGCTGGAAGATTAGTCAAAATTGGATCCCAACACTAACCACAAGGACAAATTCTAGAAATTTATTAGTAATAAATTTATTAGCAATATTTTTAGGTCTTATATTTTTAATAAGTCGGTTCTTTTCTAAAAAACGTTTCATATATATACACTTGATGATTTTTCATATTTCCTTCATATCTTAAAACTCTTCCTCATGATGGACCACATATGTTTGGTCTGAAATGTCGAATTAAAAAATTGATGTGATGAATCCGAAAGAACAACCTTTTTTCTTCCTCATTTAATAATACTGCATAGATGAAAATAAAAACTATCTAAGTAAAATATAATTTCTAATATAACATAATTAATAAAATAACAATAAAATAATACTTAACCAAAAAATATTAATAATAAAAAAATACAAAATTAATTAGTATAGAATAAACCTACTCGATTAAAAAAACATAGGTCAACATCAAGATGCACGCATGGGCCTTGCATGAGGTGCATGTGCCTCCACCTCCTCATTTTAGGAATGGAGAAAATAAATTTTAATAAACCCTTTCATTGTTCATTCTCATTTTTCATTTGCTCATCTAGGATTTCTTCTCTACGTGGGGTGAATGAGCACGGGCCTTGGCACCATGGTCCACCGATCAGAGGGCATAGCCATGGTTGGCCTCTTCCTTCACCTTTGTGTGTCTCCTTTCCATCCGTTGAGTGACGAAACAAGTGCCACTCAGAGCATCTCATGCCATTGAGGGTTTGAACTCGGTTTGAAGGCCAATTTCTATATGAGAAAACTATTTCGGGCTCTGTTGCCACCGCAACGAATACATTGTGGATCGTTCACAGAGTGAAAGAGTGAGAGGTTGTAGGAATAGAACGTTGGACCGATGGTGGCACGAACTGAGACACCCTTGGTCTCGAGACTCGACTTATGACATGTGACTTGTATGGCTCTCGGGTGCTTGTCTTGTGGGCTCTCTTACTCAGTGCCTCACACTAGGATTCTAGCAGTGCAAAAGGAAACACCCCTCATGGGCTCTCTTCCTCGTGGCTTGACGCTTGGTTTATGGGCTGGGAGGTGTTGGTGTGTAGTGGTCTCCCTTTGTGGGCTTCCTCCTTAGTGCATTGTGTATGGACTCTCGATGCTTTATGTTGTATAGTCCAGGTGTGGACTCTCCTTGACGCTTTATGGTGTATAGTCTAGGCGTGGACTCTCCCATGATTCTCGAGGCGTAGTGCACTACAATGTAAACCTCTCCCTTGGCGCACCATGTGAGAATGATCTGTTTGGTGTTTAAGGGCGTTGATTAGTGGCTTGTGAAATCTGACTTGGAGGTTGGGTTCGGAGCTACAACATATTTTTTATTTATTTAGATATACATATATTTTCTTCTTTTTTTTTTTTTTTTTTGCATGTAACCCTTATAATTATTTCCTCTTATTCTTTTGCAGGTGAGGATGCTTACAGGTACACGGGTTGGATCAGTGGGATAAGGAACATGTGGAAATTGGACTAGAAGAGGTGTGGCAAGGTCTTTTCCCTGCTACACTCACCCTCTTCTCCAATAATTTTCTGGGTAGTTTCTTTAGGGTTCAAGGGTCATTCCTGGGTTATTTCTGGTTTATTTAAGGGTTGTAAATAAGGGGTAGTTGCATGTTTGAGGGTTCAGGTTGTGTTTCCAGGGTTGTAGGTGGGTAAGCACTAGGTTTCAG
Source organism: Picea glauca (assembly GCA_000966675.3). Lineage (NCBI taxonomy): Eukaryota > Viridiplantae > Streptophyta > Pinopsida > Pinales > Pinaceae > Picea > Picea glauca. Next base: position 349,885 of record JZKD02S1793505.1, on the reverse strand, counting down.
TTTTGAAACTAGGCTCTGATACAATTTGTAAGACCTTCCTGTTTCAGGGCCTCAAAAAACAATGTCCCCTAATCTCCTACTGAAATGACATGACTGCAATTTAGTTTAGAATTTTCTTTAGGCAAGGAATAAACTGATAAATAGACAACATAATAAATTATACAACATAATAATAACAGACCAACTAGTAAAATACATACCTCGACTTGCAGGTTGGTTGATTTAGCCCCTTTCTTGTTTGTTCTTGCTCTTGCCCAAACTGCCCCAAACTGCCCAAAATGAATATTTACCTCCCAACCAACTAGGAACAACCTCTCCGACTCCTTAGCTCAAAGAATCCTTCCAGTTTCCTGGCCCCCAAGCCCAAAATTCTGAGCAACAGCAGTGCCCCTGTAAAAATTCCCCAAAACAATCTCTGTCCTCCAATCTCCTCCTTCTTTCTCTCTTTCAAATTTCTTCCTTCATTCTTCTTCCCCAATTTTCCCCAAAACAAAAGCCCCTCTCCAAGTCATCTCCCCTCTTCCTTATCCTCCTCTCTGGAATCTTTTCCTGTCCTTCAATTCCCCAATTGCCTTATCCCCTTATTAATTCCCTCACCTACCATAAAATAGTAAAAAGACTCATTAAATTTATTTTAATAATTAATTAAATTTAAATTAATAACTATGATCAATAAATAATCAAATACAATGTTACATTAAATCTTATTTTTCAGTACAAATAAAAATCCACTATAGCATAAATAATACTAGATATCCACTACTATTATTAAATATTCAATACTAATATATTGAATTACAATATCACTTAAAAATTACCAAATATATTAAGCCATTTTGTATTAATCGCTAAAAATATGGATATAAAATTATCCTCATTTCGTTATTAATTGGACAAAACTCCTCACGCTCCTCGTTATTAATTGGACATTCTAACTTTGTACATTGGAATTGGACAAACTCCTCACACCATCATTCCATTATACATACAACTTTCATTGTAAACTTTAAATGAAATTAATGATCCCAAGGTTTCCAAAATAGAACAAGAATAGCTTACTCTTTAGTCACATCAAAACTAATATGATCATACTAGAAGAGTTGTTAAATGCAAAATGCTAATCAATCACGTCGGCTGCTTGCTGAGCATTTTTTTTAAGAAGACGCATTAAATGCGAAATGCTAATCCATCAACAAGAGTGCTTTTTCTTTTTGAATATTGAATTTCTATCTTACTCATTATGTCACCTCAAAACTAATATGATCATATTAGCAGAGCTGTTAAATGCAAAATGCTCCTCAATCAACGTCGATTGCTTCCTCAGGCTACTCTTAAAGAAGAGGTATTAAATGCCAAATGCTAATCCATGGACCTCGACTGCTTCTTCAGGCTTTTTCTTCCTCTTTAGGAAAATTGAATTTATTTCTCACGCTTGAGAGATGATTTAAGGGCTGCAATATAAACTCGCACAACAATAAAAATAATTTACGGAAATATGCTGGAATGATTATGGAAAGATTTCGGATCGATGGCTTCGTTGACACGCATCTAAATTAAGTGAATCGATCTGCTGGCCATAAGTTCTCTACAATCCCCGTTGGTTATAAATTCAATCAATTATTCTGTGCAGTACACTCCAGTATTCTGTTCATCTGGTTAATCGACGATGCATTTTGTTTCTCCAGCCATTTATGACTGGATTTCTGCTCTTCCACCTCCCTGGTGTTGGGATGCGGTGGACGTATCTTACGATTGTCCTGGCGTTACTCTTTGCGCACCATTTTATAACCACAGCAATGGCGAAATACTGATTAGTAAATTTGTTATCAGTGAAAGCGATGTAAAGGAGGTTCTGTACGCCCAATTTGATATGTCATTCTACCATGCGGAAAGTGAATACATTCGGTTTTCCTGTCGTTTAGGTCAGATGTCTCTTAGTGATTGGGAGGATAACAAGATGTCCCACATTTTAGCCATGCTGATCAATTTTGCCTTTAAAGATGTTTATAGAATTGAAAATACAGAGTTAGCGAAAGTCCTCGTGGATTTAGACCTAGCAAAGTCATCTAAATATAAGGATGTATTTACCACTGCGTTTTTGGCTGCATACATCCGCATATTCAAAGAAGATGATGTCATCAAAATTACAGAGTCACATGGATTCAAGTTCCTAGACAAGGAACTAGAGAATGCCATTAGGGAAAGCAAACTTGAGTTTATTTCAGCTCTCGGCAATGATGGTATAGATTGCTTAATGTTGAAGGTTGCATCCATTTTCACTGAAAACAACTACAACAGCACAGCTGATGAATTACTTGCTAAAGGCAATAATCCTTTAGTGTACTCAAACAGCAATATTCGAGGCTTCTGGATCGTAAGAATCTACACTCCTGTTATTCTAATGAATGTACTCGCCAGCAACATTTTAGATTGGCAGCAGTATGCAGTAGCTCATCACCAGATGCAGGCCAATATCCAGTTCCGTTGCAGCGTTAAAATATTTCTAGATTGGATAGAAGTGCAGGTCCGAATCCGTAATCTGCGATGTGACGTTATTGCCTTATTGCCTGAAATGGAAATGAGAGAGCGGCAATTTGAAGATGAACGGCACTTCCCATCTCGGCTCTTGTTCTCAATTGGCCCCCAATTTGATCAATCTAATATCTTCATGTTTTCACTCTCTCAGTCGTCCAATGTTCCTCCTCGATGTGAATTACGTCCAGAGAGTGTTAGTCACCGTTACGACAGTTTCCCAGAGATCTTAAAAACCCTCGGGGGTAGTTSCTGGAAATAYGAGCAGTCAGAAGAAAGAACAAATGTTGGAACTCTGGATTGGACTCTTTATAGTAATTCCACAGGACATGAGGTGCTGTCCACAACCCSAACAGTACCGAGTGTAGCTTTTGGTCCCTGGTTCGAAAATGGGTACAGTAGGGTATCGTGCTCCCCGTTTACTAAGAAAGGGGGTGTGGTGTTCACAGAGGATGATGGATATGGGCATCCAATCACGTGGACGGTGAAGAAAGATTTACAAGGGCAAACACTGAAATGGCACATGAGCGGCTCGATATGGCTGACATATTGGCCCATGGAAGATTCTTTTGGAAGTTGGCAGACTATAAAACATGAATTCTCTCAAGACCTTGAACTGAAGCTGGTGGAGTCTGGTTTTGTTACTGTATGAAGTTTCCGTCTTTACTAGTTACAGCGAAATTAATATATCGTTAATGTGTAGTTTTCTAGGAATTTTGATTTTGGTTAACGGAATGCCACTGGTGGCACTGTATAAATGTTTTAACCACTGCGCTCCTAGAGAAAAGGCATAGCATCCAAAGTTTCAGAATGTATGCCGAAATGTTATGATTATGCCTGATAAAAGTACGACTCCCTCGTCTGCTGGCTATATTGAATTGTCAGACTTTTATGAACTAAATACTATAGCTCACGATTGTTATTATTCCTGGTCTCTTTTATTTTAATCTAGCATCTTTGTTAACTTAGGTGTGTACCATTCATAGCCAGGTTAATCACTTGAATTTTATTTTTTATTGGATAGTGGACAATTTTAGCAGTAGCAAAACTGATGTGAATTTTAAAATTTCCATGTTACAAGATTTTTTTTTCTAAAGATTATAACAACAATATATTTGGTATAGAAACTTTTGGATTTAAATTGTTTGTGGAGTTTGAAACCACCACACAGTTTGATCCAAGTTTCAATAGCATTATGATTTAATATGAAAACTTGTATACTCAAATAATATATTTATTAAGAGTTCAATTGTTATTGGTAATTGAATTTGGATGTATTAAGAGTTTAATTGTCATTTTTGGTAATTGAAGTTTGATGTAATTGATGTAATTTGTAAGAATTGAATTTAATTAGAAAAATTAATAATCATTCTTGGCTTAGGCCAAAACCCAAATGTTTTGAACCTATTTATTAAGAGTTCAATTGTTATTGGTAATTGAATTTGGATGTATTAAGAGTTTAATTGTCATTTTTGGTAATTGAATTTTGATGTAATTGATGTAATTTGTAAGAATTGAATTTAATTAGAAAAATTAATAATCATTCTTGGCTTAGGCCAAAACCCAAACGTTTTGAACCTTTGTAGGGAATCGTTTTCGTTTGTAGACAGTGGTTTTCGTGTATCATGTCAGAGCTCCGGCTGGACCGTGACACAAACCTCTGTCGTCCAGCGCTGTAATGCATGCCATAGTTAGCCAGCCAACTGCCATGTCATGCGCCATGGAATCGATCCATGCATATCCGTTGAAAAATTTGAACTTGTAAAGAGGCGGGCTCCAAAGGCTGGTTGAAATTTGAATTGGCGATTGGTATCTTGCTCGGGTATTTGAAAGTCTGGCTCTAAGCACCGTCTCTCTGCGTCCATGGGAATTTGAATAGTTATAGTAATGGCCATTTTTCTAGTATCTTAATCTTCTGCTGCAAGATCTTCCTCTCGGCCTCTGCTCAAGGACCAGAACCGCACAGCCACAAGCGATGATTTTGACCAGAATTACGATATCACATGGGATAACCAACTTGTAAAATTTATGGACAATCGTCGCTCGATAGAGCTCTGTATGGACCAATCTTTTGGTATTCTATCATACACATGTCAAATTACTTGAAGCTCTCCTGTAATTCGCTGTTACTTATAATGTTAATTCATTCATACGCTGATAACATTAGCCTTGTGGGTTCTGGCTTCGCTTCCAGTAACAGATATTTCAGTACAGAAATCAAATTAATACCAGGCGATTCATTCGGGACAGTCACTGCCTTCTATGTCAGTGAACTTATTTTGATCATTATGCTTCTGCTATTGCTTATGATTGATTATTTGTATCAATAATAATTTATTTATTTTCTCTTGTGATTTTGTTACGTCCAAAGGTATATACTGAACATGGGCACAATTAATGATCTTTTAATCTTAAATTCTAATCTATGGTCATGCATTGAAGATGCTGGCATATTCTTAGTCGTCCTCCAAAATCAACCAGTCAGATTTATTGTTGATAACTTCTTTGCATTTATAAATGCATCAGTTAACCTGTTTACTTTTTAACATTTACCTAATCATATTAAGAAATTACTGTGTAATCACTGTAACATCATATGATTGCCACGTTTAAATGATTAACTTTTGAAATTCTTCAATTGTCTCTACGTGGCTGAGATGTGGAGGGTTTGTTTTCTGTGTGTGAATTAACCACTATTTGTGTGATGAGCTGGAGAATTCGCAGTTTCTTCATGCAAGAGCCTAGCGTTTTCACTGATTTTTTTTTAATGCGAGAATTTTGTTTAATCAACCATTCGGCGTTCAACAGCCGCGAGTTAGCGGCTGTGCTAGTTTAAATATTTACAACTTTCTACCCAAACCTCTAGGCACGACGAGGTGGACTTTGAGTTTCTGGGAAACAAACGCGGAAAACCTCATTATCTCCACACTAACGTCTTAGTCAACGACGTTGGTCACTGGGAGAGCCGAATCAGGATTTGGTTCGATCCCACTGCAGACTTCCACAGCTATTCTCTTCTTTGGAACCGCCTCCATATAAAAGTCAGATTTGTTGACCTATATTGTAGTCGCGAGGTTATTATTTATTAATCCTCGTGTAACCTTGTTTTTCTGGCACGCAAGTTTGTGGTGGCTGGAGTAGTTGTGAGAGTCTTTAAAAATTCTAAGAAGACTTTTGGAATCTCTTACCCGTCATCGAAGCCTATGCAAGTTATTGCGAGTCTTTGGAATGGTGAAAACTAGGCGACCGATGGAGGAAGGTCAAAGATAAACTGGAAGCAGTCCCCTTTCATAGCCACTTTCGAAAGCTTCGCTATTGAAGGACACAAGTGCTAGGGAGATTCTCAGTGCTCTTCTTTTTGTCCATCCTTTCCTTTAGAGTGGTGGGAGGTTTTAAGCAACAAAGGATTGAGTGCAGAACAAATGAGGCAGCTGAGATGGGTGAGGAGAAACTATATGGCTTATGACTATTGCACAGACAAAACCAGATTTCCCAAACCTCCCCCTGAATGTGTATTGAATACAATCTGAATTGAATGTACTCAATGACAACAGAAAGAACGGATGTCGGATAGAAATACATGGAGGCTTAAGCTAAAACCCAAACGTTTTGAACCTTCGTCGGAAACCGTTTTTCGATCGTCGATCATGTCAGAGCCCCTCCACTCGCCCAAACGTTATTACCGTGACACAAACCTCTGTCGTCCCACGAATATGAGCAATCCCAATGCTCAATGACAATGAGCTGTAATGCATGGCATAGTTAGCCATCCAACTGCCATGCGATGCGCCATGGAATGGATCCATGCATATCCATTGAAAAATTTGGACTTGTAAAGAGGCGGGCTCCAAAGGCTGGTTGAAATTTGAATCAATGATTGGTATCTTACTCAGGGTTGGTAGCAAGCTATGTTTGGGTTTTAGCTTACGCCTTATCTTGCAGACCCCTTTGATACGTCTCCAACTTGACCATTCACTGTAAATGATGAACCCCAACTCGCCGACTTCATTACAGCTCTCAGCGTGCTTTAAAACATGGGCGAGTAGCAGGGGTAGTGATTACTGCTAAACATTCATTGTCTGAGGGGAGGTAACCATTCATTGTATGAGTGAGAGACTCATAACTGCATTTCACTCGTCAATTTCACTCATCATCTTTATCATCTGATTATTTGTGTATCCCTGCATTCATAATAATGGCACACACACTCACTTCCACCTCCACCTCTGCATCTGCCCACAACAATTACAACTACGATGTTTCTCTAAATCATCGCGGCACAGATGTTAAAAAACTTTCGCCTGCCATCTGTACCGTCGTCTTCTTTCCTATGGATTCAATGTCTTTCTCGACCAGCTAGAAATGCAGCGGGGAGAAAAAATAAACCCTCAAATAGAAAGAGCTATAGAAACAACCTTCGTTCACGTGGCTATTTTTTCTCTTGGATACACGGAATCAAGTCTCGACGAGCTCGTTCTAATGTTGAAGAAGTGGGGTGCTATTATTATTCCGGTATTTTACAATGTTTAGCCTTCCGATCTACGATGGACAGACAACGAAAAATGCATGTGCTCAAGCCTTGAGATTCTGCTTCTAGCCGAGTAGCGATAAAGTGTATACTGAAGCGCTTCTGATTGATGAAAAAAAAGGGAGATATGACCAAGGAAGACTTGTGGCTTGAAGAAAAGCATTGTCTGATATTTCATCTTGAAGCGGTTTCACGCTGGAGGCCTATAATGGGTTAGAACTCTATCTTTAATTCTCTGTATAAGGGTAACTGTACTAATAAACAAAGGTTTAAATACTTATGTTGTGCTTGTTCTTTTGCAAATAACCAGTGATGAAGGCGAGCTCGTGGTAGAGGTAGCGCTACAAGTGCAGAAAAAGGTTACAAAATCACCATTGCATGTAGCCAAGCATCCCACTGGATTGGATGAAAAACTACAAGATTTTGAAAGAACGGTGTCATTGGAGGAGAAACAACACAGAGGGAGGGGGAACCGTCCTTTTGGGGATTATGGGTTTTGGTGGGGTGGGGAAAACCACCCTGGCAAAAGAATTCTTCAATAGAAAAAGATCGCATTACCAATGCTCCTGTTTTTTCTGGATGCATTATTTTTCCCCGTGAAGGACGTCCTTCCTTCTGGTAGTTTAATTTTAGTTACGTCTCGGGATAAGGGTGTTCTTAGAAAATCTACAGGGATCTAAGAGTCATCCATTTACAATATGACAGGTCTTAGCTGGGAATCTTCTAGAGATCTATTTTGCTCGCATGCCTTTCACCAACATGTGGGATATGAAGAATTAGTTAGCAAGATTTTGTTCACGTGCCAATGATTGCCCTTATCTCTCAAAGTGATTGGGACACTACTTCATTCTGAAAGGCCCGAGTATTGGGAAGACCAATTGCACAAACTATCCCAAGTGATTCCCACGGAAATACAAAATAGACTCAAGATTAGCTATGACAGTCTTGATAAACAAGAAAAAGAATTATTCTTAGATATTGCATGTTTCTTTATAGGAATAAAGAGGGATCCAACCATAAGACTATGGTACGGATCCGGATGGAAAGGATTGTTGGGTATTGGGACGCTAGAGACCAATTGTTTTGTAACACTCGACCAAAAAACCGTATAAGAATGCACGATCACCTCCGAGACCTGGGCGGAGATTTGGTGGAGAATGAACCTCCTAGATGTCCACGTCATCTTTGGTGCCCAATTGATAAACCTTTTTCGTAATGCACCCACACAATCCACAATAGGTGTTTGAAGCTCTGGACATCACGTTGTGTTCTCAAAATTTATGCTTAGAGAATCGTGTATTTCAGGGTGTGATTTCTTTAACTTGGAAAAGATGTCGATCTTGTTTCTAACCACTTTCCTGTAACAATTTAGGTGCGAGGATTTAGTGTGGTTCAATAAATATTTGGCGAATCATTCCAAAGCACTGTGGAGTTGAGCAATCATATCGTTGATATCAGCGGGTTGCAGCTGCTGAGAGCTCCATGTGATTGTTTGGAAATTTTATTCAAGGTGATGATACACCGATATCTTTTATGGCTTCGCTATGAGATATTTTTAGACTCCTACCTATCTTCGTGGATTCAAATAAATAATTCAAAATCTTCCCTACCTTCGTGGATTCCAATAAAGAATCTAAGAGTCTTAGAACTAGTTGATCAGGATTACTTGTCGGGTATACGGGAATCTCGATACCGATCTTGGGAACTTTGTGGAACAATGAAAGTGAGGTACATGTAAAGTTCTTTCTCAATTTAATAAAAAGTAACGGCCTAAGCTAAAACCCAAGCGTTTTGAACCTTTTCCGACTCTAGCGATTTCTTGATTCCGACAGGTAGATTGTCCGGTCGACAACATCAATAATCCGACACCTCCACTCATCCAAACGTCGTGACCCAAACTGTCGTTACCTTGTGTCACCTCTGCCATTCCTCGAAAAGTGAGCAATCCCAGTGACTAATGTGACAATCATATGAGGTAATGCATGCCATAGTTAACCATCCATGCATACGAATTTGAATTTGGTAAAAAGCGGGCTTGAAATTTGAATTTGAATAATAATCCCTACAATTGGTAGCCCCCTCTGGTGCTAAGAATCGATGTCGGGTCGATTGAAAATGTAAGTGTCAAGGAAGGACACTAGAAGGAATCTAGTAGGAAGGAGCAACAGAACCAACGACGAAGGCCTTCCTTCAGATCTATGGGCATGGCGTAAATATGGTTAAAATACAATCAAAGGCTCTATGTATCCAAGGTACAGTTGTTAAAATCTTTCAATTTATTTCAGAGATTCTGAACTAAAGAAAAATCATCTCAACTTGCAATGGTGTAGTCATAATTCCTCCCTGTGATTCTCTGTTTGGTTATGTTAATGGAATGTGATAGAACTCATTTTTTCTTGTTTTTTTTTTTTAATTCTCGTTATACATGATTATTTTCCATTCATGAAGCTCTCAACCCCATGAATCTATGATGCACTTTCAATTTTTTAGCAGTGTGCTTGCGAATGGATGGTGCGGGGACTCCATTATCGTTGGAGACTTTGTGTAATAGTAAGAAAATTTTGTCAGATCAAATATTGTCAAATTTGTTATAGATTTTTATCAATCTATGATGGGGTGTATTGATAAATATTGTATGATGGTGTGTAGTGATAAATTTTGTCACAAATGGGGTATATTGATAAATATTGTTGCAAAATTTTAAAGAATAATGTTTAGGTGAAATTTTGGTGACAACCAGGGAGAGGTGTTTTACTAATATAATGGTTATTTGCTTATGAGATGTTTTTTTTATATATATATTTTTGAAGTAGGATAAACCTATATTATGAGTATATAGTCTGATAGTCCATGTTATGACATCTTGGTATGGCTTTTACCATTATAAAATATCCTTAAAAATGTAATCCTCATGTTACGACGATGTTCCATTGAATATTAAACCCTTTAGGTAGTAATCTAGTGGTTGTTAGATGTATATGCTTCTTTGCTCGACCGTCCTCTTCTCTTATTTCATAGGCCTATGTTGTTACATCGTAAAACTACTTTTATAGCCAAAAAAATATCATATTCATCTTTTGGAAGATGAAATCCATGGAAACAACCTATTATTAGTACTCGTAGTCATAGGTTGTGCAGGTTTGACAGTATTTTGGTGGAAAGTCTCACTGTAGTCTAATTTGTTGTTGAACAGGGGTACTACAAATGCAGTAGCTCCAAAGGTTGCTCAGCGAGGAAACATGTAGAAAGGAGCCAAACAGATCCAAACATGATGGTGATTACTTATACATCTGACCACAATCACCCCTGGACAAATCACAAGAACATGCTGGAAGGATCCACCAGGCAAGCTGAAAAAGTGAATACATCCGAGAAAGAGAATTCAAATCAAATGTCCGAGAATTTCAGATTAGTCAAAGATCAATTAAAAAATATCATTTTACAACCATGTTTTCAAGCCCATGTCCAAAGGTTTTTGTTTATGGGGTCTAAGTATGCTTAAAGGATATTGTGTTTCTCAAAACCTGAGAATCTCAAATAAATGGAAGAGATAGAAACCAAGAAATTTTGCATTTTTATTATTTCTCATTTTAGTTTATTGAAGTAAGTATATATATTCACTTTTCAATCTCCTTCCACACCCTTTGTGTAGCACGATTGTTGGCTCACCATGATATCTTACAACAGTGACATGTTTTTTTGGATGCATTTTCTCATGATCCAATCATAATTATCGACATATTGAGGACAATTAATCTCTTTTTGTTTAAATGCCACCAGACAGATCGATGATGAACATTACATCATATTTAATAGAATGTGGTACTTATTGATCATCTGCCTTGCAAGCTGCAACTATGTATACAATTGATTTAATAAACCAATATCTTATTCATTACATAAGTGATGCATATTGAGGTATTTTTCAATTCAAAACAACCGATAGCTTGTTATGACGCTCTTTCTCACAACCTCCTCTCCTTTCCTATCAAGTCATTCGTCGGTGTTACGAATGAATGAAGAGTGCCTTTCAATGCATGTGTTGGGATTTTATTATTTTTTTGTGAATGATATCAGTGCCGAGACGGGGCTCAACTTGTCTCTTTCGTTTCTTCATAACGTGTTAGGTAAAAATTTCAAATAATCGAATTGTAACTTGGCCTCGAGGGAATCTACGTGACATTCGACCGTGTATTTCTATGACAATGAAATGTCAAGAAAATTTAGGAGAAGATAAAGTTGTATGGAAATAATTTTCTACGTCTCATTATCTTAAAAGTAAGAACGAGGCTTCAAAAAAGACAACAACTACATGACGATCTGGTTTTTTGGTTTTAATACGAGTCGATTAAACATTTGCAACGATGAGTTGGCCATGAGTTTATTAATTAAAGTTACAGGCAGTATATATGGTCATCAATATTGGGAAATATGTTATTATCGTGAGACACAAGGTATGATTCCCATTCATGTTTACTCACAACCAATTTGGTTATATAATCACATGTAATAATAAATCATGGCTCATCCACCATTTATGAAAAGAATCAATAGGAATTGGCAATGTCCCTTTCAACTCTTTGTTTAGGTTTGGGTTCAAATAGATAGAGGTGATTTACAAAGCCTTATGTATATAGTTTAACTTTGCTAATATATAAAAGTTGATTTTAAAGATCAAGTCTATCTATTGATGTGAGAGCATCATCCTTTAATCCAATACTAACATTGTCACTCTAATACTAACATTGTCACTCCTTAAAGTGTCATCATACCTTATGGATCCTCTTTGGCATATTCCTTTTTTTTATTAATAACCTTTAAGACTTAATAGGAATTGGCAATGTCTCTTTCATCTCTTTGTTTAGGTCTGGGTTCAAATCGATAGAGTTGGTTTACACAACATTATGTATATTAGTTTATTTTAAGGAGCAAGTCTATATTTTGATGTGAGAGCATGATCCTTAAATCCAATACTAGCATTGTCCATGTTGGGTATGTGTTATATTCTTTGCATGAGTAGTAGTGTCTGAGCATATACACCGGGCGCGCAGGGGGGTTAGAGAGGGGTGCAAGGGGGCGGAACCCCCCGAAATTTTTTTTCTGCCTCAGGAAACGTGTCATGTATTTAGGTGGTTTTTTCAGCACATGGTTTCCGTCGATGGTTTTCTATTTTCGGTTAAGGAATTAGGGTTTTGTACTAATCCAGGTCATTGGGTTAGGGTTTTGGATGTTGCTCGCTCCTATATGTATATTGTATTATAAACAATGTAACACTATGAATGAATATAATATATGTTGGTTTTTCCGGTTTGGGTTTCCAAGGGAAAATTCTCTGTGTAATGTTTGTATTTGTCATTGTATCTTTTCTGTTCTTTTATGAATATATGTTTATAGTAGACATTGTACAAGCTAGAATTTACAGTCCACTCCCTAAGTGTCATCATACCTTATGGATCCTCTTTGGAATATTCCCTTTTCTTTTCACTAATAAACTTCTCTTAATACTCTATGTTTGGGCTTTTGTATAATACTTTCTTGCAAAGAGGTTTTTTTCTCTTGACAACTCAATGCCAACATTCTTTTTTAAGTATTTAGGGGAAGATGGAAAAAATGCATTTATTCCATTGGTTAAGAGAAGTGGAGTTCTTTCTACCTAACACCATGGCATTTGTAATTGAGCAAGTGTAGAAACTCCATGTTTTAAGGAGGTTTGATAAGTTGATTCACAAATGAATTAAGTTCACATGCTTCCTCATTCATGCTTACAATGTTCATTTGAGCATGAAACATCCATTATTGTATGGGAGTGTAGAAAATCTATCATTAGATGTGATGTAGCCTATATTAAAATATGTGATATATATATATATATATATA
>JZKD02S1793505.1:293559-327571 GCA_000966675.3 Picea glauca | reverse complement strand
TGGCGATCCCATCCAAAGGAGAAACTGGAAAAGAGGCAGAGGTAGTAATAGAAGAGGTTGCATCTGTTGTTGGAAGGCAACACAAAACCTTGGAACAACTAGAGATACCAAGTAACCTAGTGGTGGAACCATCACTCAGTGAAGAAACTTCACCACCTCCCTAGAGGTTGCTTGGAGACATGGCAAAAGAAGAGGGAAACATAGCTAATGAAACAGAGACATTTGGATTCCCCATATTGGATATCGCTAAAGACGTTGCTATGAAGAAAATTCCATTATCTTCACTTCCTCATTTCTGAGGTATGTCAAGAGAAGACCCTGACTCGTTTTTATTTGAATTTGACATTAATTGTGTAGGAGCTATAACTACACAGATAATGCTAAAAAATTAAAACTTTTCCCAACTACACTAAAAGATTTGGCACTAAGGTGGTTCATGAGCTTAGGGGAACACACCATTTTGTCTTGGGATGGTATGAAGGAGACCTTCCTCCAGAAATACCAACATTACTGCAGACCTAGGGATGCTAGGAATGATATATTCAAAATGCAACAATCTGAAGAAGAGAGCTTAGAAGACTACCTAGAAAGGTTCTTATACAATTACCAAAAAACTAAGCAGTTTTCCTTAGACACAGCTACAGGGAGGATTGTCTTTCTAAAGGGTGTGAGGGATGATTGCATTGAAATGTTAAACCTCATGAGTTCTAGGTACATATATGAAAATCCATTTGCAGACATAGTAGAGTATTGTAAAAGATACTCTCGCAGTCAAGCTAAAATGAGGAAAAGTATAAGGGACCCTACCAATAGAATTGTTCAACCCACATCCAGAGGTATCACTAGGATTGAACTGAGAAATCTATTATAAAACTTTAAAACATATATCCTAAACACCATCAGTTCCCAACTAGATACCATGAAAATTAAAATAAAACAAGAGGAAGAAAATGTTGCGTTAGCAATATTCTATCATTAGTGTAGGAGGAAACACCCTGAAAAAGAATGCCCCCTTAATGTTGTTGAAATCTGTGGTCTCTGTACAGAGGACCATCCTACTAACAAATTCCCTTCTCTACTACGACTCAAGGCCATGTTCAAGGGAGGAGGAGAACCTGATACATCCTACCCCACTAGGAGACCATGGAGACAACAAAACCCCAGCTTGTTTGCAGACCCAATTACACAATACCCCCAATAGCAGTGGGTAACCCTCGTGTCTTATTCTCAGTGGTTGACACAAACCCAACCTTGGCAACAAGGCTGGAGAGGACCTGTATATGGGATTTCTCCCTTCCAACCAACAAATTTTCCCACCTATCCACAATATCATTCAAATATTTCACAGCTGCTCCCAGGATTTAACCCCTCTGCTCTTCTTTCGCCCCCACAATTACAACAACAACTCACACTACTCATGAACCCAAATATGCAGCAACCAATGCAAGATGCACCCATCCAAAACTCTCCTCGGCCTACCCCTATTCATGCACAACCTATCCCTAACCCAAATAACAGGCCAACTCAACCTATACAAAACGTTGAGGTACAAACCTTCCCTACATATGTAATAATGCCAAATCCATTTAATGGAATTGAATTAAGATCAGAAAGGGTTGTAAACAAAAAAAATCCCAATATGGTCATCCAAGAAGAACAAGTACATAATCACACAAATCAATAAGAACAAATAGTTGTCCAAAGAGAAGAACATATGACTAACCCATTGAACGAAGAAAGAAACACTCCAGTGAAACAAGAAATTTCTTCTCCCAACTCCCTTGTAGCAGAAACACCTCATAAAATGAATCCTCATTACCCAGAAAGGTTGCTCGTAAAGAAAATTGAGGAACCTCTAGAACATAATCTAGAGACTGAACTCTAGAACATATGTGTAAATATTCCACTACCACGGGCCATTAAATACATACCTATCTATGCTAAAATTGTAAGGAACCTTTGCATTAAAAATTTAGGGAGAAAGAAGAAGGAAACTCCTGTCATACGGGTGGTAGGGAAGTTATATGAATTTATAACAGAAATTCCATCTAAGTATAGTGATCCAGGGAACCCAATGGTAACCATAGAAATCAATGGTGTTGCCTTACCTAACACATTGATTGATCTAGGGGAAAAAATAGATGTGATGTTAGTAAAAACTATGAAAACACTGCAACTAGATCACCTAAGACCAACACAAACTTTCCTGGAACTTGCAGATAAATCAATCATCACCCCAACAGGAAGTTTAGATGATATAACAGTGACATTGGCCTCTTGGAAATACCCTATGGATTTCTTAGTAATCCATCCCAAATCCCCCAAACCAGGACACCAAGTGGTACTCGACCGACCTTGGTTGTCCACTGTTGATGCATTCATCAGTTGTCAATCTGGAGAAATGAAAATTTTCAATGGCACTCAAAGTCAGAAACTTATCCTTTTTCCCCCTACCCAACCAACCACTGAAGTTCCTCTTTGGTTGGAGAATCCCTATGGGGAGGAGGACTGTGCTCAACCCTTGTTGACACTTGAACAAGTAAAAGGAGTACAAGAGCACTCTGAAGAACAAATCCTAAGTCTATTCTTGGTTGCTTCAACATGCATTGACTATCCTCAATCTTTCCTTAACTACACACATCTCTTTAGCCATGAATTTCAAGAAATTTGGCACCCTTCCACTTCTATAGTATCCATTGATTCACAAGTAGAGGAAGGTAAAGAATCGGTTGTTCAAGCTATTGAAATCAGTCCTGGAAAGTCTTTATACATCAATGCTAGCCTAGAAACAGATCAACAACAAAAGTTGATACAAATGATTCAAGGGCAATCTGATGCGTTTGCATGGGATTACTCTGACATGAAAGGAATCCACCCAGACACCTATATGCATCATATTTACACTAACGATCAAATCAGACCTGTCAGGTAGCCCCAAAGAAGAATGAACCTAGCCTTGAAAGATATAGTAAAAGAAGAACTCCAAAAACTCCTACAAGCCAATTTCATTTACCCTATATCAGATAGCAAGTGGGTCTTCCCATTAGTTATTGTACCAAAGAAAAACGGGAAATGAATGATTTGTGTGGACTTTCGAGAATTAAACAAGGCCACCTATAGGGATTACTTCCCTTTGCCTTTCATAGATCAAGTCTTAGACACTTTGTCTAGGAAGAGGTATTTTTCTTTCCTGGATGGGTTTAGTGGTTACAACCAAATACAAATTTCACTAGAAGATCGGGATAAGACCACATTCACCTGTCCTTGGGGAACCTATGCCTATAGGGTGCTCCCCTTTGGGTTATGTAATGCCCCTGCTACCTTTCAAAGGGTTGTCTTTGCTATTTTCTTTGATTTAACCAATGATTGTGTGAAAGTCTACATGGATGATTTCACGGTATATGGGGATGATTTCCAATAGGCATTGGATAATTTGGAGAAGGTATTGGTTAGGTGTAAAGAGACCAACCTCTCATTCAGTCATGAAAAATCGAGAATGCTACTCACTAAAGGAATTGTTCTAGGTCACCACATCTCCAGTACAGGAATAAGAGTGGACCCTGCCAAGATCAACATTATTTCCCAAATCAAGATCCCTAGATCACAAAAGGAAATCATAAGTTTCTTAGGGCATGTTGGCTACTATAGGAGGTTTATTCAAAATTTTACAAACCTGGCTACCCCCCTTTTCAAACTACTAACAAAAGATGTTGAATTATGTTGGGATGAGCAATGCCAAATCTCCTTTGAAATCTCAAAAACAAAACTTTCAAGTTCCCCTGCTTTGAGAGGTCCAAACTGGTCTCTTCCTTTCCATATTTGCACAGATGCCTCAGATACCTCTTTGGGAGCTGTATTAGGACAAAGGGAAGGGTAGATTCCTTATGCTATATACTTTGTTAGAAAGAACCTCTCACCTGCTGAAGAAAACTATATTGTCACAGAAAAATAATTTTTATCAGTGGTACATGCCATCAACAAGTTTAGACACTATATAACAGGATACAAAGTTTTTGTGCACACTGACCACTCAGCTATTAGATTTATAATGAACAAACCTGTTACAAATGCTAGAGTGACTAGATGGTTTTTGTTACTACAAGAATTCAATATCACTATCATAGATAGGCATGGAAGAGACAACTTGGTTGTTGATTTCTTGTCTATACTTATTCATACAGGTGACAGTACTCCAGTAGATGATAATTTTCCAGATGAGAATTTATTTGTCATTTCTACTTACACCTCTTGGTATGTAGATGTAGCCAACTATCTGGTAACCAGGAAACTGCCTCAAAGTATGACATCTAGAGAAAAACAAAGAATTATTCAGCTAAGTGCCAACTATATGTGGCATGAGGATACCCTATACTGAACTGGACCTGATTTGGTAATCAAAAGATGTGTTTGAGAAGATGAAATGCAGGATGTATTCAGAGCCTGTCATGATGGCCCACGTGGAGGCCATTTTGCTAACAAAAGGACAACTTACAAGATTCTACAGTCTGGCTATTATTGGCCAACCATCTTCAAGGATGCAAAGAAATACGTGGCTAGCTGCGATGATTGCCAAAGATTGGGAAAACCTACAATTGTCGATGAAATTCCACTCCAAGCCCAAGTAGTGATCAAACCCTTTGAAAAACGGGCCTTAGATTTTGTAGGACCTATCAATCCCATGTTTCACGGGAAAATGTACATATTAGTTTGCACAGACTATGTAACAAAATGGGTAGAAGCCAAGGTTTTGTATTCAGCCAATGAAAAATCTGTTGTAGACTTTCTCTTTGAGGAAATATTCACTCGTTTCGAGGTACCTCAAGAAATAGTCACTAACCAAGGGACACAATTCACCTCAAATTTGGTCAAGGCTCTTACTGAACAGTACAAGATCAAACACAGAAAGTCTTTTCCCTATCACCCCCAAGCCAATGGACAAGTGGAATCGACCAACAAAGTGATAGAGGCCATCCTCACTAACACTGTTCAGCTACATCACAAAGACTGGGCTAATAGGTTGCTCAAAGCCTTGTGGGCCTACAGGACAACTTGGAGAAATACAATAGGTCATACACCTTATGAGTTGGTGTATGCGAAACAGGTACTACTGCCCATAGAGTTTCAGGTAAAAACCTTCAAAACCGCCATGCAATTAGGGATGGACCTGAACGAAGCTCAAAAACATAGTCTATTAAAATTATATGAGCTTGATGAGATAAGACACGATTCTCTACAAAGAACCACCCTGATATAAGAGAAAAGGACCAAATGGCACGACAATTACATTAAAAAGAAGTCCTTCTATCCAGGTGATTGGGCCCTCCTATATGATAGAAGATTCAAAAAGTTTAAAGGTAAATTGTCTACTAGATGGATGGGGCCTTATGAGGTTGATACAGTTTATGAAAATGGTTCAGTAAGGATAAAGACCATTGATGAAAATCAGACTTCCCTTGTTGTAAATGGACATCGATTGAAGGTTTATCACAAGCCTCTGTCAAAGGAGGATTTTTTCAAAAATGTTATTCGGAGTTCCGAAATGAAACTGATAAGCAAGAGGGTTTCCCCTCCTACTGACCTACCACAGTAAGTTCAATTGTATAAATTCATTTTCTGTACATAGGTGTGTCGTTAGATGGAGTTCTTCTTTATTTTTCTGATATAACTAACAAAAGTAAAAGAAAAAAAAAGGATTGGTTGTGTTCCCATGTAGATAAACAAATAAGGAGGACAACTACCAGATAGAATCTTCTTTAAGTTTTTCAGACTCTTTAAAAGTGAAAACATCGGCGAGAAGGAACTGGAGTGGGCTCGATAAAAATCCACGGGACAATATAGAGAGTTTTCTTTAAGTTTTCTAGACTCTTTAAAAGTGAAAACATCGGCGAGCAGGAATTGGCCCGGGCTCGATAAAAATCCACGAGACAATATAGAGAGTTTCCTTTAAAATTTTCAGACTCTGTAAAATTGAAAATACCGGCGAGCATTAACTAATCTGGGCTTGATAAAAATCCACAGAAAAGTAGTAGTTAGGATTATTATTGTTATTGTAATAAAAGAGGAAATGCTAGCAGAAGCGTGATCACCTTGGTTCCAAAAGAAAAGGGGTTCTTTCATTTAGTAATTGGTCATCACACAATACCCTCCTGTTATAGAGATTTCTTGCATCATTCTTCTACAAACTTTGGTAACTACATGGTTTTTCAGTCGAATTTGATCATAGAACACCAGCTATTCCTACAAATCACTGCCACGAGAATCTGTGTCAAATATTTTTTTAAGCACCAGAAAAAATGTTCATCTATGTGCTTATCTGGCACCAATGATCACCTCTATGTTCATCCAATACCAAGGGCCACCCCTGCACTAAATCATCTCATTGTGATTATCCAGTACCGGATCCTATCCAATATAAAAGAAGGGACCGCTATTCTGGTATTAATTACAAATTCTACACACAGGTGATCCAGTACTTAGATGATCCGGTACTGGTAAGAATGTGACAGGTAACTTTCATCATGTTTCCAAGTTGTCGTCCAATTATTAGTGCTAGGACATATAGATTCAACATTTTTTTCATGTTATTTAAAAGAATTAGACTAAATATGATTTTAGAACATCTGATTTTTCTCGGATCATGACATACCCATGTTTTGTCACGAATATTTGTAAAATCCTCGACCACACTTCCGTAAAGAGAGCATGTCCTATGAAATATCAAGAGTTCAAGGTCATGATGTCTTTTACTGGATCAAACTCATACTCCCTCTGTCTATCCGGTAAATAAACCCCATAAACTTATGATTCACTGTCGTACTATATGAAATGATATGAACCATGAATCACAACATATCAAGTAATGATCCCCGTCGATTTCATATACACGAGTCCCAATCATAATGACCACATCCTTCCATGAATATTGTCCGACACCAAGTTTCCCACAAATCTGTAAACTGTTAGTGGATCCGACCTGCCTCACCATATCATCATGATTATTGACGTCACCATTGTAATCTACACTTCCATTCATAAACGCTCCTCTGGATGGCTCTGCCATCCAGATGAGCATTATTTACTATTGTTGTCACACCATCTACAAACATCCTGTGCCTTCGTATCCCTTGTATATTTTTTCCATCTGATACTTTATCGTAGCCTATGTTTATCCAGTACTCGACCCTTGACATTCTGTTCATGCTTCATCCACCCAAGAGAATTGTTTAAGCTAGCATGGGGGTCGACAGGCATGAGCCCATATTTCAAAAATACAGAGAAACAATAGAATATCAGGCTTGCAAGAAAAAATATGAACAGGTGACACCGACCACACCCTCTACCTCGGAAAAGGCCTCTACGCTGACCTCCCAGTCTTAAGGATTGTTCAAATTTTACCCCGAGCCAGAGTGGCTCCTTCAATTCTCCACTGGAATCTTTATTAAAATTGACCCACAGGTCTTCTTTTTTTTTTTTCTCCTTTCAGCCTCTAGGCCCGATCGTTGTTCTCTTCACAACAGGCAAATGGAAAATCGAGTTTTGGGGTTTTACAATCCCCGATGTCGCAAACCTTTTGTTCCCGATTTCCCGATATCCTATATCCCGACATGATGTCACTAGGAACCCCTTGTTGACTTAGACACAACCAACGACCATGATCACCTACTAAACCAACGGCTCTAGATCTCCCTCGGGACTTCGCGATTTCAAATGCCGAAATGCCTTTGTCTTCGATTTCCCCAATCTCTCGACTTCCGATTTCTCGATGTGACTTCCCTTTTCAGGACATTCCCCGAAAGTCAAGATTATTGCCACGCGTCCTTAAAAATGGATGGTCCTCGTCTACTTCGGGGTTTTCACTGTGGATATTCTCGATTCCCTATTACGATGAGATGACGTCAACTGGGACCCCTAACGGAGATTTCCTCCTTTCAGGATTTCGGACTTCGCAATTCTGAAATGCAAGTGTTTCCTGTCTTCAAGAACCGCGAAACGCCGAACCCCGTCTTCTTCAGATTTCTGACATGTGTCCCAAATGGATGGACGGTTTTGATTAAATCTCAGACTTCGTCAACTGCAAAGCCAAAACACTCACTTATGTGAGTCTTGATGACCGAATCTCTGATTTGGATGATCACACGACATGTGTCCTTCCTAGGATCTATGACTGTGATCCTTTCGTTATTTCGCGACTCAAAGGGTCTCAGACTCTTGGTCTCTAAACTTCTGATATGCCAATGGTTCTCGATTCCTGCCACCTGTCCCAACAGATGGACGATTTTGATTTGTATCGGGGTTTTCACTATGGATTTACCCGATCTCTTGTCCACGGGATTTTCGATATCCCGAACCTCGACACCTCGATATCCCGACACCTTTCGAAACTTTAGATCAGCTTGAGAAGGTTTAAACCCCGTGCAAATCCTGTTAGATCGGACGGCTGACGGGTAACTAGGTGAGGATCCAATGGTTCACGATCTTCTGATCTTGAACTCTGGACGCGACCATAACCTCCTCACTCCTTTATCAGATCGAACGACTAACGGGATTTCGACAATTCTCCACAGAGAATTCTGACCATCCGTCTCTTCCCCCTGATGATTTCTACAAAATGAACCAAGGATTCTTCCCGTGGGTTTATCCACCTGTGACACAAAACTTTGATGCCTTCTAATCACTCAATATGCACCAATGCCTAGTAATTCCTTCAATAGTTCAAAGGTTTTATCCTTCCTGAGCTTTCTCACAACTTCGAGTCTTAAAGAAGACTCTTGCACGCACTCCTTGCGACAACCTCCAAACAATTGAAGTGTTGAATGCTCTTCGACCTTGCGCATACTCTACAAAAATGATCTCTCAATACCTTGCTCAGGTTCAAAACTCTGAGATTTTCCCCGACCTGCTCCCCCTTGCACGGCTCTTGTGCCTGCCTACACCTCTATGTGAATATGAGAACAAACACTATCTCTCCTTAGCTTTCAGAGACGAACCTCTGAACCTTTTGTCAATGCACTCCTTGCGGAAAATTTCAACTGCACTCCTTGCAGGAACCCTTGCTCAGATAGAGAAACAATTGAAACTCATTTCTATTTACCCTTTCCTCTCAGATTTCAAACATTCAACAAGAAATCATTCATACATAGCATAAAAGAAATTGCATGACAGAAAGAGAAAACATTCATGAGCATAACATTTAAAGATGCATACACAGAGAATATATGAATACCATGAGTCTGAATCACAGTTTCTTTGTATTAATTCATAACTTCTATACATAGAGTCTGCTACATATCTCTCTGCTTCTCTTCTATGCTTATAATCATGCTAATGTTACAATACATAATGAGGGTGTCTATATTTCGTTTTCCCTCTCTCATTCTAAACTGTCTAATCTATGCATTAAAGCTACCTACCAACATAAATGCCTTCTTAGTCCTTCAGACGAGAGCGGGTCTCTCAAGGTCTGATTACAATCTATTAATACGCCTCTCCTTAACTATCACATTTAAGTTTGGCGCATCCAATCTTCAAAAGTTTGTAAACAATGTATCATGTTCTCAAAATGTGTTGTGGTTGCCCCACGCTCTTTTGATGTTGACGATGCTCCTGCATCATACTCCCTCGCTTGAAAATTTTTCATGGGCTCCTGTCCATGAGCTATCGCATGGTATATCCATGCTTCTGAATCTCTGCTTCATTCTCGCAGCTGGCATCTTCAACTGGATGTCTTTTCCATTTGACTAAGTATTCAAAGTATTGTTTTCTTCTGGTCTTCTTGCTAATTCTTTTGTCTAGTATTCTTTCTATCTGTGGCTTTTCTGCAACTGGCATCTGCTTTTGCCACTGAACCTCTGACTGTTCATCATTTTTTCTTTCTTCCTCATCTTTGTATGGGTACAAATCTGAGACATTGAATATCGAAGAAATTTCAATCCCATCGGGTAATTCAATCTCATAAGCATTTGCCCCAAATTTCTTCAAGACCCTACATGGTTTGATTTTCTTCATCTTCAGTTTGTTATATGTTCCTCTTGGGAACCTTTCCTTTCTCAAATGTGCCAAAACCAAATCACCAACCTCAAACTGAAGTTTTCTCCTGTGTTGATCTGCCCTACGCTTATACTCCTGGTTTGAATTATGCAATCGCTCCTTCACCTGGCTGTGAAGTTCCTTCATCGCTTCTGCAAAATCTTCTGCACTAGTGCTCCTAATTCCATTCAGTTATGTATCCCTCAACTCATAAATCCCTCTCGGTTGTATGCCATAAACAATCTGAAATGGAGTCTGCCCTGTGCTTCTGTTAACTGAGTCGTTATACACAAACTCTGCCTGTGGTAATATGTTGTCCCACTGGCTGTGGTGTTCTGTCACCAATCTCCTCAACAAGTCTCCCAGACTTCTGTTCACTGCTTCAGTTTTTCCATCCATCTAAGGATGATAAGTTGAACTAAACAACAAGTTAGTTCCCAGCTTCTTCCATAAGGTCCTCCAGAAGTGTCCCACGAACTTAGTGTCTTGATCTGAAACTATGCTCCTTGGTAAGCCGTGAAGTCGAATGACTTCTTTGAAAAACAGATTCACAATGTGAGTTGCGTCACTGGTTTTCTGACATGGAATGAAGTGTGCCATTTTGGAAAATATATCCACCACCACAAATATTGAGTCAAAACCTCTTTGTGTTCTTGGCAAACCCAATATAAAATCCATGCTGATTGCATCCCACGGCCTCTCAGGTATGGGAAATGGTTGATAAAATCCTGCATTCTGTCTCTTTCCTTTCGAATGTTGACAAATTCTACATCTGTCCACAAAATTTTTAACTTATGCTCGCATTCCCGACCAAAAATATGACTCATTCAGTTTTGCGAACGTTTTGTCGTGACCAAAGTGTCCTGCCAATCCTCCACTATGTTTCTCCTTCAACAAATTATCCCTCATGGAGCATTTTGGAATACAAAGTTGATTGCCCTTAAACAACAATCCTTCCTGAATCATGTATTCTATCCATTTACTTTTATCTCTGAGAAATGGATTCTCAGCTGCTTCATACGCCTCCTTAAAATCTGGATCATCTCTATACATGTCCCTGAGGTCATCAAAACCCAGTGTTTTAACTATGAACTCTTGCAATTGCAAACATTTCCTCCTCAAAGCATCAACAACTTTGTTAGCAGTACCAGAAATATGTTTAATCACAAAAGTGAAATTTTGCATATATTCAACCCATTTTACATGTCTCTGATTCAAATTCTCCTATTGGGTCACAAACTGCAGTGCATGATTGTCACTGTATAGGACAAACTCCTTCGGAACCAAATAGTGTCTCCACTTCTTCAATGCCTGAATGATAGCATAAAATTCCTTGTCATATGTGGAGTACTTCACCTTCGCTTCATTCAAATTCTCGCTGAAATATGCTATCGGCCTGTCCTCTTGACTCAAGACTTCCCCTATTGCAAATCCACTTGCATCGCATTTCACTTGGAATGTCTTTCGGAAATCCGGCTACACCAAAATTGGTTGTTCAGTGATTTTCCTATTCAACAGATTAAAATTTGTTTCAGCCTCTTATGTCCAGTGAAAATACTTATGTCTTTTCTTCACTGTATCCATCATTGTTGCACTAATTCCACTGAAATTCCTGATGAACTTTCGGTAGAAACTAGCTAATCCGTGAAAAATTCTCACCTCAAATATACTCTTCGGTGATGGCCAATTCTTAATTACCTCCACCTTATCTGGATCCATCCTTAATTTGTCTGCATAAATAAAAAATCCCAAGTAAATGAGCTCTGTCTTCATGAATGAGGATTTCTTCATGTTTATCAATAGCTTCTGCTGCTGTAATTTATGCATCACTATAGCCAAATGCTTCAGATGCTCTGCCACTGTTTTACTGAAAATCAGTATGTCATCCAAATACACAATGACAAATTTCCCGATAAATTCTTTCAGGACTTCGTTCATCAACCTCATAAAGGTATTTGGCGCATTTGTTAAGCCAAACGACATAACAAGCCATTCATACAACCCCTCGTTAGTCTTGAAGGCTATTTTCCATTCATCACCTTCTCTCATGCGGATTTGGTGATAACCACTTTTCAAATCAATCTTCGAAAAATACTTTTCTCCACTCAAGCAATCCATCAGATCATCCATCCTTGGCAATGGAAATCTGTATCTGATGGTTATCTTATTGATCGCCCTCGAGTCAGTACACATCCTCCAGCCTCCGTCTTTCTTCGGACTGAGTACTGTTGGAACAACACATGGGCTTAAGCTTTGTCTAACCAACCCTTTGACCAACAAATCCTGGACTTGTCTTTTGACCTCTTCATTCTCTCATGGCGTAAATCTGTATGCGGCTTTATTTGGCAAACTAGCTCCTAGTATGAGATCAATATGATAGCTCACACTTCTGATCGGTGGCAATGAATGAGGTAATTTGTCTACTACTATATCAGAAAACTCTTCCAGCAGTTCTTGAACTTCTTCTAGTAAATCGTCCACTCTTGTGTTGGTCAAAAAAATTCTCAGTTTCCTGACCACAATGAACTGCGGTTCCTCCTTCTTCTTGACCTCAGTAAGGAGTTCCTTCCCACTCATGAGAATTACAATGTTACTTACTTCAGGTTTCACTTCCTTATCTTTGATTGGAAGTAACATATGAGTTCTCCCATTCTTTTCTAGGGTGTATGTGTTCATTCTCCCATCATGAATCACATTTCTGTCATATTTCCATAGTCTACCCAACAATAGATGACAAACATCCATAGGAATAACATCACAAAGTATCTTATCATTATATCCTCCTATCTTAAATTCAACTAAACATTGTTTAGTGACATTTACCTGATGTCCCTTTTGTAGCCATGAAACTCTATATGGACTCGGATGTTCACTCGTCTCCAGCTCCAGCTTTTCTACCATCTCCGTGGAAATGAGATTATCCATGCTACCACTGTCCACAATGACTTTGCATACCCTGTCCTTGGTTTTACAGGCAGTCCGAAAAAGTCTATTTCTTTGGGCTGAACTCTCCACCTCCTTCTCTGGTGTTAAGAGAACTTTTTGCATCATCAGTGATCTTCTGCCTTCAGCATCTTCTGCCTCAACATCTCGCCTTTGTGCTTCGGTGATGTGAGTCTCTCCACCCTCTTTCTTTTTATATGGATATTCATAAGATTTGTGTCCATTGTTTCCACACGTGAAGCATTTTATCACTCCACCTCTTCCTCTTCCTCTTCCTCTAGTACGAGGAAAAGTATTATTATCAACATAATATACTCTCTATTCAGTATGTTGTCTTCTTTGTTCAGCATATAGCCCTCGCTGTGAGCTTCCACCTTTCTCAGTTCGAGTCTGAGGTTTATTCCAATTCTCCTTGTGCTTTTGATTTTTTTCTTAGACAACTGATTTGCCTTTGGGCTGACTTCCACCTCGGCCTCTTTGACCCTGTTTTCGGCTCAGCTTCTCTTCAGCTTTTAGAGCCATCTGATAATAATTTTCCATCGTTCGGATGGTTACCATGCTCATCTCATCCTGAACATCATATCTCAGGCCATTCATGTACTTGGAAACATTTTCATCATCGCTTTCTCGATGACCTGCCCTAATGTTCATCCTGTAGAATTCTTCAGTGTATTATTTTATTGTCATCAGCTTCTATCTTAGGTTCTGCATTCTCCTGAACAGAGTAATCTGGTAATCCCTGGGAATGAATTTTGCCTTCATCTTCGCAATCATCCTATCCCAACTCCTGATTTTCGGCTTGCCTCTGCAGCGTCTATCAGCTTGTAGTTCATCCCACCACAATGTTGCATGCCCCTTCAATCTTGTGACAACATGCTTGACCTTCTTGACTTCCTCGACATCTTCATAGTCAAAGTATGTGTCCAGGGCTCTAATCCAGTCTAGAATCTCTTCAGCATCCAAATTTCCCTCATAAACTGGAATGTCCATTTTTGCTCTTGCACCCATTCTTGAAATAGCTCTGATCAAACGTCCGTTTGCTGCATCTTCGGCTGCAACTTCTTCTTCATGTTCAACTTCGATTTCACTTTCGGAATCACTAAGGTCCCCAATACCGACTGTGCGTCTTTGTGTTGTCTCCATGTCCTCAAGTCTGGTGCGTAAATCACGCATCTCTCTTGCCATGAATGGGTCAGGCATCTACCTACCTCTTCTTCTTGGTATTTCCCTTTCCTCTGGCGGATTGGGTGTTTGCATGTCTCTTCTCCTTGGCGGCATGGTGAAAATTTTCCTTTTCCTTACTACAGAAAGCAAAGAATGCTTTTTGTGCTCTGATACCAACCTGATTCCGACCACACCCTTTGCCTCGGCAAAGGCCTCTACGCTGACCTCTTGGTCTTAACGATCGTTCAAATTTTACCCCGAGCTGGAGTGGCTCCTTCGATTCTCCACTGGAATATTTATTAAAATTGACCCACGGGACTTTTTTTTTTTTTGCTCCTTTCAGCCTCTAGGCCCGATCGTTGTTATCTTCACAATAGGCAAATGGAAAATCAGGTTTCGGGGTTTTACAATCCCCGATATCGCAAACTTTTTGTTCCTGATTTCCCGATCTCCTATATCCCGATATGACGTCACTGGGAACCCCTTGTTGACTTAGACACAACCAACAACCATGATCACTTACTAAACCAATGGCTCCGGATCTCCCTCGGGAATTTGCGATTTCAAATGCCGAAATTCCTTTATCTTCGATTTCCCCGATCTCTCGAATTCCGATTTCCCGATGTGACTTCCTTTTTCGGGACTTTCCCTGAAAGTCGAGATTATTGCCACGCATCCTTAAAAATGGACGGTCCTCGTCTGCTTCAGGGTTTTCACCGTGGAGATTCCCAATTCCCTGTTATGCTGATGTGACGTCAGCTGGGACCCCTAACGGAGCTTTCCTCCTTTCGGGATTTTGAACTTCACAATTCCGAAATGCAAGTGTTTTATGTCTTCAAGATCTGCGAAACGTCGAACCCCGTCTTCTTCAGATTTTTGACACGCATCCCAAATGGATGGATGGTTCTGATTAAATCTTAGACTTCGTCAACTGCAAAGCCAAAAAACTCACTTATGTGAGTCCCGATGATCGAATCTCCGATTTGGATGATCACACGACACGTGTCCTTCCTGGGATCCATGGCTGTGATCCTTTCGCTATTTCGCGACTCAAAGGGTCTCGAAATCTTTCTCTCTAAACTTTCGATATCCCGATGGTTCTTGATTCCTGCCACCTGTCCCAATAGATGGATGGTTCTGATTTGTATCAAGGTTTTCACTATGGATTTACCCGATCTCTTGTCCATGGGATTTTCGATATCCCGAACCTCGACACCTCGATATCCTGACACCTTTCAGAACTTTCGCTCAGCTTGAGAAGGTTTAAACCCCGTGCAACTCCTGTCAGATCGGACGGCTGACGGGTAACTAGGTGAGGATCCAATGGCTCACGATCTTCTGAGCTTGAACTCCGGACACGGCAGTAATCTCCTCGCTCCTTTATCAGATTGGACGACTGACAGGATTTTGCTAATTCTCCACGGAGAATTCTGACCGTCCTTCTCTTCCCCCTGATGATTTCTGCAAAATGAACCAAGGATTCTTCCCCCGAGTTTATCCACCTGTGACACAAAACTTCGATGCCTTCTAATCACTCAATATGCACCAACGCCTAGTACTGCCTTCAATAGTTCAAAGGTTTTATCCTTCCCGAGCTTTCTCACAACTTCAAGTCTTAAAGAAGACTCTTGCACGCACTCCTTTCGGCAACCTTCAAACACTTGAAGTGTTGAATGCTCTTCGACCTTGCACACACTCTGCAGCAACGGTCTCTCAATACCTTTCTTAGGTTTGAAACTCTGAGATTTTCCCCGGCCTGCTCCCCCTTGCACAGCTCTTGTGCATGCCTGCACCTCTATGTGAATATGAGAACAAACGCTATCTCTCCTGAGATTTCAGAGACGAACCACTGAACCTTTTTTCAATGCACTCCTTGCAGACAATTTCAACTGCAATCCTTACAGGAACCCTTGCTCAGATAGAGAAATAATTGAAACTCATTTCTATTTACCCTTTCCTCTCAGATTTCAAACATTCAACAAGAAATCATTCATACATAGCATAAAATCAATTGCATGACATAAAGAGAAAACATTCATGAGCATAACATTTAAAGATGCATACACAGAGAATATATGAACACCATGAGTCTGAATCACAGTTTCTTTGTATTAATTCAGAACTTCTGTACATGGAGTCTGCTACACAACTCTCTGCTTCTCTTCTATGCTCATAMTCATGCTAATGTTACAATACACAATGAGGGTGTCTATATTCTGTTTTCCCTCTCTCATTCTAAACTGTCTAATCTATGCATTAAAGATACCTACCAACATAAATGCCTTCTTAGTCCTTCAGACGAGAGCGAGTCGCTCAAGGTCTAATTAAAATCTATTAGTACGCCTCTCCTTAACTATCACATTTAAGTTTGGCGCATCCAATATTCAAAAGTTTTTAAACAATGTATCATGTGCTCAAAATGTGTTGTGGTTGCCCCACACTCTTTTGATGTTGACGATGCTCCTGCATCAACAGGTAGGGTGGGTGCCATTCTTGGAGAAGTTTAAAGGCCATCATGAGGTAATTTCTCTCGTCTTTGTGCAGACATATGATGGAGAAAATGTGCAGTTTGGGGACACGAAGTTAACAATTACAGAAGCCACTATAGTAGAAGTTGTGGGTCTTCCAATGGTTGGAGAAAAATAATTCAAGAGAGTGATTGTTGAGAAAAATCTCTATCAAAAATTCCTCAAATCAAAACATCAAGACCCTGATTGGACCAAGGGCGTCCCTCAAAGCTACATCAAAGAGGAATATTGGACGATGCTCATAAGTATGCATAAATTCCTCCCTGCGAGGGAAGGTATGCAGTGACCTTCGTTTATCATTTAAATATTTTATCGCATTTCGAGGGAGGACCACAAATTAATTTTCCCCACTTTCTATGGATGAGTTTAAAGAAAATGGCGAGAGGGGTGAGTCCAGTTTCCATGAAACCTGAAACTAGCCATCATCATCATGGTTTAATCAAAATTTTGGTTGTTCATGCTTTAAAAACACAAGGTGGTAGTCGGAAGCAATTACTCCAACAGAGTTTCGTTCAAGAAAAATCCAAATCTGTTGAGACACAAGAGGCAGGGACACATAGTGAGGGTTCAAGCAGAAAGGCAAAGAAAGACAGAAAGGTGACATTAGGAGGTAAAGAAGGCATTGTTATGCCCAGATCATCTCATCCCATTGAGAAATCAGTGACATATTTTTTTTTCATAAGGGAACCTACTATATCAAGGAAGAAGATAGCCACCCAATCCTAGAAAGTAAGTCCTACCTCGGTTCAAAATATTAAAAGATGAAAACAAGACTCAGAGCTAGGAGGTCGATCAGACAGCCTTCCTGAAACAATCATGGAGATGCCATTAGAACCAGCCAACCAAATAGAGAAGACCCCTGACCTCAACTTACAAAGCAAGAAAAAGTCTATACAAGCTAAAGCGTCTAGCTTAGTTCCGCGCCGTAAATACCAACTATCATAGAGAAAGAAACGAAAGAAGGAGGAGATAGATCAACAAGAGATTTTACATGAGGAAACTGTAAAAACCCCTCCGAAATCCACTAAAGAATTGAAAAGTATTCCTGAAGCTACTCGACCTTTCCAAAAACTAGTTGGTGAATTGAAGGAAAACGCTAAGGTGACAAGCAAAAGTAAAAAGAAACTAGAAGGGAAGGAGGCACAAGTTCCAGATCCTATGCCTCAATCTTCCAGGATAGAAATACGGATTGGCTAGCAGAAGAAAACCCCAAAATTCACAACTCAAGGCCGCAAGATAAAAGTCAAGTCGACACAGGAAGAACAGGTGTCCAGGCCTACCCCTGTTAGAAAATCTAAGAAAAGGAAACTGTTTGAAGAAACTCCTACCCCTGTCAGCAAGTCTAAGAAAGTCTCGTTGCCCATACGAAGGACCACGAGAAGTATGTCCAAGCAGGAGACAAATCCAAACCTACCTTCTCCTCAAGGAGAGTCCATGGATATTTCAAGTTCTCTAGAAAAAGGAAGTGGTTGTGGAGCTACCACAAGAGAAACAAAAGGGCTAGTAACAATAAGTGAGATGAAAGGGTTTGTAACAGAGACTTTGATGGATTTGAGGAAAGAAAAAGAATCTTGAGAGGTGGTAACTCAGGAAGCACTCACACCTAGCCCAGACAAGTCCCTGAGCAGACGAAAAATGATAATAAAGACTTTGAGGAGTTTCAGGAAAGAAAAAGAAGCTCAAGAAATGGTATATAAGGAAACACTCACACCTAGCCTAGACAAGTCCCTGAACAAACAAAATTTGTTAACAGAGATTGAGAGATTGAAGCAAGAAGTTGAAGAATACAAAATATTAGACATGCATATCAAGGCAGAGATTGCAGAATTGAAGGAACAACATGCAGAGGTCTCTGCCAAACTTAACAAGGTCTTACGATTGATCAATTACACTACGGTGATCAAGAAGGAATTGAAGAGTGAAACTTTTGGTTTTAGCATCCTGCAATCAAAGGAATAACAGAGAAGGGTCCAGTTGTGCAAAAAGTTTTTGGGTATCAGTTTTTGATAACATTGCATGAGGACATGCAACACCTTCAGCATGGGGGAAATGTTGAGTCCATATTTTGACATAGATAATGCCCTAGCTTACCCTATATCTAAGCCATTTTTTTTTATGATATAAGACTATACTAGACTATTCCCTCCCAAAACACATACCTAATAGTTGTGTTCATGTTCACAAGAGGTAATTGATGATTTAAAGCATGTTTGTTTAATTTTCTTAAATTAATTCGATTAAAGTGTTTTATTTTGTATAGTCCTAATGGTTTGATTCATGAGCAGTCTATCCAGCACTACCAGACAACGTGCAATCCGGTACCAAATCCATTCTGGTACCCAAGGCAGTTTTGATCCGGTACCAAATCCATTTCGGTACCAAGTCGTGCGCTATTCCGATACTACCTACTATGCATCCATTCCAGTACCAGACCTGTGACTGTGTGAAATCTGGTACCAGAACCTCTGTTTCCAGAGTGCGCCAATTGGACTAGAATGATGGTGAATATTTTGAGAAGACAGTTGAATAGAAGCACCCAAATCAGTTTTCAAGTTGCAAGAGACTCCATCGCTCATGCACTTCGTGTCATGAGGATGGAGTCGATTCCTAAAAATTCGATGTGAATCTTAAATTGTAAAATTTCTCAAACTGTTTAATGCTTATCCATGGATATTGATAGTATCAGCTTACCTTATATAAGGAATGTTGTATAGATGATAGAGGGGGATAATAGAGAATGTAACGAAGTATACTATCAGAACCAGACGACACCTGTCGTTTGTATGTATGAAGCAAAAGACTGTTGATCCAATTTACGAGTTGAATTAATGCAGAAGATCTTTAATGTCAATTCTTGAATGTGAGTGAAAAGATTTAGTCTATTACTTTCTTAAGAGGTTCCTTGTTGGTTCAACAAGGGCCCACCGCCCCAACTAAGGTAAATCTCCTTGTATACATTCTGTGTGTTTGTGTGGATATTTTACAGTAGTGTGTGTGTGATTGATCTTTAATTTATTTTCGGAGTTTCAACATTGAGTTAATCATTTTTTGGATTGGTGTGAATAAGCAGGTGTTAGATCGAATAGACATTTCATTCTCATATGTTGAATATGGATATTTAATTATTTGAAGCGTGGAATGATATCTTGAGTTTATGATTGCAGTGGATTTAGTGTATGAAGGAATCAGAAGACTTTATATCCCATATTCATGCTTTGTAATAAAGTCTCTCAATTATGCTGGATATTCCTTGTGCTGGTTTGATTGAATTACATGAAGTTGGAGTTGGTTTTGATTTCAAGAGTGATTGGAATTGATTGCTAGTTACTGTTTTGATTGCTATAGGATACAAGCTTCTTAAGTTCATCCCTTTAATTCATGAACATGAAATGAACATACTTGTTTCTTTATAAAAACATCTCTTTGGTTGGTTGCTTGTTTAAGTTTTATTATCAGTTTTCTCTTCTATGTTCAAAGATATTTGAAGTATTTAGAAATATTAGAAACTAAGTTTTTATGTTATTAATTATTTCCTATACGCAACAGACTTAGGTAGGTTACTTGTTCTCGGCATATATAGTGCAACAAATCTTTTGATTACGAATCTGGGATTGACATTTAAATGAGTGTAACAAATATATTGAACATATTTATACACCAACACTGAGCAATTCAATTCAGCAAAGTACTAGTTTGGTGGAGGTTAACGCAACCATTCTGGGTCCCCTCCACCACCTTTTCATAGCATTCATGGTCTTTTCTTAGCACGTCCCCTTTCCAATAGTCATGCAACACATATCCATTTTCTATTAAAATAACACAATTTACATTCATAGACCTTTTATACAAAGGTCCATCAAATCAAACATTCACACCTTTGAGTTTTCCATAGTTCCCTGACCAATATAGTTATAATTACAAACTGGGAGAAACAGGGTGTTACATATAGAGGGCATAGTTACATAGGTCATAGTTCCAAAGGGCATAGTTCCACAGGTCATATTTCCAGAGGGTGTAGTTCCACAGGTCATAGTTCCACAGGTCATAGTTCTATAGGGTGTAGTATTAGAGGTCATAGTTCTAGAGGGCATAGTTGCAAAGGACGTATTTCCACAAGTCACATTTCCACAGTTCATAGTTCCAGAGGTCACAATTCCAGAGGGCGTAGTTCTAGAGGTCATAGTTCCAGAGGGCATAATTCCACAGGTCATAGTTCCAGAGGGTGTAGTTCCATAGGTCATAGTTCCACAGGTCATAGTTCCACAGGTCATAGTTCCACAGGGCATAGTTCTAGAGGTCATAGTTCCAGAGGTCATAGTTCGAGAGGGTGTAGTTCCACAAGTCACAATTCCATAGGTCATAGTTCCAAAGGTCATAGTTCCAAAGGGCGTAGTTGCATAGGTCAATGTTCAAGAGGGAATAGTTATACAGATCAGTTCCACAGGTCACAGTTCCACAGGTCATAGTTCTACAGGACATAGTTCTAGAGGTCATAGTTCCATAGGTCATAGTTCCATAGGGAATAGTTCGACAAGTCATATTTCCACAGGTCATAGTTTCACAGATCATAGTTCCAGAGGGCATAGTTCTAGAGGGTGTAGTTCCATAGGTCATAGTTCCAGAGGGCGTAGTTCCACATGTCATAGTTCCATAGGGCGTAGTTTCACAGGTCATAGTTCTAGAGGGCGTAGTTCCACAGGTCATAGTTCCATAGGTCACAGTTCCACAGGTCATAGTTCTACAGGGCATAGTTCTAGAGGTCATAGTTCCATAGATCATAGTTTCATAGGGTGTAGTTCCACAAGTCATAGTTCCACAGGTCATAGTTCTGTTGATGGGTCCTAGATACCTGATTCAATAGTACGAACCAAACCCTCCACCGAGGCCCAATTAGACTCTGCAGTGTTTAATGGTGGAATGGTTCTCTAGATCTTGTGATCTGACCAACTTATCGATGGGCTTTATGTTTTCTTGTGAAGGCTCTTCCTTCAATGTGGAGTATCTCTTTTTGTATTTTTCTCTTGGGTGGAACCGATATGAGATGTAAGACGGTATAAACCAACTTGGTGACAAACATAATTAAGTTCCAACTACTGGGGAAGAGGATGAACTTGGGATAACCAGCTGCTCAAGCATGTAGACAACGATTCTATGCCATAGGCCTAGTACTAATACATTAACCATGTGAGCATCCAATTATTGTCTGAGAAACTAATTATCAGAAAGAAAACATATATGCAATAAGATAATGGAAAGAAAAATAATTCATCTACCATAATCATTCATCACACGATAACACAACGATTCATCTTCATCATTAAGTAAAGAACAACAAAATATTACACGAGATAACTTGACAATAGATTAAATATCTCTTACTCATTACATCATCATTCATTAAATGAGATAGGAAATACTTCTTCTCCACGTCCAATCACATGCATTTAATGAAAATAACTTGTCTCTGGTCGAGAAGGACTTCTCAATTCATAGTAGCTTCAAAATAATTCTTAAAAACTAGAAAGAAAGAGTTCTTGCAACAACCATCGACCCTTAATTAATTGGTCGATGAATTTATTTATAATGTAAAATTCAACTGAAAATAATGGCTAAGTGCAGTTTAAGCAAAGAAAAATTCACCATGTGCCATCATCTTCTAATAGTTTCTTTAACAGTGAAACTGAGATATCACTCGAAAGGGTGACTTCTCTCATACTCAGACCAATTGATAAACAACTCTTCACAAGTTTGGGCTCATGGAAATATGTGTTGTTCCATCGGATCCGCATGAATTCCTCTGATGTTCATCGCATGTGTCTGGTACTTCACCAGACTCGTGTTCAATTGTTGTAGCACAGTTTGAGCTCTAATTGGGTGCTCCATAAATCATTTCACTTGCTTCGGTGTTGTGTCGGTCACTTTCGCTATCTCTTCGACCCACAATAAATCTTTCTTGGTATGCGATTCGACTATGTCGCACAAGCCGATGAAGCTGTCGGGGGTGGTGAACTCGGGGAGTCTGATATCCATCATCGCTTTGTTTATTTTTCAGACTTGGTTTCTCTCGGATTCCTCGATGAAGTCACAGAGCCAATGTTTCCCGTGTCCGACCATTACTCATGAACTAATTTCTAGGTTTTATTGAATGAGTCTCGAGTCAGTGACGCCACGTCAACATCAATCAGAGTAAATCAGTTCATGAGTAATGGTCGGACACGAGACTTTTTTTAAGTCGAATGCACTAAACTGATCTTAACATTGCGACTACCAATGCCGAGTGAGTATCAGGGATCGACCTTCGGGAATAAAACTAGCACACAGTTTCTTCTTGGGTTATCATCCTTCGAATCTCCCGATACCGAAAACGTTTCGGAAGTCGGTGACCGATGATTATTATTTCGTTTTCGTTGAACGCTTATTCCTTTAACGTTTCGTCGATGCCAAAGGGATCGGTCATCGACAATATTCTCGATGATGCTTGTTGTGAAAGAAATCTCGCGTCTGTCAATGCCGACGAAGATCAGGACTCTACAACTTTGGTTCTCTCTAGTGTTTTCTTTCATGCTTAATCCTTTCCGATGTCGAATTCCTTAAGCGCGTCTGGGAAAGATTTGACTATCAATTCTCTAATTTAGATATTAGTCTTTTAAGTTAATAGTTTTCACATGTGCAAGCAAGATTTTAAAGACTTAATGAGAATAAAAAATGGTAAGCAAATGACACATTTTTCATTTTAGACAATGCCAAAAGATCAAGTGGTACCCAAAAAGTGAAATTTGATGTAGACTTTTTAGGATGTGTTGAGTGCTCAACAAGTTCCAGAGTTCATAGTTCCAGAGGGCGTAGTTCCACAGGTCATAGTTCTAGAGGGCGTAGTTCCACAAGTCATAGTTTCACAGGTCACAGTTCTAGAGGTCATAGTTCCAGAGGACGTAGTTCCATAGGTCATAGTTCCAGACGACATATTTCCACAGGTCATAGTTCCATAGGTCACAGTTCCACAGGTCATAGTTCTACAGGGCGTAGTTCTAGAGTTCATAGTTCCCATGGAACTACGCGCTCTCGAAATACGCCCTTTAGACCTATGACATGTGGAATGTCTATGCCCTCTGGAACTAAACCCTCTAGAACTATGACCTTTGGAACTATGCCCTCTGGAACTATGACCTATGGAACTATGACCTATGGAACTACGCCCTATGGAACTATGCCCTCTGAAGAGCATAGTTCCATAGGTCATAGTTCTAGAGGGCTTAGTTCCATAGGTCATAGTTACAGAGGGCATAGTTCCACAGGTCATAGTTACACAGGTCACAGTTCTACAAGGCATAGTTCTAGAGGTTATAGTTCCAGAGGGCGTAGTTCCATAGGTCATAGTTCTAGAGGGCGTAGTTCCATAGGGCATAGTTCTAGAGGGTGTAATTCCAGAGGTCATAGTTCCAGAGGTCATAGTTCCAGAGGGGATATTTGCATCATATTTTTTACTGTACTGAATTTGCATTCTATTGAACTTATAAACATGTTGTTCAACCACAAGCTGTTGGGAGTTGAACTGCAATTTCCCTTCCCTGCCCTCAATAATTCAACTTATAGGTTTTAAGTCAGCTCATAGGTTCGATCACTTGGATGAAGCATGCATTTTTTTTTATCCATTTGGCAACAAGCCATGTCCTGCTGCAACATTCCATATTATGTTAATTTTATTATTTGACATAATGGGTTGTTTGAATTGTAGCTTATACCTTTCAGTCTTTCCAAACCTATTCTTCAGTGGTTTGGGACGCTTATCTAAAGTCTCTCCTAGAGTAGCCAAATTTTGAATCCATCTGTAAGTGGTTTGAGAGAGTGATCTGTAAACATTTTGAGAGAAATTCATACAAATTGTACTAGACAACGACCTGGCAAGAAAAAACATAAGAGTTAACTGGTGTTTTTGGAAAAAACTTGTCAAGAACTTGACATACTAAAATAGATATAAACCATTAAAAAATTGGCAGAAAAATACATGAGACAATGCCATCCCATGAAAAATCCATCATCTAGACATCAAAATAGACATACGCTTGTGTGAATAGGAAAATTGATACTATAAGAATCATATTTACATGATCGTTTATGAGGCGAGGTCACATGGTCATAATCCATAAATTTGATAGGAGATAGTTTGTAATTACATAATACATTTTCTTTTCCTTTGAATATGTTTATTGTTGTTGTTTTTTCACATACATAGTTTGAAATTCGACCTCTAGAACTATGACCTATGGAACTCTGAACGTGGTAACTATGACCTATGGAACTATGACCTCTGGAACTGTGACCCCATGAACTATGACCTCTGGAACTACACCCTTTGGAACTTTGAACTATGGAACTATGGCCTGTGGAATGACCCCATGAACTATGACCTCTAGAACTATCACCTATGGAACTATGACCACGGGAACTATGACATTTGGAACTATGACTCCTATAACTACTCCCTCTGGAACTTTGACCTATGGAACTATGACTCGTGGAACTATGACCTCTGTAACTATGACCTCTCGAACTTTGACCTCTATAACTATGACCCTGAGAACTATGACCTGTGGGACTTTGACCTCTAGAACTATGACGTCAAAAAATTTGACCTCTAGAACTGTTACCTTGGTAATTGTGACCTCAAGAACTATGACCTTAGGAACTATGACTTGTGGAACTATGACCTGGGAAACTATGACCTCTGGAACTATCACCTATGGAACTACTCTCTCTGGAACTTTGACCCATGAACTATGAC
The DNA here is from genome assembly GCA_000966675.3 of Picea glauca. NCBI lineage: Eukaryota > Viridiplantae > Streptophyta > Pinopsida > Pinales > Pinaceae > Picea > Picea glauca. The sequence goes on along the minus strand of JZKD02S1793505.1, from coordinate 302,128 downwards.
CTATGGAACTGTGACCCAGGAACTATGACCCATGGAACTATGACCCGTGGAACTTTGAACTCTGGATCTATGACCTTGGGAACTATGACTTCAACAAATTTGACTTGTGGAACTATGATTTATGGAACTATGACCTCTCGAACTATGACCCCATGAACTATGAACTCTAGAACTCTGACCTCTGGAACCCTGACATGTGGAACTATGACCTGTGGTACTTTAACCCCATGAACTATGACCTATGGAAATTTGACCTATGAAAATATGACCTCTAGAACTATGACTCGATGAACTATGACCTCGGGTACATTATAATTCATTATAATGAGATAGGAGAAAGATTAAGTGTAGCGTATAAATGATAATTAAAATATAAAGACTAATTTCAATAAGGGCTTAGGGGCTAGGTGTAATCAATTTACACATCATTCATCTTTTTAAAAAGTTCTTATGTACTATCACAAAAGTGATGTTACTGAATCTTAATGACACTTAATTGTTGAATGTTTAAGAGACTCATCTTTTTTTTCAAAAATCTCCATCCAACATAAACATTTTGAAAGAAATGATATGACTTACATCACAATTATGACACTTTAAATCATACGTCCAATAAAATAAAATTGTAAAAGAGATAATTCCTATATCAACTTAAACATTATTGAAGCAACATTTCTAAAAACTTCTCTAAATATATGTTTCCAAATGTGAAAACTTGCCAATAAACATAAGTGATTTTAACAGAGAAATGAATGTTCACCTTCAAATGTCACTTGTACACATAAGAAAAATTCATCATTTTTAAACCCCAAATGTAGTTGTGGTTTCTCTCGTGAGTTCAAGAAGTATGATTGTTAGTAACTAAGGGAATTACCACCTTGAGATGATATATATATATATATATCACACATGTTTTAATATAGGCTACATCACATCTAATGATAGATTTTCTACACTCCCATACAAGAATGGTTGTTTCATGCTCAAATGAACATTGTAAGCATGAATGAGAAAGCATGTGAACTTAATCCATTTGTGAATCAACTTATCAAACCTCCTTAAAACATGGAGTTTATCCTGCTCAATTACAAATGCCATGGTGTTAGGTAGAAAGAACTCCACTTCTCTTAACCAATGGAATAAATGCATTTCTCCATCTTCCCCTAAATACTTACAAAAGAATGTTGACATAGAGTTGTCAAGAGAAAAAAACCTCTTTGCAAGAAAGTATTATACAAAATCCCAAACATAGAGTATTAAAAGGAGTTTATTAGTGAAAAGAAAAGGGAATATTCCAAAGAGGATCCATAAGGTATGATGACACTTAGGGAGTGGACAATGTTAGCATTGGATTTAAGGATCATGCTCTCAAATCAAGATATAGACTTTCTCCATAAAATAAACTTTTATATATTAACAAAGTTAAACTAATATACATAATGCTTTGTAAACCACCTCTATCGATTTGAACCCAAACCTAAACAAAGAGATGAAAGAGACATTGCCAATTCCTATTAAGTCTTAAAGGTTATTAATAATAATAAAAAGGAATATGCCAAAGAGGATCCATAAGGTATGATGACACTTTAAGGAGTGACAATGTTAGTATTGGATTAAAGGATGATGCTCTCACATCAAGAGATAGACTTGATCTTTAAAATCAACTTTTATATATTAGCAAAGTTAAACTATATACATAAGGCTTTTTAAATCACCTATATCAATTTGAACCCAAACCTAAACAAAGAGATGAAGGGGACTTTTCCAATTCCTATTGATTCTTTTCATAAATGGTGGATGGGCCATGATTTATTATTACATGTGATTATATAACCAAATTGGTTGTGAGTAAACATGAATGGGAATCATACCTTGTGTCTCACGGTAATAACATATTTCCCAATATTGATGACCATATAGACTGCCTGGAACTTTAATTAACAAACTCATGGCCAACTCACCGTTGTAAATGTTTAATCGACTCGTATTAAAACCAAAAAACCAAATTGTCATGTAGTTGTTGTCTTTTTTGAAGTCTCGTTCTTACTTTTAAGACAATGAGACGTAGCAAAATCTTTCCATACAACTTTATCTTCTCCTAAATTTGCTCGGCATTTTATTGTCATAGAAATACGTGGTTGAATGTCGCATAGATTCCCTCGAGGCCAAGTTACAATTTGATTATTTGAAATGTTTACCTAACACGTTATGGAGAAACGAACGAGACAAGTTGAGCTTTGTCTCAACACTGAGATCATTCACAGAAAAATAACAAAATACCAACACTTGCGTCGAAAGACACTCTTCATTCATTCATAACATCGACGAATGAATTGATAGGAGAGGAAAGGAGGTTGTGAGAAAGAGTGTCATAATAGGCTATCGATTGTTTTGAATTGAAAAATACCTCAATATGCGTTACTTATGTATTGAATAAGATATCAGTTTATTAAATCAATTGTATATATAGTTGCAACTTGCAAGGCAAATGATCAATAAGTACCACATTTTATTAAATATGATGTAATTAAATATGTTGATAATTACGATTGGATCTTGAGAAAATGTGTCCAAAAAAACATGTCACTGTTGTAAGATATCATGGTGAGACAACAAGTGCGTTGCACAAAGGGCGTGCAAGGAGATTAAAAAGTGAAGATATATCCTTACTTCAATAAACTAAAATGAGAAATAATAAAAATACAAAATTTCTTGGTTTCGCTCTCTTCCATTTATCTGAGATTCTCAGGTTTTGAGAAACCCAATATCCTTTGGGCATACTCAGACCCCACAAAAAAAAACCTTTGGACATGGGCTTGAAAACATGGCTGTAAAATTCTGTTTTTTAATTGATCTTTGACTAATCTGGAATTCTCAGGCATTTGATCTGAATTCTCTTTCTCGAATGTATTCACTTTCTTCGCTTGCCTGGTGGATCTTGCCAGTGCATTCCTGTGAGTCGTCGAGGAATCAAATGTATAAGTGATCACCAACATGTTCGGACCCGTTTGGCTCCTTTCTACCTTTTTCCTCATTGAACAAACTTTGGAGCTACTGCATCTGTAGTACCCATGTTAAACAACAAATTAAATTGCGATGAGACTTTCCACCAAAATATTGTTAAACCTGCACAACCTATGACTATGAGTACTAATAATAGGTTGCTTCCATGGATTTAAGCTTCCAAAAGATGAAGAGGATATTTTTTTGGTTGTAAAAGTAGTTTTATGATGTAACAACATAGGCCTGTAAAACAAGAGAAGAAGACGGTCGAGCAAAAAGAATATACATCTAACAACCACTAGATTACTACCTAAAGGGTTTAATATTCAATGGAACATCGTCATAACATGAGGATTACATTTTTAAGGATATTTTATAAGGGTAAAAGCCATACCAAGATGTCATAACATGGGCTATCAAACTATATACTCATAACATAGGTTTATCCTACTTAAAAAAATATAAACAAGCATCTTATAAGAAAATAAACATTATATTAGTAAAACACCACTGCCTGGTTGTTACTAAAATTTCACCTAAACATTATTCTTTAAAATTATGCAACAATATTTATCAATACACCCTGTTTGCGACAAAATTTATCACTAAACACCGTCATACAATATTTATCAATACACCCCGTCATAGATTGATAGAAATCTGTAACAAATTTGACAATATTTGATCTGACAAAATTTGCTTACTATTACACAAAGTCTCCAACGATAATGGAGTCCCCGCACCATCCATTCGYAAGCATGCTGCTAAAAAATTGAAAGTTCATCACAGATTCATGGGGTTGAGAGCTTCATGAATGGAAAATAATCATGGATAACGAGCAAAAGAAGAGAATTAAAAAAAAAACAAGAAAAAAGGAATTCTATCACATTCCATTAACATAATCAAATAGAGAATCACAGGGAGGAATTATGACTACACCATTGCAAGTTGAGAGGCTTCTTGTTCAGTTTAGAATCTCTGAAATAAATTGAAATATTTTAACAATTGTACCTGGGATAGAAAGAGCCTTTGATTGGCTTTTGACCATATTTAAGCCATGCCCACAGATTTGAAGGAAGGCCTTCGTTGCTGGGGTTGTTGCTCCCTCCTGCTAGATTCCTTCTAGTGTCCTTCCTCGACGCTTACATTTTCAATTGACCTGACATCAATTCCCAGGGTTGGAGGAGGCTGCCAATTGTAGGGATTATTATTCAAATTCAAATTTCAAGCCCCCTTGGTAATTCAAATTCAAATTTGAAGCCCTCTTTTTACCAAATTCAAATTTGTATGCATGGATGGTTAACTATGGCATGCATTACCTCAAACAACTATCACATTGGTTGTTGGGATTGTTCACTTTTCAAGGAATGGCAGAGGTGACACACGGTAACGATGGTTTGGGTCATGACGTTTGGATGAGTGGAGGCATCGAATTATTGATGTTGTCGAACGAACAATCTACCCGTCGGAATCAAGAATTCGTGGGAGTCAAAAAATGTTCAAAACATTTGGGTTTTAACTTACACCGATACTTTTTATTAAATTGAGAAAGAACTTTACATGTACCTCACTTTCAGTGTTCCCCAAAGTTCCCAAGATCGGGATCAGGATTCTCGGATACCAGACATGTAATCCTGATCTACCAGTTCTAAGACTCTTAGATTCTTTATTGGAATCCACGAAGGTAGGGAAGAGTCTGAATTATTTATTTGAATCCACAAAGGTAGGGAGGAGTCTAAGTATATCTCACAACGAAGCCATAAAATATTTGGGTGTATCGCCACCTTGAATAAACTTTCCAAACGATCACATGGAGCTCTCAGTAACTGCAACCCGTTGATATCAATGATACGATTGCTAAACTCCGCAGTACTTTGGAACGATTCGTCGGATCTTTATTGAACCATGATAAATCCTCGCACCTAAATTGTTACAGGAAAGTGCTTAGAAACAAGATCGACATCTTTGCCAAGTTAAATAAATCACACCCTGAAATACACAATTCTCTAAGAATAAATTTTGAGAACACAACATGATGTCCAGAGCTTCAAACACCTACCATGGATTGAGTGGGAACATTATAAAAAAAGGTTGTCAGTTGGGTGCCAAAGATGACGTGGACATCTAGGAGGTTCTTTCTTTGCCAAATCTCTACCCATGTCTCAGAGGTGATCATGCATTCTTATACAGTTTTTTGGTCAAGTGTTACAAGAAACTTGGTCTCTAGAATCCCAAGACCCAATCCTTTCCACCCAAATCTGTCCCATAGTCTTATGGTTGTATCCCTCTTTATTCCTATAAAGAAACAGGCAATATCTATAAGAGTATTTCTTTTTCTTGTTTATCAAGACTGTCCTAACTAATCTTGAGTCTATTTTGTATTACCGAGGGAAGCACTTGGGATAGTTTGTGCAATTGGTCTTCCCAATACTCGAGGCTTTCCGAATGAAATAGCGCCCCACTCACTTTGAGAGATAAGGGCAATCCTTGGCACGTGAGAAAAAACTTGCTAACTAATTCTTCATATCCCACATGCTCGTGGAAGGCATGCGAGCAAAATAGATCTGTAGAAGATTCCCAACTCAGACCTGTCATATTGTAAATGGACGACTCTTTGATCCCTTTAGATTTTCTAAGAACATCCTTATCCCGAGACGTAACTAAAATTAAACTACCAGAAGGAAGGATATCCTTCACAAGGAAAAATAATGCATCCAGAAAAAACAGGAGCGTTGGTAATATGATCTGTCTTTGTTGAAGATTCTTTTGCCATGGTGGTTTTCCCCACCCCACCAAAACCCATAATCCCCGAAACGATGGTTCCCCCTCCCTCTGTGTTGTTGCTCCTCCAATGACACCGTTATTTCAAATTCCTGTAGTTTTTCATCCAATCCAGTTGGGTGCTTGGCCATATCCAATGGTGCTTTTGTAACCTTTTTTAGCACTTGTCGCGCTACCTCGTCCACGAGCATTTGCAAAAGAACAAGAACAACATACGTATTTAAATCTTTGTTGATCAATATAGTTACGATTATACAGAGAATGAAAGATAAATTTCTAACCCATTATAGGCCTTGAGCTCGAAACCACTTCGAGATGAAATGTCAAACAATGCTTTTCTCCAAGCCTCAAGTCTTTCGTGGTCGTATCTCCCTTTTTTTCATGAATCAGAAGCGCTTCAGTATACACTCTATCGCTCCTCGGCCAACAGCAGAATCTCAAGGCTTGAGCACACACCCCATCAGTCTATTTGTCGTTGTCCGGAAGGCTCAACATTGTAAAATACCGGAATAATAATAAGACCCGACTTCTTCAACATTAGAACGAGCTCGTCGAGACTCGATTCCGCGTATCCAGGAGAAAAAATAGCCATGTGAACGGAGGTTGTTTCTATAGCTCCTTCTATTTGAGGGTTTATTTTTTCTCCCAGTTGCATTTCCGGCTGGTCGAGAAAGACACTAGATCCATAGGAAAGAAGACGGCGGTAGAGATGGCTGGCGAAAGTTTTTTTTAACATCCGTGCCTGGATGATTTAGAAAAACATTGTAGCTGTAATTTTTGTGGGCAGATGCAGAGCTTGAGGTGGAGGTGGAGGTGGAAGTGAGTGTGTGAGCCATTATTATGAATGCAGGGATACACAGATAATAAGATGAGGAGTGAAATTGACGAGTGAAATGCAGTTGTCTGTCTCTCGCTGATACAATGAATGGTTACCTCCCCTTATACAACGAATGTTTAGCAGTAATGACTGCCCCTGCCACTCGCCCCTGTTTTAAAGCACGCCAAGAGCTGTAATGAAGTCAGCGAGTTGGGGTTTATCATTTACAGTGAATGGTCAAGCTGGAGACGTATCAAAGGGGTCTGCAAGATAAGGCGTAAGCTTAAACCAAAATACAGCTTGCTACCGACCCTGGGCAAGATACCGATTGTCGATTCAAATTTCAACCAGCCTTTGGAGCCCGCCTGTTTACAAATCCAAATTTTTCAACGGATATGCATGGATCCATTCCATGGCGCACGGCATGGCAGTTGGATGGCTAACTATGCCATGCATTACAACTCATTATCATCGAGCGCTAGGATTGCTCATATTTCGAGGGACGACAGAGGTTTGTGTCACGATAACGGCGTTTGGTTGAGTGGAGGAGCTCTGACATGATCGACTACGAAAACGGTTGCCCACAAAGGTTCAAAACGTTTGGGTTTTAGCGTACGCCTCCATCTATTTCTATCTGGCGTCCATTCTTACTGTTTTCATTGAGTACATTCAATTCAGATTGTATTCAATGCACATTCAGGGGGAGGTTTGGGAAATCTGGTTTTGTCCGTGAAATAGTCATAAGCCATGTAGTGTCTCCTCACCCATCTCAGCTGCCTCATTTGTTCTGCACTCAATCCTTTGCTGCCTAAATCCTCCCACCACTCTGAAGAAGGAGAGGATGGAAAAAACGAAGAGGATTGAGAATCTCCCTGACACTTGTGACCTTCAATAGCGAAGCTTTCGAAAGTGGCTATGAAAGGGGACTGATTCCAGTTTATCTTTGACCTTCCTCCATCGGTCGCCCAGTTTTCACCATTCCAAAGACTCTCAATAACTTGCATAGGCTTCGATGACGGGTAAGGGATTCCCAGAGTCTTCTCAGAGTTTTTAAAGACACTCAGAATTACTCCAGCCACCATGAACCTGCGTGCCAGAAAAACAAGGTTACACGAGGATTAATAACTAATAACCTGGCGACGACAATATAGGTCAACAAATCTGAGTTTTATATGGAGGCGGCCAAAAAGATGGAACATACAGGATATGGCGGCGGTTCCAAAGAAGAGAATAGGTGTGGAAGTCTGCAGTGGGATCGAACCAAAGCCTGATTCGGCTCTCCCGGTTACCAACGTCGTTGATGAAGAAGTTAGTGTGGAGATAATGAGGTTTTCCGCGTTTGTTTCCCAGAAACTCAAAGTCTACCTCGTCGTGCCTAGAGGTTTCTTGGGTAGAAAGCTGTAAATATTTAAAGGTCACAAGGGAAAATAAATTAATTATTGCTGATACAAATAATCAATCATAAGCAATAACAGAAGCATAATGATCAAAATAAGTTTAATGACATAGAAGGCAGTGACTATCCCGGATGAATCGCCTGGTATTAATTTGATTCGTGTACTGAAATATCCAGACAAGTATCTGTTTCTGGAAGCGAAGCCTGAACCTGCAAGGCTATTGTTATCAGCTTATGAATGAGTTAACACTAGCACAGCCTTAAACTTGGCGTTCGTGGCTGATGAACGCCGAAAGGTTTTCATTGTTTTCACTCATGAACCCTAATTTACACAGCCGCAAAGCACTGCTGCAGAGATGCGCGTTTCAGTAATTTATTTCTTGCACAGCCGCAAACTCTTATTTCTTGCGCGTTTCAACTACTATTATTTCTTGCGCCCTTGTAAATTGCGGGACCGCGAAATAACAGTCGAGTACAGTGGAGGAGCTGGCCGCAATAACAGTCGAGGAGCTGGCCACTCCGCCCCTTGGATTTCCGTTATCGACAATCTCGTTCAAGCCGCTTAGGTTGGT
>JZKD02S1793505.1:265623-293509 GCA_000966675.3 Picea glauca | reverse complement strand
AGTTAGTGGTTGAAATCACAACCATTGATTTATTGGGACGACTAAGAATATTCCATCAATATTTAATCTTGTCCATACAAAACTGATTAAGCACTAAAAACCTATTAAATGTGCTAATTTGACATGTGTATGATAGAATACCGGAAGATTGCTCCATATGGAGATCCACTAGCGACGGTTGTCCAGAAATTTCACAAGTTGGTTACCCCATATGATATCGTAATTCTGATCAAAATCATTGCTTGAGGCTATGCGATTCTGGTCCTTGAGCAGAGGCCAGGAGGAAGATCTTGCAGCAAAAAACGAAGATACTAGAAAAATGGTCATTACTATAACTATTCAAATTCCCATGGAGGTAGAGAGACAGTGCTTAGAGCCACGCTTTCAAATAACTGAGCAAGATACCAATGGCCGATTCAAATTTTAACCAGCCTTTAGAGCCTGCCTCTTTACAAGTTCAAACTTTTCAACGGATATGCATGGATCCATTCCATGGTGCATGGCATGGTAGTTGGATGGCTAACTATGCCACGCTGGACAACAGAGGTTTGTGTCACGGTAACAACGTTTGGGCGAGTGGAGTCAGTAGCCCGCCGGAGCTATGACATGATAAACTATGGGAGTCTCGACACGAAAACTAATGCCGGCAAAGGTTAAAAAAATTTGGGTTTTAGCTTATGCCATCATTTTTTCCAATCACAGGTTCGATAAACACACCCATCTGCAATGGGTGCATTGGTCTATTTGGGTGTGCTTCGGTTTGTGAAGGGACGCAACACCCAAAGGACACAACGGTTCATCAAGGACTTGGTTGGAGTCCATATAAATAACACAGGGAGACGAGCTGAAAAATCAAGAAGTTAAGAGAGTGAGGAAGAGTTGTGAAAACATGGAAGACAAGTAACCAAAAGTGGGATGCAAAAGAGAATTTTGGTGAAGTCTTATCGTAGGTATAGTTGAGGCATGCTATGAGGCAGATCCAAAGTCTATGTTAACTTGGTGAAGTGTTGCTACAAACAAGGAACAAAAAGTATGCGGTGAGTACATGTCCTCAACGCACCATAGAGGTTGTGAAAGTTGTTGTGACAATGACGCTGGTGGGGAGAATTTGTGTATGAGTTGGTGAGGTGAGACAAGTCGTGTGACTACCTAAGTTGTAAACCAATCCAATAGTTCTCTTATTGTAATTGTTTCGAAATAATAATACTAAGTCGGGTGTGAGACACTTCTTGTGTCCCCTGCACTATATTTATGTGTCTCTTGTTTGTTTCACAAGTGTTCTCTTTGTTTCACATGTTTGATGAATGTATGCGTAAATGATGAAGTGTTAAGCTGGTAACAAATTCTCTATGTACACAAGTGAGTTGCACAGAGTAGGGTGTGACTTTTCTGTATCCTAGAATGAAGTATGGGTATGCTTTACGTGAAGAGGTGTATCCTAGGAAAAGTATTCTTGATATTTCCGAGAAGCCAAGTGAGCACTGTCACAGTGCTACACGCCCTCAAGAGGTGTATGATTGCAACATTCTAGAGGCATCATGTGGGGTCATGATAGGTAGTATCAAAGCTTGAAGCAAGTTCTTTTACAATGGTGATAGGGCACATCATAGAGACAGTTTGGAAACAGACTTGATGAATGCTTCGATATGGCATATTGTTCCATCACAGAGACAATTTGGGTGTAGGGTTTGGTTTGGTTTGTGTAGGTTTTGTGACAAAAGTAAGTGCCAACTTGTGGATGAGATTGTGACTTGTGAACATTCCTTTGTGCACAATTTGAAAATACCAAGAGAAGAGTTTGTGGGGTGAACAGAACACTTGGGAAAGGAAGACAATCGCAAAGTTCATTGTAAAAATCATTGTAGAGTTGATCGCAGAGTTTTGGAGAATTATCTTAGGAAAATTCTTGGGTGCCTTAGACAAACCTCTTGAAAGTAGAGTGAAGATACTTGGAGGGTTGTCCATGGTTGGATCACACACAAATAGAAGTGACACAGAGAGGGATCCCAAGATAGGCATATTGAAGGATCAACTTGTTATCTTGGAGAACACAATCGAGCATATGACATATACAATGTATCATCATGGTGATAAGGTTGAACAAATGGAGACTAGGATAGGAAAGATGAGGCATGGGTTTAATTATGTCGTGTCAGAGTGCAAGGATATTACGAACATGATCACCGACACCTTAAACGATGATGTTCAGGATAGAATCAAGGAAGTAGAGGATGCACTAGCTTCAGTCACATAGAAGTTTAAATTCCAAGATGACACCATCACATTGTTGAAAAGAGATTTAGACAATGGACATAGCTCAACTATCATGCCAATGAGGATCAATATAAAGGAACTTGAGCCATGTGATGGTATTCACAACGCTAAGTTTCTTGGAATTTGTTTTTGGGACATGGAGCAATTCTTAGAGTAGTTGAATGGAAGTTCAGACAAAGATAAGGTGAACATTGTTGTGATGTTCTTAATAGGGATTGCGAAGATCTAGTGGAGGAACCAGGTGGAAGATTTAGTAACTGGGAAAATCGTAGAGAAGATAAAAAACTGGGCATAGATGAAGGCAACCTTGAAGGCACAATTTGGTCCAGGAAGCCAAACGTGGATCGCAAGAAGTCATTTGTTGGCTCTTAGGAATGCTGGGAATATTCAAGCCTACATCAAGGAGTTAAAAGGGCTCATGTTGGATACCAAAGATAGGTCAGAAGAAGAGAAACTTTTCCACTTCATGAATGGTCTGCAACAATGGGCGCAAAGTGAGTTACGATACGAGAATGTGCAGGGTCTTGCAACAACCATCACTGCAACGGATAAAATGTTGGAATTCAGGGGTGAACCCAAGGAAGGTCCCCTATGAGAAGTGATGATTCTCAAGGTGATAAGAAGAAAGGGAAGGGAAAGAATAAGGAAAAATGAAAGTTAAATACATCCAAGGATAGTGAGGATAGTGCCAATAAAACAGATTCACCAAAAGAGAAGAATCTAATTTTTTGTTGGATTTGTTCCAAGGAGCACTATGTGAAGAATTGTCCCTTGAAAAAGAAGTTGAATGCTTTGGAAAAATAGTACAAACCATATGTTGGGGTCTTACATATTTTGAACGTTTTCATGTCAAGTGGAGCCACGAAGAGCCAAGAGAAAGATGCCACAAGACTTTTCTATGTGTATGCCAAAATTAATGGGAATTCAGTGATGGCTATGATGGACAGTGGGGTGACTCATAAATTCTTAAGGGAGGATATGGTGCAGATACTTCAGATGCATCCTAAGTCAATGCAGACAACCTTCAAAGAAGTCAACTCATTCGTAGAGAGGGTCGATGGTGTGGCCAAATATGTCTCATTGAAGATTATGGATTGGCGTGAAAGGACAAGTTTCATCATTGTTCTTATGGAAGATTTCAAATTTGTGTTGGGATAGGATTTCATGAGGAATGAAAAGGAAACACATATTTCTCACATGAACAATTTCACCATTTTCTCATGACATAATCCATGTTTGAGTCCTACCATGAGGAGGAAGGAAGGAGGTACGAATATGTACTTCTTGCGGTTGGTTGTTGCGAACAACCAAAGCTAACAACCTTGTGGGGGTGAAATTGGACAATGTGGGACGATGGTTGGAGAACTTAATGCAGAAAATGAAAGAAGATTGGTGTCGATGAAACATATGCTTTTTTATGTTGAAGACATATATGGAGATCTGGAAAAGATAGTGGATGGCTTGGCATATTTATATTCAAAGTATGAATCGTTGAAGTTCTCTCTACTCACACCCGATAGTTAATTCCAAATAAATAATTTATTGAATCAAAGCACAACCGATTTATCAACTAAACATTACAACCGAAGCATAAATAAGGAAACCAAAAATCTCAAACACAAGACACAAACATGTTCTTCCCATCAACTAAGATTATCATTCAAATAACTTCAAAGCTTACAAGGCCTCCCTTACTGAGAAAATGGCACAAATAGAAAAGAGGCAACGTACATCAACATCTAACTAGTTGATCTGCTACCAAAGCCTGTTGTACGATCATGTACAACAACAATGTGACTATTACCCTGATCCCCATGCTGTCCTGCACTATCGGAATGAATGTAACACTGAAATCTGTGCTATCCACATGACCTATACCAGAATTCCTACGTTGTCTTGCAACAGGCCAATCCTTCTGTTGCACTCTCTCTCTCTCTCTCTCTCTCTCTCTCTCTCTCTCTCTCGCTCTTCCTTTGGGCCAGATCTATATATTGAAGTCCTTCTCCACCTATCCAATATCTCTTTGAATCAAACTCTTTCATGATCCAAATCTCTTTGGTAAAACACTTGGATGAAATTCTCTTCACCCAATCTCTATGATATCTCACTCACTAATAGAATGTATCATGTGTAAGAAAAAGTCATTCTTTGTTTCTACACTCTCGAATTACTCCACACTAGTATTAGTCCTTCCTTGTTATCTCTATGTAAAAGTGTCTTTTCATTTACCCTAGCATTACTTTTATAAGAATGAGTTATGACCCAACCCTAATCTCCAAAGTGATTGACGACTGAGATTACTTCACATATAACTTGAGATCAACGAATATTATTTAATCCATTAATGCTAATTAAAGAATTTCCTTAAATAAAACTCAACTCAATAATAAAAGAACTTTACTTTAATAATTCATTTAATTAAAGTAAAGTATCAAGGTAGGAGACTTTGGAACACTTCCACATGTTAAACACCAACACCATGTGGAAGTGCATATTTGATGCTACCATGCATTAACATTCCCTCTTAGCGAGGAAGTTACTTCTATCACCTCGATGTGGCTCTGTATTCACTACAAGATATTCTACCATGACTGCTCTCCAATCCACACAATTGGGTGCTCCCTATGAAACAAAAGTTGTCATTTCTATCTCGCTTAGACCCGTCTGCGAAGAATTCCCTTTGATCATGCTCCTATAAACTCTTGTTCTTGAGCATCCTGTATGGTCATCTTGTACCATGACTCATTTATAGACTTGGAAGGCTACTCCTTCCCACCTAAAGTGAATTTTGAATTCCTCTAAGATATTTAACCTTTGGGGCTACCTACCCCTTGTTCTCTACCATTTTTTTCTTTCCACTTCTCACATAGGCAGGCCCTTTATTCTATACAAATTTCTCTCTCTAACTCCAAACAAATATGTTGTGTATGAGCTAGGTACTATGGGCTCGATCAGTTCTTGTCCATCCTGAAATTCTACATCAAATCCCTTCTTCTCAATCGTTGGGTTTGAGAGCACACTCCTTTTGCGTTCTGGAAACCATAACACATCCATCACTCTCAACACACCTCCTGACTTTGTCAGGAATGGAACTGTTCTAGATCTCTTTACTACATTCTTGGTTCCCATACCAAGTTCCAAATGCACATCTAAGTCATACTCTATGAAGTTCTCGAACAACTCCCGTGCTCATGTCATATGAAATGTGTCTCTACTATATATTAGCCATGCACCATTTGATATGGTGCCCAAGGAAGTCTGGAAAATAAGTAAAAACTCTATCTGTTCAAACTTCTTGGAAAAATCATCTATTTGAGTCTTAGCCGACACAACTACCTCTAGTTGCATTATGTTCCCACCCTTCTTCTTGTTCAAACATTGCTCTGCATAATTCCCAAACATGTGACATGCAAAGCACTTGAATTTTCTCATATTCTTATTCTTTCCATCTTGATAGGTAGACTCTCCACTGGAAATATTCCCGAACTTGTTTTTTTTTTCCTGACTGGCAAGAGCAAGGTTCTCATCATTATTCATTTTTTGGCCTCCATTCAGTTCTTCATCTTGAATCTCTTCCTAAATGAAGTCATCCCACAAATTCATCTAATCAGGGAGGTTCTCACATGCCACAATTCATTTGATGAACGATGTCCATTTATTCATGAATTATTTTAATACTATCCTCACCAATTCAGTCACTATATCCCCAATTGCAGCCAACTCATCTGGAATTTGTCAGATCTGGGTGAGATAAGTTATCACCGCGCATGATCCTGTCATCTTTGTGTCTCTAAGCTTCTCTCTCAACACCATTTTTCAATTCTCAATTTTACACTAAAATAAATCCTTCAGATCCTCCCACATGTCCTTGGCAGTGGTATTTCTCGATAAATGAGAGATCATATGATCCTTCACTCCATCTAGAATTATGCACCTGGATTTCACATCCTTCTGATTATGGATGACCAATTATGTTGCATTTGTTGGAGGAGTGATATGAGTATTAGAAAATTCTCAGATTATTTTCTCCATTAACACCAACATGATCCTCTCTTTCCAAGGATTGTAGTTGGAAACCTCATCCAACCTATCATTAAATCGCAATCCAATTGCCATCTCCAAGATCTGATATGATAACCCTATGTTGAAACTAATCATGTACTGTCATGTACGATCTCTTCCTGCACTCTCTGCACTAACAATGCAACTGTTACATTGATACTTGCATTGTTTCACGTGGTCTGCACAAGCTGTAATAGAATACTCATGTTTTTCTTGATTCGATGACAGTACAGTTGTTTCCCTGAAATATGTCCATTGATTTCTTCATGTTGTTCATGGATCTGATAAGATATCCTTGTATATCTAATAAATTTGTTGCAAAAGATAGTGGATTTGTTCTTGGTCCTTCAAACACCCACCATGGCACTACTGATCCAATAGATTTGTTGTTGTAACCCTAATTCTAAACTCGATCTCTCTCCTGGTCACTCAAATCTAATATATCTGTTGTTTTTGCAATCTAATATTGATTTCCTCTCGGAGCCACAACTTTTATACCATGTTGAAGTTCCTTCTATTCAACACACAATAGTTAATTACAAATAAAACACTTATTGAATCAAAGAAAAACTGAGTTATCAAATAAACATTACAGCATAAGCATAAATAGGGAAACCAAAAATCTCACACGTATCAAGACACAAATATATTCTACCCATCAACTAATCTTCTCATTCAAATAACTTCAAAGCTCATAAGGGCTCCCTGGTTGGGAAAATGACCCAAATAGAAAATATACAAAGTACATCAACACCTGATTGGATGATATGTTTCCAAATTCTGTTGTATGATCCTATATGGAAACAATGTGATTATTACCCTGATATCCGTGATGTCCAGCGTGATTGGTGCGACTGTAACGTTGAAACCCGCACTAATTGTGTGACTCGTACCAGAATACATGTGTTATCCCGTAATGACTCGATCCTTATGCTACTCTCTCTCTCTCTCTCTCTCTTTGAACTATATCTATCAGTGAAATCCCTTCTCCACCTATTCAAAATATCTTTGAATCACAGTCTTTCGTGTTCCAACTCTCTTTACTAAAACACTAGGATGAAATTCTCTTCACCCAAACTCTATGAGATCTCACTCACTCATACAAGGTATCATGTGTAAACAAAATTCCTTATTTTCTTCTACACTCTCGAATGACTCCACACTAGAAAACATCCTTCTTTTCTATATGTTGGTTTCCTGCAACAACCCCCTACTTTTTCTTTAATCAAAATCTAGGGTCCCTCTAAATTTTACTTGGATTCTTCATTTGTTTTCCCTTTGACTTGATTGGATTGGTATTGGTTTGATTTGTTTCGAGGTTGGTTTGAGTTTGTATTCTTTTCTTTTGTTTGGTTTAAATTTCATGAAATTCAAATGCCATTTCATTTTTCTTTCTACAGAGTTTTGATGTTGATGGACGAGCTTTAAAATTTGGGAGTTTTTTATTACCTCGTCCTTATTGAATTTATAATAGTTTGGTTGAAGACATGGATTAATAACAATGATTTTACAGGAAGAAAGTTTATTGCGACACATCTTTTCTATGACATTTGTTCACATTTGATCAAATTTGAATGAAGGAGAGACGAGCATAGAAATCTTAATTTAAACAAAACATTAATTTTTATCAATTGTTTATTTTCGTTTAAATTATGATTATGTTTTCATCTTTTTTTCATTAGCAAGTTTGACCATTCTGAATAATGGGTTCAATACTTCATAAAATAATATCTTGGTTGGTTTGGTTTATTTTCGTTTCACACATCAGATATTTTGCACGGATTTGACCATGGTTTGATTTTCTTATCTAAATACGTTCAAGATAATTGATCCAACAATAACATTGGATTGCTGCAAATAATTTATGAGCAAGAACATATAAGATTTGGAAATGTGTTCAAGAAAAGAAAGAATATTTTGCGAGACTTATTGCAGCCAAAGCATGAGGAATATCAAGAAACGACGAAAAATCCATCTATAGAATGGACCCATTTAGCTTACTTGCGATATTTTTCCCAAACAAACACACGATTTGATAGATATTTTGGTACATTTCCGAGGCAAATTTCAAGTGGCATAAATTGTTAGTGACGCCCAAAATGTTCATTCATTGCATAAATATATGAGAAAGTTCATAGGCAAGAGGAGATTGAAGAAATTCAAAAGATGATTTTTATCCTTCTTTTGTATATTATTTATTTTGTAAACTTTTTCTTTTCAAAGGTGTAACGGATGGTTGGAAGTTTTGGGAGAATGGATCGGTATTTTCAAAGAAGAATATGAAATTCCAGATCGCTTAATGGATTTTCTCCTATGAGTAAAAGGGTTTTGTTTTCATTATAATATTTTTTGATTATGGTTCATATTATTTGATTATGCATTGATTTAAATTAGCTTTAGTGTATTTTATCAATACATGGTTAATTGCTATCATTTATATATTAATTTTGTCAATCTTTAAGAGTCTATTATCTCAATTATCTTGGTCTTGGTGATTGTATTATTTTTACAAATATTGTATTATATTGAGTTTATTCATGTAATTAGGATTTGCAAAGATATAATTATTCAATTGAGATTTTTCTTATTGTTGATTAATCTATTATATTTTCACTAAGAATCATGATTTGAAAATTGTTCTTTCTTCATTTTAAATAAGATTTAAATTGTTAGTCAAAGTGATTTTCATTGTGACACTGTCACAAACTTATAATTACACAACCTTCTGCTATAGATTTCTCTTAACAGACAGGTTGTTGGAACTGACCAATCATAGGTTAATGATTTTCTATTTGTTTTGATTTATATTTTGTTAATGTAAATTAACATTTAAGCTTAAATACTTTGTTTATTTAAGTTAAAACATTATTATTAATTTTTTTTTTGTATATAGGGGAATCGATAACGACGACGGTATATGGATGTCGCGTGACACGGGGTTGAATCCCTGTCGGCTTCCTTATAACCCCTAGGGAGAACCACACCACCCACAAGCCTGGCCTCCAGATAAGACGAGGTTTGAACTCGTGACTTGCTTAACAGCACAAACGCCTTAACAGTACGTCCACTGGCCACTAGACCGCACCCCTGTGGGATAAAGTTAAAACATTATTATTTACATTCATTTATTTTCTTTTTTTAGTTTCAAGGTTAAAATTAGATTAGTAGTATGTTCTAGATCTATTTAATTTTTCTTGAGATTCGGTTCTCTTGTACAACCTTAGTTTACAGGGTTTCTCATAAAACTTGCACATGTTTGTTTGTATATGTTGTATATAAATGTGAGAATAGTGAATGCATATAATAGATCTTCATTAATGCATAATTAGTTATTTTATTTTCGTAGTTTAGATTAGATCCCTTTATTGGCTAACAGAGCTGTTAAACCCATCAACGGTAGTTATTCCAAATGGCTTGGGTTATTTAGACAAACTCAGACCAAACTATTCCCTTCCAGTTGACAGTGTGTCATAAACGCCCGTCAATACCATCTCTGTGTAAAAGTGTCTTCTCCTTTACCTTAGCCTTGATTTTATAAGATTGAGTTATGACCTAACACTAATATCCAAAGTGATTGACAACTGAGATTACTTTTGATGTTACTTGAGATCAACGACTATTCTTTAATTATCTAATGTTATTTAAAGAATTTCGTTAAATAAAACTCAACTCACTAAGAAAAACATTTTACTTTAATAATTCCTTTAATTAAAGTAAAGTATCAAGGTAGGATACTTTAGACGACTTCCACATGCTAGAAACCAAACCTATGTGGAATTACTTGTTTGATGCTACCATGAATTAACACTCCCTCTTAGTGAGGAAGGTACTTCTACCACCTGGATGTGGCTCTGTCTTCACTACCAGATCCATTACAATGGTTGATCTCCAATCCACCTAATTGGTTGCTCCCTTTGAAACATACGTTATCCCTTCCATTTCGCTCAGACCCAACTTCAAAGACTTCACTTTGATCATGCTCCCAAAAGCCTCCTTATCCTGAGAATCATGCATGGTCATCTCGTACCATTTACTCATTGACATACTTGGAAGGTTACTCCTTCCCACCTGAGCCTGAAGGATGACTCCTTCTAAGTTTCTCAACCTTCAGAGCTACCTGTGCCTTATTATTTGCCACTCTATTGCTTTCCACTACTTGGATCTAACTCTAAACAAAAGAATTGTTTCTGAGCTAGATCCTTTGTGATTGATTAACATATGTCCATCCTGGAATGCTACGTCAAATCCCTTCTTCTCAATCGTTAATACTGAGAGAACACTTATCTTGAGTTCTAACATCCATCACTCTCAACACTCCCCCTGAGTCCATCCATAATGACATTATTCCATATCCCTTTACTATGTGCTTGGTGCCCATACCAAGTTCCACATGCACAGACAAAGTCAGAATCTATGAAAATCTTGAAAAAATATTGTTCTCCTATCATATGACATGTGGCTCCACTATCTATTAGCCATGCACCATCTAATAAGATTCCCAAGGAAATATAGGAAATAAGTAAGAAGTTTGTCTGTTCAAATTTCTTGGTAAACTCATCCATTTGAGTCTTAGCCAATCTAACTACCTCTAGAAACATTTTGTTCCCACCTTTATTCTTGTTTTTACATTGCCCTGCATAATGCCCAAATGTGTGACATGCAAAGAACTTATCTTTTCTCATGTCCTTCTTCTTGTCATCTTGAGAGGTAGATTCTCCACTAGAAATATTCTTGAACTTTACTTTCCTTTCCTGAATGGAAAGAGAAAGGTTTTCATCATCATTATTATGTCTACCTCCATTCAGTTCTTCGTCTCGAAGATATTCCTGAATGAAGTCATCCCACAACCCTGTACAACCAGGGAGGTTCTCATGTGCCACAATTCCTTTGATGAATGGTTTCCATCTCTTTGTGAAGCCTTTTAGTGTCATCCTCACCAATTCAAAATCAATGATTGTCTCCCTAATTGAAACCAACTCATCTCAAACCTGTCGGATCCGAGTGACATACGTTGTCACTCTGTATGATCCTTTCATCTTTGTGTCTCTGAGCTTATCTCTCAACACCGTTTTGTGATTTTCATTTTTCCTATGAAATAAACCCTTCAGAGTCTCCCACATGTCCCTCACAGTTGTCTTTATTGATAGATGAGGGATCAAATGATTCTTCACTCCATATAGAATTATACACCTGAATTTCACATCCTTGTGATTATGGATTACTAGTTCAACCACATATTTTGGAGGAGTGATATGAGTATTATTAAATTTTGATATCTCATTCTCCATCAATACCAACATGATCTTCTCCTTCCAAGGAATGTATTTGGAAACCCCATCCAACCTATCATCATATCACAATCCAATTTCCATCTCAAGGATCTGATCTGATAACCCTCTTATAAAATTGCTCCTCTATTGTCCTATATGATCTATGCCCGTGCTATCTATGCTAACAATGTGACTCTTACACTGATATTCATGATGTTCTGCAAGGTCTACACAACCTATAATAGAATACTCGCATTGTTCTCAATTCAAATACCATATGGTTGTTTCCCTTAAATATTTCCATCAATTTCCTCATGTTGGTTATGGATCTTATAATATCTCCTTGCAGGTCCGATAGATTTGTTGTAAAAGATAGTGGATCTGTGCTTGGTCCTTCAAACACCCACCGCAACACTTCTGATCCAATAGATATATCATTGTAACCCTAAATATGAACTCGATATCTCTCATGGTCACTCGGATATAATAGATCTATCATTTGTGCAACTTGATATTGGATTCCTCTGAGAACCACAACGTTGATACCATGTTGAATTTCCCTCTACCCAACATTTGACATTTAATTCCAAATAAGTCACTTAATGAATCAAAGTATAGTTGAGTTATCAACTAAACATTACAACGAAAGAATAAATAAGGAAACCAAAAATATTACACACAAGAAACAAATATATTATTCCCATCGACTAAGATTATCATTCAAATAACTTCAAATCTTACAAGGGATCCCTTACGGGGAAAATGGTCCAACTAGAAAAGAAAAAAATTACATCAAAACTTAACTAGATAATCTATTGACAAAGCCTCTTGTACGATCATGTATGACAACAACACAATTGTTACCCTGATACCCACATTGTCCTACGTTATCAACGCAACTGTAACGTTGAAACATGTGTTATGTGCACAACTCGTACCAGAATACCTACGTTGTCCTGTAGGGGCCCAATCCCTCTATTGCACACTTTCTCTCTCTCTTCATTTGGCCTAGATATATAGATGAGAATCCTTCTCCACCTATCCAAGATCTCTTTGAATCACATTTCTTCGTTATCCAACTCTCTCTGATAAAACACTTGGATGAAATGCTCTTCACCCAATCTCTATGAGATCTCACTAACTCATACAATTTATCATGTGTAAACAAAAGTCATTCTTTGCTTCTACACTCTCGAATGACTCCACACTAGAAAAAGTCCTTCTTTGTTATCTCTATGTAAAAGTGTTTTCTCCTTTACCTTAACCTTTCTTTTAGAAGATTGAGTTATGACCTAACCATAATCTCTAAAGTAATTGAAGGTTGAGATTACATCTCACATAATTTGAAATCAACGACTATTATTTAATTCAATAATGTTAATTAAAGCATTTCCTTAAATAAAACTCAACTCACTAATAAAAGTACTTTACTTCAATAATTCCTTTAAATAAAGTAAAGTCTCAAGGAAATATATCTTGGACAATTTCCACATGCTAGACACCAAGCCTGTGTGGAAGTACCTGTCCGATGCTACCATTCATTAACATGAATAAATGCAAAAAATATTGGAGGAGTTCATAAAGAAGAGGACGTTGGAGTAGTTTGTTGAAAAGGAGTAGAGACCATCCCTAGACTAAGACAATGAGAGGGAGACACAACAACCTTGGTGGAGCATAAAAAAGGAAGAGGATGATTCCTCCTCTAATGAACTTGGATAAATTGAATGGCCATATGACCCTAAGTTAGAACGACTTGTTGAGGAGTGTGAAAGTAAAATCATTTCAAGTGTACTGTTTCTTATGTATATAATGAAAAAGTGCGGTGACTCTCCGCTAATCGCATTGAGACATATTAGATACAAGGGAGATGGCCCAACCAACCATTCTCTTTCACATTCAAACTATACATTAACACATTGGCTCACTATCTCGGTGGGGGAAAATGAGGCCTTTGGGATGCCTTGAGGAGGTGTCTTGGCGAAGTCCGTTGGAAACGCAAGATGGGTGACTTGATAGATTGGATACAAGGAGTTGTGAATGAGGCAGGTTTGCAGATAGAAAAAGGTTTTTCAGCATAAATATGTGACTTATCTTGTGGCAGAAGCACGATGATGGGACTAGCTACCAAATCATCTAAAGTCACAAAGGGATCCAACATACAAAAGCATGAGAAGATAGACTGAAGTATGGAGGAAGTAGTAAGTCAAGGTTACAAAACACTTAATGGACTCATGCAACTTCCTAAAGAGAGTTTTCCTTGACAACAAAAGTGGGAGATAACAGTTTTTTAGTAGTGAAAACATATGGAGATGGGGCAGAGGCACCACAAAAATCAATGGATGTTCCTAAGGATGACAACAAATTTGAGTGGGGGAGGATGTAAAGCCCTCTGTGAAACCCACTGAGTGCACACACTCCTTGGTCAGACTTGATACCGAGTTGGTTAAGAGAGAAAAAGGAACATGCAATTGGTTGGACAAACAAAGTCATATAGGAATAGGAAAGAGCACCTTGGGCACACGATGGTGACGTGCAGATCCAAGGGGGCACATGTCTCACTTTCCTTGTGATCGATGATGAGGTCTTAGGTTATGTTTGGGAAACAATAGAGTGACTTGGGCATGCGCCCAAAGAGTGGACTCACCTGCGCTTGGAAACATGGGCATGTTGGAGAGGCTGGATGACCCCATCAACACACCCACGAAGATTCACATCGATTGGTTCAAGGAAATGCACAAAGTAAGGGCACACCCAAAATATTGGGATGCATTTGCATGAGGAACATGCCTAAGGATGGGGCATGTTGGTCCCAATGGATGCAAAATTTCAATGAACGCACAGGTTCGATTAGCACATTGGTTCGCGAAGGGGCACATCAGAACGTTTGAGTTCCTCGTTCTGTGAAGGGACACGACACCCATAGGACACAACAATTCACGAAGGAGTAGGTTGGATTCCATATAGAGAATACAAGGTGCATTAGCAAGAAGGCATAGAGCTAGAGACGAGCTCAATAAGTAAGGAGTCAAGCTACCAGGGCAGAGCTTTGAAGGCATGGAAGACAAGTAACCAAGAGTGGGATGCACAAGGGAAGTTTGGTGAAGTCTTATTGCAGGTCTGGGTGAGACATGTTATGAGGCAAATCCAAAGTAGTCTATGTTAGCTTAGTGAATTCTTGTGACAAATAAGGGATGATAAGTCTGTGGTGGGCACATGTCTAGGGTTTTGAAATTTGTTGTGATAGTGAAGTTGGTGGGGTGAATATGTGTATGAGTTGGTGAGGTGAGGTGAGTCATGTGACTCTTCCTAAGTTTTAAATCAAGCCAATAGTGTTCATATTGTAATTGTTTCATAATAACAAGACTAAGTCATATGTTAGGCACTTCTTGTGCCACCCACACTATATTTTTGTGTCTCTTATTTGTTTCATAAGTGTTCTCTTTGTTTCACATATTTTGTAAATGCATGCTTAAATAACTAAGTGTTAAGCTAGTAACATATTTTCTAATTATACAAGTGAGTTGCATAGAGTAGGAGTGTGACTTGTCCGTAGCCTAGAACAAAGTATAGGTATGCGCTAGGTGAAGAGGCATAGTCTAGGTGAAGTATCCTTCATGTTGCCAAGCATCGAAGTGAGAACCATTGCAGTGTCACATGCCTTCAAGGGGTGTACGATCACAAGATTCGGGCAGGCATCCTATGGTGTCATGACACCTTGAAAGTAAATTTATGTATTGTTAACATTAAGCATTTCAAGAAGTGATTGTGTTTCATTGGTTTTGATATGAGATAAATATGTAAGCATCATAGTCTTGCAAACAATTTTTAGAATGGTGTATTTTTCCTTCTCTTAATTTCAATGATGTGTACATGGAAAAAAAAAACTTCCATACTATGAAACAAGCACTAATCTAAAGCATATGAAAATATTTTCACATGGAAAATGCCATATCTTTCGAGGAAATTTTCCAATACAAATCATGCAAAATAATAACAAAAATATACATGCATCTTACATAGGAAAAACCATGAAAATCATAAATATTAACACAACACATGAATTAACACACAATTGACACTTATCTTTGATAAAAAGAACACCAAATGCATGTATACCTTCCACGTTCCTCCCAACCTTAGACTGCACACTGCTCATAACTCTCAGCAGTGAGTCACTCCCGAGATGGGGATATTCCACCTGGGTAAAGGATTCCTAACGAAGATAAGGTATATTAGATAGCAGAAAACTCAGTTACACGTGCCAACTCAAACTAACAGCCTAGAGTCTTTCATTCCCCACATTCATGTCCCACCCCAAGAAGTGTGCCCCTTCTCTGCTCAACATTCATTCGACTTCCCCACTTCCTTTCTGCACTTCAGCAAAAAGATGTACAGGAAGTATGAGAGCCTTGTATTTGTAGTTTGGCACCTTAGGAAACTAATTCCCATTAGTTTTCTCACCTGGAGAGAATGCTCATGGGCTTGACAACCCACCTCTTCAATCTCATCCCAATGCTCTCCCTGGTACATGTAAAAGTACATTCATGGCCGCATGAAAGTTCAGATGACAGTAACCAGTTCTGATGAGAATGATCCTAACATGATGGATGAATGAGTTGAAGCCCCCAAAACTTATGTGCATGTTCCCAACTTGACACTTTACATGTTGGAAACTACATGGTCCACACATGGGTTCCCTCACATGGTGATATGTTTCCTCATAGGGATGTAGGAAAAAAATGCATTATCCCCTACTTTTGACTTTAACTTTACGAATATTGTTAAAATATTCCTTTTTGGATTAAGCCCCCTTAACTTAGCCCATTTTTCTAGACCCTTATCCCCCTTTTCCTATTCTAGTGGAGTTTATCCCCCCATATGCTTCTACATGTTTGGTCTACAACAATGATGTATTTTCATTAAAAACTGAGTATGATTACATTTATAAAAATAGGCTCATTGACCTTTCAGCTTCTGGCTCACCAACCTAATAACCACATAGGAACTATGGCCTCAAAATACATATATACAAAGGCACTCTAACCTCCAAGAATCCTGGATCACCATCCTATATGTACAATTACATTATATTTAGAATGGAGTTTAGCCTAGGGGTATTACACACATGATGGGGGTTCTCTTAGAATTCCATGATTTCTCTTTCTCGGCCTCCAATTGTTGCAAAGGGTACAACATTTATTGAGTTTCTTTGTGTGTCCACAACAATACAATTCCCTACCACTAATAAAGTTAGGTTTCCTAAGCACCAAACGCACTGGGGAAGCCTAGGTAGGGCACACTTAGTTCCTAAACTCAAAACTGGGTGAGAGATAGACCCACATGGGCAACTAGCAATGCTCTCAAAGTTTTAATTTTGTGCAAAATTTTGAATGTTTGATATAAGTTCCTTTGGGACACACCCTATTCCTATACTAGGAACTAGGTTAGAGATATACCCCCATGGGCCATTGGTAGTAGTGAAAAGCATAGGAGGAGGAGGGAAAAATCATCGTAAGATTTATTGAATGTTGTGAAACAGGAACTATTTGCAATCTTAGAATCTAATGATTAATTAATGCCCATTAAAATTGGCGATAAGTCCAATAATCTTCCTAATTTAGGATTTAGAAGTTCTATCTAATACATGAAATTTAATTCAGTACAAAAAAGTGTTAGATGGTTTCCTTATTTGTTAAAGAAACAAAATCTTCCATCTTTTGGGAGCAACAAGTCCCTATTATTCAATGATGGTATTCTCTTCACCTCTCATAAAATGTGAATATGGCCTCAATGTTATAGTCAATGATGCGAATATTAGCTAACATAATTCTAATCTAGTTTTCAAATTTGTTTGGAAATGATAATAAATGGAAACAAAATTTGGATGAAGAAAATATGTTATCATGGGAAAAAATCCAAATTGTTACCCAAAATACTTGTCTGGCTATACACATCAAAATGAAAAATAGTAGTGAAAATGTTAGGGATACTTACAGAAAATACAAATTCTAGCCATGCACAGAGGTATGCTTATTTCCAAGGCTTAATATAAGTAAATAGCATGTGACATAGAAATTTCCCTAATTACAAACCTATAAACTTTCAAACATACCAACATTAGAATTGTATCAATCTATGGAGATAAAATGCATCATGTTCTTATTTACATATAAACATACATGCTTCCAAAATTTGGAATGCACAAATGTAGACATATCCTCTAGACAATTCCATTTCGTTGTTGAGACTACAAAATTGTAACCACTCTTAAAGTTTCGAGGGTTCTATCAAAACATAGTAGCATATTTCCCAGTAGTAAACCAAAGTACTACTATTCTCAATTCCATGTTCATATAAAACCATGAACTACAACTTTGTTTATGTTAGTGTGTAAAATAAAAACTTTCACATGAAAATCTCAGGCTCGACAATGTTAGATTTGATCTCTTTATGGGGCAACACCACCACACCATTATTGTATATCTCATCACTTATATACATATCCTTGCCTAAGATAGCCATGTCCTCTAGAGTCTAACCTAGCCAACTGTCCAATTGTTGAATGCCAACCATGATCCCTAAGACATATGCATGCTTTTTTATTCTAATACCCCTCACAATTTCACAATTTGAGTCTTACCATAGCATCAAATATAAAAGTGGACTCTGGTGTTGATTTTATGGATATTCTAATCTTGTGCTCATTGCCAAAAAGTTGGAACAGATTTGGCATGGTTGTAAGTAACTCTGTCTCTGGTTCAAAAACTTTAAAATTTGATGATGTTTTTGGTGTTATCCTTAGCGAGGAAATGCAACGGAAAAGCACAGGTGAGACATCGGGGAATGCGTTAAACATGAAGAACGGGGGAAGACAAAAGGATAGAGGAAAGGGCTCAGGGAACTGCAAGAATTCTAGGAAGGGCAGATCCAAATCTAGATTGGGAAAGATATAGTGCTGGAATTGTGGGAAGAAAGGACATATGAAGAAAGACTGTAGAGAGACAAATAAATAAAGAGATGAATAGTAGGAGAAAAATCAGGAAGCAAATGTAACATGTGATGTGTTACAAGATGCTTCGATTCTTTATGTATATAATATTTCTGAGTCTTGGGTAGTAGATTCAGGGGCTTCATTTCATTCCACACCCCATAGGAATTTGTTTCTAGATTATGTTCAAGGTGATTTTGGACAGGTTCATTTGGGTGATGATGCACCATGCAAAATTGTTTTAATGGGAAAGGTAAAAATAAAGCAAAGGAATGGAAACCAATGGTTGTTGAAAGAGGTAGGACATGTTCCAGATCTAAGGAAAAATATAATTTCAATAGGGTAGTTGGAAAGTGAATGTTGTATATCTATATTTACAGATAAGGCGTGGGAGGTCACCAATGGATCATTGGTGATAGAAAAAGAGGAGAAGGTAGGTACATTGTATTTATGTAATGGTAATATTGATTCTTCTATATTTTTAGATTGTACATGAGTGGATACAACAATGTGGCATCATAGGCTTGGACACATGAGTGAGAAGCGGATGCATATAATTCACAAAATAAATTTGTTTCTAGATCTTAAACAAATCGATTTGGATTTCTATGAGCATTGTGTTTATGGAAAACAGAAGAGAGTCAGATTTCCCAGAGTTAGAAAAGAAAATAAGAGTGTAAGGTTAGAGCTTGCGCATACAGATGTATGGGGACCATCTTAGGTATCATCTCTTGGTGGCTCTCGTTATTATATTACTTTTATTGATGATGCAACTATAAAAACTTGGGTTTATTGCATTTGAAAAAAATCTGATGTTTTTGATACTTTTAAGAAATGGAAAACTTTGGTTGAAAATGAGACATGAAAAAGCTTGAAGTGTCTAAGATCATACAATGGAGGTGAATATTGCAGCAAAGAGTTTGATTATTATTGTTCATACCATGGGATTCATAGAGAGAAAACAATTCTAGGAACGCCACAAGAAAATGGTGTGTCGGAAAGGATGAACGGGACAATCATGGAGTGTGCAAGGAGTATGAGATTGCATGTTGGGTTTCCCTTACAATTATGGGCAGATGTTGTAGATAATATTTTTTACTTAATAAACAAAGGACCTTCAAGCTCTTTGGATGGTGGAATTCAAGAGGAATCATGGACAAGTAAAAAGGTAAACTATTCTTTTTTGAAGACTTTCGGTTGTGAAGCATTTTTCCATATTGATAAAGAAAATAGAACAAAGCTTGAGGCAAAATCCAAGAAGTGTACATTTATTGAATACGATGTTAATGATTTTGGTTATCGCTTATGGGATTATGAAAATAAAAAAATCAATAGGAATAGAGATGTCATATTCAATGAGAAGGTCATGTACAAAGATCAGTTGCAGGGAAAGATACAAGAAAAAGAAAAACCATAATACACAGTTCTTGATGAGATCACTGAAAAATAAATTCCAAAGGTACCAGAAAATCAAAATGTACAACAACAGGAGAAACAAGTACCTCAAACTTCTGCAAGTGTTGTTAAAATATCTATCAGGTTAATTAGATCCCCTAAATGATACTCTCCTTCATTGTATTATTTATTGTTGATTGATTCAGGTGAGCTAGAATGTTATGAAGATACAATGCAGGTAGACACTAAAAACAAGTGGGAGCAAGGCATGAAAGAGGAAATGGATTCCTTGGTAAATAACCAGACTCAGGACTTGGTTCAGTTTCCTACAGGAAAAAGAGCATTACATAATAAATGGGTTTATAGGTTGAATGAAGAAGATGGAGGAAAAAAATGGTACAAGGCTAGACTTGTTGTAAAGGGGTTTGCACAATAGAAAGGTATATATTTTGATGAAATATTTTCTCATTTTGTTAAGATGACTTCAATTAGGACTATTTTAAGTCTTGTGGAAGTATAAGATTTTCATCTTGAATAGTTAGATGTAAAAACAAATTTTCTCAATAGGGATTTGGAGGAAGAAGTTTATATACAACATCCACAAGGGTATGAGGTCAAAGGGAAGCATAATTTGGTATGTAGGTTGAAGAAGAGCTTGTATGGCCTAAAACAAGCTAAAAGGCAGTGTTATTTGAAATTTGACAGGTTTATGACAGAACAAGGTTATAGTAGATGTCATTCTAATCACTATGTTTATTTTAAAAGGATAGAAAATGGAAGCTATATTATCTTGATATTGTATGTAGATGACATGTTTGTTGCAGGTTCTAATATGCAGGATATAAATGTGTTGAAGAAGAAATTAACTAATTCATTTGCAATGAAGGATTTGGGTGCTGCAGAGAAAATCCTTGGTATGAGAATAACAAGAGATATGAAAAATTGCAAATTGACATTGTATTAATGTTAGTACATAGAGAAGGTGTTGGAGAGATTTAGAATGAAAAATGAAATACCAGTTAGTACACCTTCGGCCAGCCATTTCAAATTAACTAAGAAAATGTATCCCATGACACATGGGGAGATAAAATATATGTCAAGGGTCCCTTATTCATCAACACTTGGTAGCTTGATGTATGTGATGGTTTGCAAAAGACCAGATATTGCACATGTAGTGGGAGTTGTGAGCGAGTATATGAACAATCAAGATAAAGAACATTGGGAGGAAGTAGAGTGGATTCTAGGGTATTTGAGAGGTACTGTTACTCATGCATTATGTTTTGGAGGTTTAGACACTATTTTAGATGGATATGTTGATTCAGATATGGCAGGTGATAAAGATAGCAGGAGGAGAACCACAGGGTATGTTTTTAGTGTAGGTGGAACAACAGTAAGTTGGATTTCAAAACTACAAAAGGTTGTTGCACTTTCAACAATAGAAGCATAATATGTTTTTTCTATAGAGGCTAGTAAATAAATGATTTGGTTACAAAGGTTTATGGAGGAATTGGGAAAGAAGCAAGATAATTGCAAGTTGTACTGTGACAGTGAGAGTGCCATTCATTTGCAAATAAATCAACCTTCCATTCGAAGACTAAGAATATACAACTCAAGTACCATTTCATACGACCCATCTTGGAAGATGGACATTTGAAGTTGGAAAAGATACATACTAGCTAGAATCCTGTAGACATGTTAACAAAAGGAGTAACCAGGGAGAAATTGATTTCCTACTTAGTTTCAGTTGGTATTCAAGCATGCAAGTGAATATGAGAATTTTTTCAGGTTGAAGAAGGATCATAGTCCAGCAGATGCAACATCAGTGGAGTTGTTTTGATCAGTCTCCAAGTGGGAGATTGTTGGTTGTGGAGCCTGGTTATCTTCCTGTTTCAGAGGTATTTGTTTTCAACCATGTTTATACCCCATGAATACTGTACACCCCAGAATATTGTAAACTCCTCCATGTGAGGGGGTTGCAGGGGGGATTTCTCCCCCTACGGGTTCCGAGGGAAAGCGGGCCCCCAATGGGTTTTGGACTGTTAATTACAAGGTCGTAGATCTAACATAGAAGTTATTATAGGGTTTTTTCCATATAAGGCAACCCTCTTTTATGAGGGAAATGTATCAAGTGTATATGCATCATTGTGAATATTGTATTCAGAGAGAGGAGACTGTGAGAGAAAGAAGAGAAAGTTGCAATGGGTGTGTTATAGGTTGTAATCCTTCATCTTGTTGGATAATAAAAAGGAAGGACCTAGAAATTTCTATGGTGGACGTAGCCCACACTGGGTGAACCATGTATATCTGTGTCTCTATTGTGTTGTGTATCTTCTGCGTTTTATTTCCACACTCATTTTATTTTATTTCTCCATGATCCTATTTTTATAACACTTACTTGGGTGTAGGATCCATGGTGGGATCAGGTGTAGTTTGATATTGAGATGCTCCAATAGTTTTATGAGTCGATCCATCTTTGTCTTTGATCCATTTCTCTCTTGGCAAGTAGTGGAGAAAATGTTTCCCAATCCCAGATTGTCATAGATGATAAAAAATTACTGTTTTTCTCATTGTTCTTGTTCTTTCTTAGAGTGAGAATGGGATTCGAAGGAAAACACAATTTTTTTTCTTTCCTCGAGAAATCAGAGGTACTTTGTACCCAAAACCCTTTAAATTTCATTTAAAACTTGAGAAACCCTTGTTCAATTTTATCAGGTTTGGATAATTCATCTCCCCATTTGGTATTTTCCTTCATTGTTTCATTTACTCAATCAATGCATATGCTTCTCACATGTAACCCAACTACAAAAATATTTTTTTAACTTATTTAAATCCCCAAAATTCCTAATCCAATTTTTGGGGGTTTGGAGAATTCATCTCCCCTTTTGTTTTGGTTTTTACTAAACATTTTGTTTAGTCAATATCCATGGATCCTCTTGACGTGAAACCTAGCCATGGATCCTCTTAACATGAAATCCAACTTATTGCTTGGATATTTTCCCATTAATGGAGATTCATCATCCATTACCATGCCTTCCCATACAATTTTTTGTCTTCATGCCACATTCGCTTCGATTCTGCATGGGAAATGGCGATAACAACTCCAGCTCCCTCCATTTCTCAATTACATACCAAAACACTCTACAACTTGGCTCAATTCACCATGACAATTTCAATAACCTTATAATTTATATTTTGTAAATTATTTAATATTTTATATCAGACTTGGGAAGTCAATCAAAAGAAAAAAATATCCAAAACCAATTGTCTCATGGCTCAATTCACCATGACAATTTCAATAACCTTCTCCAAAACCACTTGCCTCAGCTCAGTCCTTTGTGACAATTCATGGGTTATTTTGGTAACATCCGCACAAGTTCATTTGGCTAACATCTTCACACTACCTTCACATTCAGTATGACATGATGGAGGCCAATGTTCATACCTTATGGATCAAAATTGAGCACGTCAAAAAGGATTCCAACACATCCTATAGGAGTTTTTAAAAAATGGTCGTCCAAAAAAATGTTCATTTTCATTTTTACCCATTTTTAAAGAAGTGTAAAGTTCATATTAAAATTTCATAAGAAGGGTTATTCTTCAAAATTCAACTTCCCTCGCATTGAAATTTGTCTTCAAGTTTTGAAAAATGCATGATACTACATAGAATTTTAATACTAATGGTGATACGAAGGAATGACTCGAGAATCGAATGACCTCCCTTTCACACTACATTGCTTCTATAAATTTTTGAGTGAAATAACACATATATCATATTATATTTGAATGAAAAATGAATAAATGTTGAACTTAATGTTGCCTGGCAATTTACTTATAATGTGACGACCTTTATTTACTCCAGAACAAGGTTATATTACCATACCCACTTGCATTAATGTGATGGAAGATAAGTTGTAGATAGCATGCACTAGAAGGAAATTAAATTTGTATTCCATATTTGTTTTCTAGAATATCATTTAATATTGCATATCTATATATCTATTTGTTTTCTAGAATATCATTTAATATTACCTATCTATTTTTTGAAACCATCCAAGGCATCATCAAAAGTGTGGTGCTATTGTCATCATCAATTCTCTATATTGTCTTCGAAGTTCAATAACAATGGATTTGTACTATGTTTGTTTCATTGAAGTAATTATTTAAATTTTTGCTATGCTTGATTTCAATTATTCGAATTATGTTGGTATTTCCCTTCTTTTGAACCATTTATTTGAATTCTTTCTATGCTTGATTTTGTTGGTTTTAACTTTTCATTATGTTGGTATTTCCCTTCTTTTGAACAATCTATAGCATGCCCAAGAAGTTGGCATCACTGCCATCCTAAAGTCTTTAGAATTGTTTGTAAAGCCCTTTGTTCTTAAACTCGATTTATAGAGCATTTTTTTTCTTAGAAGGTATTCTCTGAATTTTTGTCACACTTGAATTGTCTATGTATTTCATTATGGATTTTCTACCATCTTTTGTTGGAAGTTTATATCCAAAAATGTGCCTTTAAATTCTTAGTTATCTAGGTTGCTTTCAAGTTTATGTGTTCAGTATTGACTACATGTTCACTATTGGATGCAATAGCAAAGGGATCTGGATTTGTGGAGCATCTACTTCTCTTTTTGAGAGACAAAATAAGGGAGAGCAGACATATTGTACACATG
Source organism: Picea glauca (assembly GCA_000966675.3). NCBI lineage: Eukaryota > Viridiplantae > Streptophyta > Pinopsida > Pinales > Pinaceae > Picea > Picea glauca. The sequence goes on along the minus strand of JZKD02S1793505.1, from coordinate 268,850 downwards.
AAAACTATTCTCAATATTCTATTAATTCAATGAAGCATTACACATATAAATACATTAAATTTGGCCTTAAGATAGATTGACTATCTTAGCCTTACAATCCATTTGTTGAGAGAATCTCTCAACCACACACCTTGATAGGATATAATATCTCTCCTAAATCTAACATACTCCTAAATCACTCACGTAGAGATAATGTCTACATTACAATTAGCAAACCACAATCTTAATAATATGATGATGAATATCTCATATTAAGTACATAAGACAAGTACAAGTTAATTATTCCAACATTGAGTGGTATAAATGAATTGGTTACAATAGTGAAGGGCTCTGTATTTGTGGATCATCTACTTCTCTTTTTGAGAGATGAAATGAAATCTTTGTGTTCTTGATTTGGAAAGCCTATGGGTCATCCAAATTTGTTTTTTACTATTTCTATTGTTGCAATCAATTAAATAACAGTTAAATACAAGTAGAATGATGAAATGACATATGTGGGCTTGTATAGACAATATACACACTACATATATATTGTTAATTATATTTATAACTCTATAGAAAACATGCTACAATGGTGCGCATTTTCTCAGTGTAACAAGCAAAATATTTGGAAGATTTCATTCACAATTGCGCTTATGATCTTTTAATATTTTAATATGTGCTTTGAGAATATTAAAGTGATATTTTGTAAGTAGCTTTGCTAATGTTAAGGTGATATTTTGGATTTATTACATTCTCTACTAAATATAAATTTGATTGGAAATGTAATACTTTATTTAACACATTTTTTTTATGAAGTGTGTAGTTAATTTATTATTGTCAATTAAAATGTGATTTTTTTGGAAATTTTTCATCATAGAAAGGTTGCATGAATATATACCCTTCCTATTGAAATTAAGACCAACCCTTCAAATTTGATCCCCGGTTGTGAGTGTAGTAAATGCAACTCACAAATGGTTAGGACTTGGTCTAGCACTGCCGAAACCCAATGTCAATGTCAGGGCAACACCCCCGCCCCCTACCCAAATCAACAACATCAACACCTTACAAGATAATTAGTAAACAAGAAATAATTTTTACCTCGCTTTAATCTCCAAACTCCCTTGTTTCTTGAGTTTGGGGAAAGGGAACACTGAAGAATACAAGTAGATATGTTGGCAAAGAAAATAAAATTATTTTGTTGATATTATAATTTTATGGTAAATATACATGCCCAAAGAAAATAATATTGAGAAAAAAAAATGATATTATAATTTTATGGTAAAAGAATTGAAAAATATTATACATGCTTGAGAGAATAGCTAATAAATAACAAATCAATGTGAAAGATTAACCAAAACTGTGGAAGATCACTATATGGATATTCAGTATGGAAATTCTGGTGAATATTGATTTAGCATGCATAGTCACAATTTTCTTTTGTCATAAGAAAAGTGTACGAAAAAAATAAGAGCAAATTAAATCTCAGTTTTTGTTCCACAAAGTGAACAAGCATCTACCCATGGAAATTCTTTAAAATCCACTAATTTATGGCTTACGTATTTCCACCAAATATAACTACTAAACTTTGAATGTTTGCAATTTCAAGTTGTTAGCAAGAAGATCACTTGGTAGGTATTCTAGCCTATGAGACATAAAAAACAAAGAGTATGTTCAAGAAGTTTTCTTTGCAGCCTTGAAATTAAATATTTAACCAAGAAAGCAATTTGTTTTAAAGTATATCCGAGTTGCGATTCTTATTTGGGTATTAAATATTTAGGGGAAGGTTGTGTATAAGGATTTGTCTTATTTTCTCCTCTACTATTCATTCTAAACCTGGACAAGATAAGGATTCATAATAGATTTGTAACGTACTAAATATCAAAGAAAGCTTTAAAATTGCAGTAACAAAATTGTCTGTAGAGAAAATTATTTATAAAAATCTAAATATTTATAAAAACGAGGAAAGAACTTGAAAAAAATGTTCGTCTGACCACTCATTTCAGTGGAGAAAGTACATGCTCTAGTGGAGTTTTATGATGAATAATCATTAGGTTTTTACAAATATTAGTTCTTTTATACAAAGGATGAAAGAACTGCAAACGACGAAATGAAATCCAAACCTAAATATTTATAAAAACGAAGAAAATAACTTTCGTTAGGTTTTTATAAATATTTATGTCATAAAAGGGGTCACAATTACTAACCAATCATAAGAAAACCTAGAATAGAATTTGAAAACCTCAGTGGGTCATAGAACATAACATATACTTGTAATTGAAGAAAGGGAGGAAGACTCTATAAAAGATGGTCATCCACAATTTGCAGACTTGTTTCCTTGAGTTTTCGGCTACCCATTGACATGGAGAAAGTACTTGCTCCAATGGAGTTTATATACCATTTCATAAAAAATGGGAAGAAAAATTAAACGCTAACAAAAAAGCCAAATACCTCAAATATAGGTTATTTAAAGGGGAAAAAAACATATTATTTATGTAAAAAACATTGGGCAAATTTGGACTACAACCTCTAATTTAATGACATACTCAACAAAGGTGTAGGAAACAAATGTATGCTTTGTATGCTCTTAATAAACAAAAGCTCAAAAAACAGTTTCCCACGTTTGATCGCATGCATGTCGTTGAAACACTTTGTAAGATGGCACTACAAATACAAAGCAAATAAAAGCAATTTATACGAATTGAAGAGAAGTGCGGTGTATATAAATGACTAACATGTGGTCACTCTGATTTCCTGGATTAATTTGCTCGCTTCTCACTTGTTGGGGGGTCACTGTGTTACCAATCCACATCTCAAAATTTTTTTTCTCCAATATCACTTTCTACAGACAAAGAAAAAAAAAACTTTTAAACTGAAACTTCTAACACCTCTAAGAGGAGGTTGTAGAAGCATATAAGTATTGGAAATACTTCTAACACCTCTCAAGGGAGCTTGGAGAAGAATACAAGCATTGGAAAGTGAGTTTTAGGAAGTTTTTAATGATATAAATAAACCCTAAACTATGAACAACAATAAATTGAGGATATTGTAAAATTAAAATGATGTCTCAATTACCTGTTAAACTCTCTTTGAGCTTCTATTCTTCTCTTGGTTGCAGCAGAAGCACCATCATCATGCCCATCGTTGGAAAATGTCATGGATTTTCCACCAACAGACATGGAATTTTCCACCGAAAGTCCATTGCGTGTGGAAGCATCATGGTTGCTGGTTGATACAAGATATATGTT